>CAJQTU010000027.1:7070023-7670023 GCA_906901685.1 Desoria tigrina | reverse complement strand
GCAGAACTCTCAAAATTTCCAGAACACATCCAGGCTGCATTTCTGAACACTTTAAAGAAGCTAAAGGAAATACAATTCGTTTGGAAATCGGAACAACATGGGAATGAATCCGAGCCTTTACCTCCGAATGTTTATACTGCGAAATGGATGCCACAACAAGCCATTCTTTGTACGTATTTATTTATTACAATGTTAAGTTCGGGCATGAATTTAAGTTTAATCTGCAGTAATGTAATTGTAGCTCATCCGAAGATCCGTGGATTCATAACTCACGGTGGGTTGTTGGGGATTCAAGAAGCGATCTGTAACGCGGTTCCCATGATCTGCTTCCCAATTTTTGCGGAGCAGGATTCCAATGGAAACAAGCTTCAAAGTCGGGAGATCGGGATCAAGTTGGAAATCACTTCCGTCACAGAACAAGAGTTGGAGGCTGCGATCTTCAAAATTATTAATGATGAAAAGTACGTTTTGTATTTAAAAGATTGTGATTACTAGTCCTAATTTAAACTTTAATTATTGGGTTAATTGTTGCAGGTATTCAAGGAACATGAAGAGAGTATCGGAGGTGTTTAAGGACCGTCCAGAAAAAGCGGTCGAGACTGCGGTTTGGTGGACGGAATTCGTTCTTCGTCACCAAAACACGGACTTCCTTCGTCCAGGTTCCGTATATCAGTCCTGGTGGAAACGTCGTCAGTTGGACATCTGGGGATTTCTATTCTTTGCAATTTTAATTGCGATTAAAGTGGTTTGCACTATTATCAACTTTACATTCCATTTGTTATTTAGGGCTGGGAGACAGGCTCAGAAGGACGGGAAGAAATTAAAATCCTCCTAAGTGCTCAAACCTAAATTCGGACGCTTTAAATTTCTTATTACAAGACAGCGATAAAAATTAAATGCAATAGGGTCCTTTGCATTTCTATTACTTGTCTCTTTAGTTATTTCAATGACTTATTAAATTAAAAATCCTATTTTACGTTAAATCTTGTATTTTATTACTTCATTCGTATAAAAACAATATTAAATAACTTGTACCCCTATTAGGACTTAAATACCAGAGTAAACATAAATATGAGGTAAACCAGATTGTCAATTGAAGGTTATAAGTAGAGGTCTTTATCCCAGCGGCTCTCCGGGAACGAACTGGAAAGATAAATATTAATTGCAATTTGACAGGTCGAAAATCATGAAAATTAAATTAAAGTAAGGAAACCTGAAAATTTGCACCCGATTAATTTGAAACTTGAAAATTAATTTAAAAATTGACCATTTTTGGTGAGTTTTTTGGGCCTATCTATATTATTTTATACTGGGCTCACTTATTTTACCAAGCCCCAAAATAATTTTATCAAAAATCTTTTTAAATCGCGATGGATTGAATGACATTTAGTGTGTTTATAGTTTGTTTGTATGTGACAAAAAATGGGTTGTACTTACGTCGGAAGATGAGCTGGCGGCCTGTCCATCCTGTCCTCCACCGGAACCAAAGAGTCGGTTTAAGGCCTGAGAAGGTAAACTAATAATCCGCATCAGCCCCCTCCGAATTGCCTGTAATTCGTCACATAAACGCCTAATTACCCTAATAATTAATTACAATTAAAGTAGTTAAAGTAAGTACTAACATCACCAAAACCGTCGGCTCCACCTCCGAACTGAGGAGCGGCGGAAGCCATGGCAGTCAGTAGAAGGACCACCAGACAAACTCTCATCCAGTACTTCATTCTAATATTTTAATCGGAGTTAGTTTTTTGAAATTAATTGATTAAAAATATTCAGAGTGAAATTGTGTAGGAGTTGATAGGGCAGAGGTTCGGTACAGACTGTGACCACATTCGGCCCAAAGCCCAGTTTTTAAATTTGAAATAATGAATCGTAGACGAGGGGTATACTATAATGAAGTGTACATAATTGGTACATGAGATTTCTTTAGAGTCAAATTATTATTATTAAGCCTTTCCCTTGTTATTGCTTATGTTTTAAGATGTGTTAAAATAATAAATGGATGTATCCAGGTTATGCTGACTTTGGAGAGTCGGTCATCGAACCTAACCTAAAACCTAACCTACTTTTACCAATTTCAGTGTAAGGTTAATTAAGTGCTAATTGGGACCCGTTGCTCAATCTTATTTTAGATTCTTAAGTCAACAGAGAGGTTGGCAAATGTCGAATACCAATTTCTGTCCTTCCCATAAGACAAACCCATAGAATCCATAATCCTCCGTGCATCTATGGACTGAGCAACCAAAATTCTCAGATTTAACTTACCTTTTAAAGTTTGACTTTTCGGTTTGTTTAGAAATTAGTAATTAAGGAGAGTAAGGGCACGGGGCAGAGATCACTCTAAAAATTACCGTTAAACTAACAATGGACACTATTTAAGTGACAAACGAGTTAAGGGTTGTAATATATGCAAATAGACTAATTCGACCATGCTGATTACGAAAATCATAATTTTAGCTCTGCGAATTTACTCCTTGGGGGTTAAAAGTAGGTGGGAAGGTCAAAAAAGGGGCGTGAGTTTAGACTTTCCTATAGTATTCTCCCGTTCCCTTTTCCTGAAAATGCTAATACCAGCGCAATGTTATTTTCCCGATCCTTCCAATGTTAGCGCCCTATCTTCTGATCGGTCTCGCGAGAAAAAGGAAGGAAAAGTGGAAAACTCGACTTTCTCCTCCTTCCCCCCTTCTCACCACTGCTAACTTTTAGCTGAAACTGCGCGGTCTCTGACCTTCCCACCTACTTTTGACCCCCAAGGAGTAAATTCGCAGAGCTAAAATTATGATTTTCGTAATCAGCATGGTCGAATTAGTCTATTTGCATATATTACAACCCTTAACTCGTTTGTCACTTAAATAGTGTCCATTGTAAGGCCTGATTATTGTGATTAGAAATAGGAAGAGGGAAAGTGAGACAACAAAGTTGATCTCATTTCATTCTTTTAATTATATAGTAGACGCTAACTGCAGGAATTATGGAGCTGAAATTACCAATATTATACCCATACTAGTTTAAATGACGCTGAGGACTCTTTTAGTTTTTTTTTCTTTCAAAAAATAAGTATTTATTGAATAGTGAGAGGTGGTCTACTGCAAAACAGGTATAATTTCTGATATACTTTCATAATTCGATTGCTGAGTAGTAAATGTCATTTGTGCGACTTTCGTAGATCTGATCAGAATCTTATTGAAATCCCTGTCCGTGGATCAGTTAATGTCAATGGAGAGGGAGCAAGACTTGTTTAGTTAGAATTGAGGTACAAACGATGTTCAGGTGTCGATGACAGGCTTGGGGCAAGTGGCTTAAGGGGGGGGGGGTCAAAGGTCAAAGGTCAAGGGTTGGGAACGTCCTTAATACGGTCAGGTAGTCAGGGGAAAATGTCGATTGTCTTATAGTGTACTGGTTTAAGTGCCGTACGTATGGCGTACTGTCCATGTCGGGTCGATTTCAAAGGGTCAAGGTTTAACTGTTCTTCAAGTCATTTAATTCGCCATCTTTGTTAAATGTGCGATTTTATTTATTTGATTCTGATGATGAAAGGGCTTCCAGGGACGGGCTTGTCCATGTATTTCAAATGCAACTTGTGTTCTCCGATTGTGTAAGGCTTGTACTCCACCGTACTTGTCCCGTTCTCGTTGTTTCGGTAACTCACGTCCGGCTTGCTCGTCCCTTCCATAAACACTTGTAACTGACCTGCCAAATAATCAACACCGAGTCATTAGTTATTATTAATACAACATAATACAACATAATATGCAAAAATGCAATTATTCCCGTTGAACCTACGTCCATGAGACTTTACAGGGTTACTAATGGCACTCTTACAAAAAGTTTAGAGTCATTCATATTTTACATTTTTTGCATATTTTACAGTTTAGCTGCATATTTTGCATATTTGGCTATTTTGGGGTTTTTGAGTATCAAAATAGCTGACTTTTGGAATAATTTACGTAAATCCAGGTTACTTTTTTCTCTTTTAGGGTGAAATATTTTTTTTAAATTAAAAACATTTTTTAGACTTAGCATTCCAAAAATTAAATTTATTTTTGAGAAAATCGAACTCGAATTGCCTTTAAAACTTTTTGTAGTTGTGAATTGCTACATGTTCGGATTGTATATAATAAGAGCATTTGTTTGGATTAAATTGTCTGGTACAATATAGTATAAGAAATAGAAGAATTAATGACTTTTATGCTATTTTTGGGTTCAAAGGGTATACTTTTAACTTTTTTAGTTGCATATTTAGCTGCATATTTAGGCCTTTTTAGCTGCATATTTTGCTTCATATTTTGATCATTTTTAGCTGCATTTTTTGTTGTCCCTAATAATAACCTAACACTCACAAGAGAACATTCTCAACTGTACCGCCTCTGGTTGAGTCCTCATTTTTCAAAACAATTTTGGACAAGCTGATATCATATTTGAGTTATGTTTAAAGTGATGGAGGTGACCTACTAGTAATTTTGGCTTCACGGGGGTCGACGGTGACGGTGTTGATTTGTCGATTCCGTCCCTCCTTGAGTCCATTTCCAGTGACCTTGACCTTGGAGGTGTCGACGACGAACTCCCCCTTGACGAGTACGGTGAGGGGACTCCCGACCACGTGCTCGTCGTCAAAGAGGATGTTGATCGTGTAGTCCCCCTCGACGACGGTCTTGTAGGTGCAGTCGATGGACCCGTCCCGTTGCGTCGTCAGCAGAACATCCGGTTTCGCCGGACCTTCGAACGACACCATCAGCTTGCTCACGTTCATGCCGCACATGTTGATCTTGAAGATGTTCGGACAATCTGAAGCACAAAATCAAACATTTACTTACTGTAGTCATTTATTGGTAGCAAGGCTTAAGCCCCGATAAAAACTAAGGATTTTTCAGGAGCGTAAAATGTAAGGCAAGAAAAAATTATTGTTTCGCACGGTTCTGGACGTGTTTAATAATTACAATGGAACTAGATTTTAAATATCTATTACAGATGGATCTATAGTGCTGTATGTTGCGGTAAACCTGTATCCTAGTTAAGTTATATAATCATTTACGATATTTATCTTACACTACCCATTAACGAAATGTAAAAAAATGAACTGCTACTCGTTTGATAGATTATACGTAAACAATTAAACAACTACAGGATGCGTAGGCCCTTGTCAAACGAGACTTCTAAACGAGAGGCACGAACTAATGGTCTTATTGATGTTCGAAAGCCAGTGAATCTACTAATGACTAACAGTTTTCGTTAAAAATCCGCTATAATCTTGTATTTTACTTCTTCTTCATGATAATCCACTTCCAGATAGGAAATTAGGATCATCGGGTGCACCTTACATCCGAAACGGTTACGAATTTGACTAATAATGCTCTAATTATGAAGCCTGTTAGGTAGGTTATAGTGTTAACAACCTTGAAATCAACTCATTCTTAGTCGGGGTTTTCGTCATATCTCAAAAACGGATTGTGAGTTTTACGGATCTGACTACAGATCCATGCTAATGAAATCTGTAAAAGAACGAGGCACTTTACATCTGCCCTGTAAAAATTTAAATGCCTTAAAACGTCGAAAACAAAATCCCCGAGTTTTACACCGTTTCGGGCCATATTCCAATGTGCTATTGCCTGATATACTCAAATCCCTATAAAATTTCATACAAATTAAAAAAAACAATTTAAATGATATTTATGGTGTCTACATGGTTGGTGTATGCAGACTCATCCCGATTTGTGCTTTAATCATCCATTTGATTCAATACAGTTTAAAGAAACCTACAACACTTCTGCCATACAATTGTATAGTATAATAGTCACTTCAGCTGAACTCTCATGATTAAAATATTTGATTAACCTATTTTAGATAAGTTAGAGATCATGAATGATTTATAGGTTTGGTTGTTTGGTATGAATGCAACCGACGTGCTGTTGGATGAACAAAGATGGTTAACTTTGGAGACAAAGAAATTGATTGTAAGGCGGACGGCCAATGCCCGTTCTCCACTTAAATTGTCTATTTATTTCTCCAAACCTTCTCCAAAATACATAAAAATCCGTCAAAAAAATGAAATAAAAATGGTTTCCATACTTGCATATCCCATATGCGTGGCTTCTCCCTCGACCGTGATATATTCGGCCATTCTTTCCCTTTTAAAACTCTCAAGGAAATCACAAAACTCCGTAGACTTAAGACGAGGAACTATGAGAAGGATGGCACAGGATATGGTCCCCTTCAACAACAATAGGCCCTTAAAACCCAGTTATTTAGGGTTGTGCCGATTTGTGGTGCTTTTGGTTGTGAGATGTCCAAGGCCCGGTACCACTGGCTGATGAGGTGAGACTAAGCCTGCAAAAACCGAATCAAGGAAGAGCAAGTTTTATTAAAAAATTAAAAATAAACTGATCCATATCTAGGACTCTTCATAACATCAATGAAACCAGCCACCACAAGACATAAGCCCGTCTCATGATGTTCGGCTCGGGAAACGGTTATCTGGGGGTCCCCAAAGGGCTGTTCGTAGACCCCATACCCTCGACCCCCTCTTAACATTAGTCTTATCGCAGTTTTAACACGAGTAGGATAGACTGTAATTAAGGGGGGGAGGTTAAAAAACTATGGAAATTCTGATTTCCCTATCTAAACCAGTGTTGAAAACCGATTTGCGGGCTCAACCTACCTGCCCCACCCGATCAACCAATCTATCCGATTTTCGTTGAAAAAAATTCCTCGATAAATTTCATATTCAGTATAGTTTTTGCTTTTTGTATTTTTAACTTCGATCTGCTTCAAAATCCAATTTGCAGATTAACTGGACCTTTTTAAACCAGATAATTTGTTATATTGCATTTGTAGGGGCAAAAAAAGTAAAAACTATACTGAATACGAAATTTATCGAGGAATTTTTTGGAACAAAAATCAGATCGAGTGGTTGGCCGGGTGGGGCAGGTAGGTTGATTCCGCAAATCGGTTTTTAACATTGGTTTAGATAGGGATATAAAAATGTCCAATTTTTTAAACCCCCCCTTAAGAGCGTTCTTTATGAAGGGCCCCCGTATCCTCCCGACCGATTTTAATATCCCACATTCCAATCTCCAACTCCCGAACTTCCCAGCATCCCGTCAATCTATGAATATCTCTATATCAGAAGAATAATAAAAAAATCTGAGATCCGAATTCTTCATAAAATGCTGGAGTGGGAGGGCATATGGGTTTTAGAGAGTGAGAGGATGTGAAGTGACTTGTGAATAGGGCTTGACGAGATCTGGAACATTTACATTCTTATGATAATAAAATCTCCTTGATGTTAAGAAGATGTTAAGAAGATGAAGGCTAAAAGATATGCTTCTTCGACCCCAACGGCTCTTGACTTTTTAGAGCTCCGTTCGAGACATCGAGACCACTACAGCCCGCCCCACCAAACTGCTCCCAAACGATTCTCGAACATTATTATCCTCGTAGAATCTACATTTACTTTTCAGATATTTGGATATCCAAGATGAATATGGATATGAATATGGGCTTGGCCCACACCTGCTTCCGCCTTATCATACGGTTAAACCCTATAAATTAGGGGGGAATCCTATGTTCACTAACTAAACTCTCCTCGTGATTCGGATATTTTTAGGAGTCTCGAACAGTCGGAATCTGGAGCACTCCGCCCAATCAGCCGCTGGACTTAACGTTTCTAATCCATTTGGATGAGGAACGTTGAATAAGTATGTCTCGACTCCTCACTGCTAACACGCTTTTGTCCAGACATTAACCTCTTGATCTCGATGTCCATTGAATAAGCGTCCTTGTAAAAATTGTAAGCAATAATCTCATACTTGATCTTTAAGGTTCAACTATGGAGTATAGGTTTCCTTAGATTGTGTCGTTTTTCCTTAAATAAATCCCCATGTCTGAAACCCGTAATTTTAATAACACTTTTCGTAAAGGAAATAGTGAAATAATAAAATAAGTTTGTTTGAGCAATCCATCTGTTCTTATCTTTAACTTAACGATAGTCTCGTCTCTTTCAGCTTTTTTTTATGCAAAAATAAAAGTTTATAATAAAATGAAGGGATCTTGAAATGAGATTCCCGACCTTCCCTAATAATCCCACCCAGATGTCGAAAGCTACAAACTATCTCTCTCCGTGTGAACATTTCAATTTAATTTGATTATATTTAAACAGGTCATATTGTTTTATTCGGGGCTGTTTTCTGAATATTCCATCAAGGCAATTTAATTGTACAAATACTGTCAGATGGCTTTGTAAGATTCGGAAAGACTTTAGAAATGGAAACGAGTCATTTCAAAGTTTTTAACTCATACGTGGGATGTGGGATTCAGTGTATGGAAATAAATAACAATTACAGGTCCCCCACCGAACGTTTAAAGATCCACAAGTTTTTTAACCATCAAATGCACTACAAATGTCGAAATAATTAATTTACTTGTCAAAAATCGATTCAACACACTGAATAATGGAGGAAAGAGATTGTTGCCAAAATCAATATTCCTTTTTAATCCAATTACTCTGTATTGTAGATATATTATGCGAACGACATTTGACGGTATGTCCGTCTGTCCGTCCTTGATTACGATTGGTGTCAAAAAGACCACATCACAAACATATTCGTGCGATACGTCATTCGGAAAATATTATCGTGATCAGGGACTTGCAACTAGTTTTGCTCTATGGTTGGGGCACTTTGAGATTTTTAGTATTTTATGTGTTTTGAAATGTTTAAAACACAGTTTAATATTGCATACACACATCATTGATAAAAACAGTATATCTACGACATATTATGAGTACATTTGCTTGACTGTTTATTGTTAGCCAAATCGATTTTTAAACTTTTTTCATTCCAACATCCCAACTCCTCCTCAGTTAATTTAACAGACGTAAGTTAACAGTTTTGGAAACATCTTTAACATGGAATCCCTATTGCTTCCGCCTGGCTTTTCAGTTTTAACACGAGTCTTATGGCAGAGTAGAATTATAGTTCGACTTAAAAACTGTCAACTGTCAACCTTGTCACATGATGTTATTCCTCTATTATTTCTCCTGTCTCTTTCACTTCTGTCTTTTAAAATAACAAACATCGTCTACGCATCATTCCTACGAATACCTTTATCTAGCCATAAAATCCTCTTAAATATCCAAAATTGTGGCCAAGGAGTCCATAAAATTCCAAATCTCCATTTTACAAAAAACAACAAATGCCAAGCATTTAAAAAATAATTCCAAACTCCATCTGCTCTGCACTCCCCTGTGTTTTATTAGACAATAAAATTTTAAACAGAATGAAGTCATGTTTAAGTCAGAAGTTGTGCCAAAAGAGATAGATTCTGCCTCCTGTATTATCCTTTGGAATGATGTAGTGTTTAGCTCCTGGAGGGTTAATAGTTATTGATCGTTGGGCCGTGGAAAAAAATTAGGAAGCAATTAGTCAACATTTAACAGACGCTCTTTTGTCTCGTTTAGCCATTTTAAAATTTAATTGGGCTCATACAGTTTGTAAGGGAACTTTGCCAGGACGGAATTTTGTAGTGGCACAAGAGGTGACAAATGCTTACAGGGTTTTCCATACAGACATTGACATTCCAATCTACATTTCTTAACGTCTATTTTTTCATTAATTAGTATACGCTACTACGATTACATATGGATTTGGTCATAGTTTTCAATATCGACATATTATATATCATTTTATCGCAAATTTTGCGTAGATTCCAAATCTGCAAAGAAAACCCGCGAATGTAACAAAAACTTTCGAGATAAAACCCGAAAACCGGGTAAAAATCGGGTTTTTTTCGGATTTTATTTATTTTTAGGTGCTTTATAATTGTATGCATGGACAAAATGATGTAAATGTTTGTTAACAATTTAATTATGAGTTTTTATCACTAACCAGATTGTCATATCTCCGAAGCGTTCGTGAGATATGCGCCAAATACTAACCCAAAAACCGATTAAAATCAGTTTTGTACGAGTTTTCCTCATTTTTTATCATGGTATTTTACACGTTGATTTTTGTAACATAAGATTGTTGTTATATTGTCTTAATTTTCGCCTCGAATACTGAGCACTCTGAGCAGTATAGCATTGAACGCCCCACTTCCCTGCCCCCGGCAGGGGCCCCGCCGGCAGGCGCCAAAATGTAAAAAAAACCTTTGATTTAGGTTAGGAAGATAGGGTTAGGGTAGGATACCGAGCTATGCGAGGTATGTAGGGGTAGGATAACGAGCTGTGTGATGTAGGTATGGGTAGTAAATCGAGCTATGCGAGGTAGGTAGGGGTAGGATTAGGATACCGAGCCATGCGATGTAGGTAGGGGTAGGATTAGGATACCGAGCCATGCGATGTAGGTAGGAGTAGGATACCGAGCCATGCGAGGTATGTAGGGGTAGGTAGGGGTAGGTAGGTGTAAGTAGTAGTAGGATACCGAGCTATGCAAGGTAGTTAGGGATAGGTAGGGGTAGGATACCGAGCTATGCGAGGTAGGTAGGGGTAGGATTAGGATACCGAGCCATGCGATGTAGGTAGGAGTAGGATACCGAGCCATGCGAGGTAGGTAGGGGTAGGTAGGGGTTGGTAGGGGTAGGTAGGGGTAGGTAGGGGTAGGTAGGGGTAGGTAGGGGTTGGTAGGGGTAGGTAGGGGTAGGTAGGGGTAGGTAGGGGTAGGTAGGTGTAGGTAGTAGTAGGATACCGAGCTATGCAAGGTAGTTAGGGGTAGGTAGGGGTAGGATTTCGAGCTATGCGAGGTAGGTACCGGTCGGATACCGTGCTATTCGATGTAGTTAGGGATAGATATCCGAACTCGTCTGAATTGTACCGTTGCTGGGCCTCCGGCAAAGCTAAATGGACCCCGCCCAACTTTTTGTGGCCTCCCCACCAGTCTTGTTGTAACATACGACAATGTCAATAAAGTACTTTTACTAATAATAAAACTGTGCAAAATCTCCGTACCGAAAAACCCCGTGGAAGAACCCTGTAAATTCTGTCTTTCATGCAAAGAAATTTGTGAGTGTTACGAGGTTAAGACGGACCCGCTCCCAAAAAACCGGAATCGCAGAACCCTGTAAACCCTGTCTGTGTTTTATGAAAGGACATTTGTTGGGTGTTAAGAGGTTAAGGCGGATGTGAGTATAAAGGAAATGCGGCTAAAGCATCCCATGTTTGTTTGTAACTATTTGCGTGAAATAGCTTTGAAAGTGCCTATTCATAATTGACTTTGAGAAATGGTGACAAAGGCTCCGTTTCATGACACGCAGACAACCTACAACTGAATACTAAACCTTTAAGCCCTCTTGAGTCCTCAGAATTTGAACAAATATTCAAACTAGTTGGCCTCAAATTCTGACTCAATCCGAATTGGCAAAGAATATTCTAATCTGTAATATGAAATAGGGGAGTAAATATTCTGATTATTCTGCCTAAGAATCTAATGATTCGAGAACTTAATAAATAATTAGAGGCTCCTGTTCTTCTAGACTGTCGGGCCAGAGCTAACGGCCCATGACTAACACTCAAACACTTTTGATTTATTGTTTACTTTTTGGCAAACTGATTTGCAAATCAGGGACCTTTTTAATTGGCACTATTTCAACTATTTATTAAAAATAGGTTATTATTATCAGCCATTTACAATCCCTCAACTTTCATTATCTTCTGCAACTTGTAATTATTAGATATGCTTTTAATTCCTGTTGCCTTAAGGGAAGCTGTTTTTATTGTTTTTGTCCGTTTGTTAGCTCAATTAATTTGTGGGTCGTTCTAGGGTTGGGGACTTATTTGAGGATGGAGAACAGATTCGATTTTAAAAAAGTACCAATAAAATCTAGTTAGCTCAAAGATTAATTAGTTAATATGAGATACGGTTCGCATTGGGGAGTTTTAAATGATCCTATTAATGTAGATTAGTAACTCTGCATTCAAATATTGAGACAATAGAATCGAAAGTAAATAAGACTCGTAAATGAGACCAGTTTAAATTGTATTTTAACTTGTTTTCATATAATTGTATGACTAGGACTAGATGTTGTATTATATTATTCATTTTTTTGGACTACATAGATATGGATGCACATATGATTCGGGATTCTCGAGATATGTTTATGGTTTATTTTAAGGTTCAGAGATTGAACATTTTTCTGAGATTCACCCACTTTTTTAAAGCTTGGGTTATTTCTGTATTTCGGGAGGGAGTGCGTCCGTTTCTAATATCTACTTGAACCAAATGCGCTCTTGACATTCAACTTTATGGGGAGACATTTTAAAAATTTTAAGTGAAATCCAATCCACATTTTCTTCACCGCAATACGATTTAAAAACAAGATTTCTTGGATCCGAAATCGGTTTAGACGTTTAGAACCTCTGATATCGATATCTGCAACTTAAATGTCGATAATAGAATGTGAATGACTCGTCGACAAGTCTTGTTCTGACTCATCGACACGGAATTTTAGATGTGAATGAGTCACGGGGACTGGAAGTTTGTAAGATGCAGTTCCAGAGACCATCCATTCTCATCTCTCATTTATCTGTAAAATAAAAATAAAACAAACCCCGAATCCGGAGTGATTAATATTAGAGGATGGAAATAAATCGGCTCTGTCATGTTCCACAGCCTCCTCATTTATTCACTTCAGTTCCGTTGAGTTTGTAATGATTTTTTAATAAAAATAAAATCCGAATCTAAATGCGACTCCAGCCAATTTATAACAACTTGGAATCCTATTTCAATTTACAAGATAATAAATCCAAATTAACAGAATGTAGCAATTTTTGCAAGACATCAAGATTGTCGGGATTCGGGATGAGATATCAAGGCTTCTGCCCTGCCTTCAGATTCAAGTCAAATACATCCCCAGGGACATTGATATTTTACAAACGGGTGGGGAATTATTTCGGTGTAACACGGTCTTATTATTGTGGTTAAGCTGCCGTCGATATCAAGGTTTTCCTAAGTTTTCATATTTAATTCGGGGTGGGGACTTATTGTCGCCATATCCATTCAATCACCTTCGTTGAAAAGGAGGAGTGGGGAATTATTTAGAGGGTCGGATGTCGGATATAAAAGATGAGAATAGGTTAAGGATGAAATGGATTACTGCATGTGAATAAGTGATCGTGGGTCCATATGAATTTTATTATTATTTTTAGGTGAATGTGTATTTGGTTCATTTATCTGTCCGTCAGTTGTGGTCGGAGTGGGTTGCCAAAAATAACGATCTTGAATTGTGGCTTGGATTTAATGTTCCTCCTTGCCTTAACAGATTTAGGGAATTTGCTAGGATTATCCTTCCACAAAATGTTTGACAAGGAAACACTTTGAATCTCGTCTCGAACTACAAATACACTTTGATCTTACTACTTTGATGGCTTGTATATGTTTTCACAGGCCTCTCTATACGTCTATACAGGATTTTCATCAAATATTCGGCCTTCAATACTTCAATCCTCTCCTCTCCTTATAATAGAATATAGGAACAGGATTTTTAGATTTTCTAGGCGGGGGCCAAGAACTATTGGCCAGCATGACCCAAACATTTTAGGAGCTATTTCAGTCACATTTTCAAATCAGATTCTTCTCTGAGACAAAAATACCGATTTTATCCCATTTCGATGTATGTTGGAGGGATGAAATCATTATCGTATTAATTTAGTCATTAATATTATTAATAATATAAACTATTGCTTAGGTAAATGACCATATCTAAAAAAAAAAGTTATGGACTTATTCGTATTTGGTAACAGGTCCATTCTTCCATAAAATTGGCTTAGGTTTACAATCCCTTAACAGGTCGTAAGTTTTTTAACGATGGTCATTTTAATGTGTCATGTTCGTTCATACAAATATCTCGGAACAAAGAAAACCGTTAATCGTTAAAAACACCCTAAACACTAATTTTACCCGATGTTTGGAGTTTATCCAGGATTGCTTGACAAGCGCCGGTTGTCAAGCAATCCTGGGGATGAATTCATCAAGCGACTTAAGTTAAGATATTCTACTTAAGTGACGACTTTCACTTAACTTAGGAGAAAGTCAATTCACTAAGCAACTTCAAGTGAAAGTTTTGCTTAAGTTAGGACAAAAACTTAAGCAAGCTCCGGAGGTCACTTAAGTCAAATTTTCACTACATTTTCTTCGTTTTGTCATGAAATCTTCGCATTCACATCGTTGCATTTCCATTTCTGTCCACATTTACAGTTTCTACAACATTGCAATAGTATACATTTTTTTAAATAAAGAATTTGCAATGGCTTTTTTGGAATTGCACGCGTTTTTAAGTAACGCACTTTGGTGGATACAATGTCGAGGTCGAAAATTCGACGACATTGCGCGCTACCGCAAGAAAACGTAATGGAATTTTTCGACATTATTGCCCCCTTCTGTCGCAAAATGACATTTCGAAGTCAAGCTATCAGCGCCGAAACCAAAACGGTAGCGGCGCTTAGCTTTTTTAGATCGAGTTCTTTCCAGTACGTTGACGGTACTGCGTTCGGGATTTCACAATCAGCAACTAGCAGAGTGATTTAAAAAATTACAACTGCAATAGTGAACAATGTACTCCCACAATACTTGTCATTTCCAAATAACGTTCGTGGCATAATTAAGTCAAAACAGGACCTTTCTGAGATCAGTAATTGCGTTTAAGATCCCTGGATAAAACCAATAATAATAATTACAATCACAACATGAATTGAGTAATACGTTATACTATGAGTTTCGAATGTACCTGATGAAGGTTCGTGTACGTTAGAAGTGAGACTTTACAACACTTTTGTTTGTCAACTGGCAATATCATCCGCACACTATTTTGACGGTTTGAAATCCCGACAGAAAGTACTTTTTTGTGGATCGTCGATATTGTTAGTGGAGTCTGAAAAATTTTTATTTTTAGTATATTCGTAGTATTAACATTTATAAGATGCAATTTTAATGTAATTTAATGTTGAAAACTTTCCAATTATACTGAGTATTCTTTGCTCATACTGGGAAAGCTGTGATTTCGAAGGTTCACCGTCAGTCGTTGAGAAACTATTTTCGAAATTTTGGTCGCTATTTGTGCTTTGTATTTCACAATTTCACCTTTGTGTTTGCCCATGCTTTCATGACTTGTGGAATTGTTCGAGCGTTTGACGACACCGAGTTCACAGAAATCGTAATCTCTTTCCAATGTTGTTTGCATTAACTTGTTATGTAGTAGATGAAAATCTCCTAAACAAAATGTGTCGTCGTTTTTCAACATCTTGCTTCATCTTCTCTATTTGCTATTTCGGAAGTACTCCAATTCTCACTTCGTTTATTCGAAGGCATTTTAAATAATTTCAAAAAGATTAAAAAATTACAATCGATAGTTGATTGATTTCATTTTATCAAACTATTGAAAGGGATGAGACGGAACTGACGGAACGAAACGAATTTCTTCAAAATTTGTTTCCCTCTCCATCTTAGCGCATAAAACCACCTAAAAGCACATTAAAGCAGAAAATTTGACTTAAGTACGACCTAAGTTGAGCAAGGCTAAGTTATGCTTGGTGAATTGACTTAAGATTTTTACTTAGGGTCACTTAAGTTTCGAACTTAAGTAGCAACTTAAGATAAACTTAAGTTTGAGCTTGATGAATTCGCCCCCAGGGGGCGAATTCATCAAGCTCCAGGTGCTTCCCGACACCCGCGCCGCAACCCATCAACCAGCGCAAGTTAGCCTCCTTCACGATGTTGTCGCTCCGTCGACCCGCCGGGGTATTGGTCCCGTCGCTGTTCAGGTCAGGGGCGAAGGAGGGGTCACAGTAGAAATCTTCCTGCGCCGCGCCCCCAATTAATAGTTTATCTATCTATAGTATATTGATAAAATAATTATAATAGTCACTATGACTAAAAGCGAACGAAATTACACATAATTAAATTATAGCAAATTTTGCTAATAAAAGTTGAAGTTGTTGAAGTTGACACGCCGAAGTGTCCACCAAAAAGAAACGAGGCTGTCATAATGTTCAATTGTGACAACCCCCCGGGGATTTGAGGAATTAGAAATACAAGAGGGTGTGGCCCAAATCGTACCCTTTAATTTCTCCTGAAAATTCCGCATGTAATTCTGCTCCACTTCCGGTTTCACTTCAAAGACCTCAGAATTCCGAATCATCATCTCCTTTACTATTTGCAAAATCCACTTTACCTGCGTTTCTATTACAAAGAAAAGGGAATTGTGCCCAACCTCCTAATTCAGCAAACAAATCAATTATAATCGCTTATTTGGACGTAGAAGTAGATTAGCAATTTAAGTTAAGCAAATTACCGCTCCAGGGCCACAAATATTGAAAAAATTTGGCAAGTCGAAACTCGTAATGCTTTTATAATGGGTTGGTTTATCCGAAATCCACTCTTCCAAAATGTCCTTCCCGTTTCGACCGATAATTCTCATAGGTGCGAAATATTGGAGGCTTTGGAAACCCGTGGCTAAAATCAGGACCTATTTGATCCAAAATCCACATTAATCTAAATCTGACAAGCGTTTTAAAAACTAAAATTAAACCTTTGAAATATAAAGCCAAGAGTTACATCAACTCTCTCCTCACGTCCATCTTCAGTGATTATTGAATGATCCGTGACCTTAACGATTTTGTCCCGGATGACCTCAACATTGGACTTGCTTAGAGCCGGGAAATAGCAAGAACTTAAACATGGTCGCTTGCAACCAAACTCTTCATTTGGACGAAGACGTTCTCGAAGGATCTTATCACGGACTTGTAATCTCATATTGACCTCACAAACTGTCCTTAGAAGGGGTCGCACTAAAAAGCAGAACAAATCATCATTCACGTTTTTCGAAATTTCATTCAAAATTAATTCCATACCTAAATGAGAGGAGAGTTTATCAGGTATGAAAACTGGGTGACTGAATTCCTGTAAATGGAACAGGCCCCATCGGTACAGTTTCTGGAAACCCGGAACGTTTTTGAATTTCCATTTCTCAAATGCAGGGTATTTGTGATAAGGGCGAGGCAAGACCCATGCGGGCGACCTCTGATACGAAATTAGCGTCTTCACTTGCCCCACAATGCTTGGGATGATTTGTACTGCAGAGGACCCTGAGCCCACGACAGCCACCCTTTTGCCCTTCAGCTCAAGCCCATGATCCCATTGGGCAGAGTGCATCTTTGGCCCTTTGAAACTGTCGAACAATTCTGGAATTTCGGGGTTTCTCAGAAGCCCTGTACCCGACATCCTGACAAAAAATTAATTTCAATTAACGTTGCAAATATTAAGAAGGGAACATTTTCAGATATAAAATCCCGATTTGCTACTTGACTTTTACTTTTACATTGGGACCATCGGTGACTAAAATCATTTAGATTTTAGTCACCGATCCAGGATGGGTTTTTTTCCTTCTTCCAATTATGACTGATGCAATTAAATTTTTAACTTCCTGTAGTTTTCCCCCATGGTACCAATGTTGAAGTTTAAATATTATATAATTTCTCGAATTATATTAGTGAGAAATCGGGATTCTACTGCTGAAAATGTCCCCTTGTAAATAAAACTTGAAAACGTACACAATGTCGAAGAACCAATCCTGTTCTTCTTTCTTCTCCAAGTCAAAAACGGTCACTTTCCATTGATTCAAGTTCTGGATCCAAGTCATGCATTTCACGGCCTTTTTTGTATGCAAGTGCTTATACAGATCATATTTTCTACCCACCGTTTGTAAATAGGATAAAATTTCAGGTTGTGCTGCATGGGTAGCCGACCAATCTGAAATGTTATTCGTAACATCGTAACTCTATCAATAATTTGTTTAACTAATTACTCCATCTGAGAAGATGTAATTAGTTGTGAGTACCGGATTTGGGTGCAAATGAATAAGAGTAGAGATGAGCCGGAAGATCGGATTCGCATCCAGGATAAGTATTTACGAGCCATGTCCCCCCGACATCACAATTCGTGTCAAATATCTCAAAACTTGTCAATCCAAGTTTTCGTTTTAACTGAATTCCGGCACACATCCCAGAAACTCTTAAGATTTTAATCAAGCATTAACTTATTTGCTTGTGGAAGAAATGATTATTGATTTATATTTGAATATTCTGTTACCCAGCTCCAATGATACAGATTTTTGGACTCTTAAGTACGGGGCTTATCTTTACTTTACCTCCATTAAATTCCATTTTAGAAGATGTACTATTTAAGCTGTTTCGTCTATGGTGAGGTTTGAAGAGTGTGAAACGAAGAAATAAATGCTAATTAGATGAGATATTCAGAGACTCTACCCGGTGGTTGGAAAGTTGGGGGGGAATTTCCATACATTTTTTTGTCACAAACAAATTACAACAACAACCGTTGGATTAAAATCTTGAGTTTGTACATCCAGCGTTAAAGTGAAATTCTGGGATTATATTTATCTGGAAATGGTACCAGCAATATGCTGTATCTCAAATCTTGAAATACATTCCACCCAAAATTGGTCTATCACGACAGAAGAGTTTGAATTTGAAATAAAATCCCATATTGTATGAAAACTACCTATTTTCGTTCATTTGACTTCGATGGATTCGTAATGATTTCCAAGTCATTCTGAAAAGACATTCGATTTAAAACCGGAATAACTACCTCATGATCTCTTCTTATTTTTCGATTAGACAAATTACTCCCTGAAGTCAGGAAGTACAGTACAATATTTCCGCAATATTTCATTCATTGAGACTAGGCTTTTTATTTGTAGGACCGGAGCCGATTGGAAAATGGCAGGTAAGAAAGATATGAAATTGAAACTTGGATTTATGGGACATTTTATCCATGTTTTCATATGGTTTTTTTATTTTAAATTTTTTAAAACCAATTTCCTCCCAGCTCTACCTGAAGTTTAATTATTATAAGATAACGAAATGGAAATGGGGAAACAGAAAGCTAGCATAATCTGTCAGGTAAATTGTAATGATGTAAAATGTAATTAACCTAGCGAGTAACCTATACTTCTAGGTAAACTACGTTCAGTCGTTGCGTGGTATTTGTTTATGAAAACAGGTTATTGGGATTCCTTGTGATACATTTACTATTTATTCTTTAATTACAGATTTTCCGTCCAAGCCTTCAAGTAAACAACAACATTCATAGAATTTCCTCAAAATCTCACGGCACTTGTTACATTTACATTATTACACCGACTACTCAATCCTACGATAGGCAGTTTGTTTTAAACAATTCGTTTAAGTCAATAAATTTTCTTGTTCAGAAAAGCATGCAAAAAATGATGTTTACAAGGACTCAGAAATCTTCTTAATCAGATCCACAATAAATGGGAGGTTGGATCTTGAACAGTAGAATTGCATAAGACAAGCATGTACTTTGCAACCTATTCATACCAAAAATAATTCCATTATTCTAACTGTTAACTATTTCTAAATTTAATTAACGAGAGATTAAATTACTTTATCCACCTCCTTCTAAACCAATTTTAAACACAAGTCTGGAAGAGATATTACGGAATCGGTGTGTATTTGTCAAAGCGATACGATTACTCAAGCGAACCTTTTGTCCGAAGCCACAATTTCATGTGTTTTGACTAATTTTCAGATTTGAAAGTTCAAAATTCCAGGACATTATACCATTGAATAATTAAACGAGATGATTTTGCTAATAAAAGTTGAAGTTGTTGAAGTTGACACGCCGAAGTGTCCACCAGTAAGAAACGAGGCTGTCAGAAAAGTTTATGGTGTTAACCCCCCGGGGATTCAAGTTATTGGAATGACAAGTGGGTGTGGCCCAAATCGTCCCTTTCAATTTCTCATGGAAATTCCGCATGAAATTCTGCTCCACTTCCGGTTTCACTTCAAAGACATCCGAATGCCTGATCATCATCTCCTTAACTATTTGCAACATCCACTGCACCTGCATTTCTATTACAAAGACAAGGGAATTGTGCCCAGTCTCCTAAATAAAAAAAAACAGTTACACAATAAGCCGTTATATTCGGATTAATAATTTGATCAAGTTCTGCAAATTACCGCTCCAGGGCCACAAATATTGAAAAAATTTGGCAAGTCGAAGCTCGTGATGCTTTCATAGTGGGTTGGTTTATCTGAAATCCATTCTTCCAAAATCTCCTTCCCGTTTCGACCAAATATTTTCATGGGTGCAAAATATTTGAGGGTTTGGAAACCCGTGGCTAAAACCAGGACCTTTGATACAGAATGCACTTTCAGCTTTTAATAAATTAAAATGAAATCTTTGCAATAAAAATCCATGAGTTACATCAACACTCTCCTCCCGTCCATCTGCAGTGATTATTGAATGATCCGTGACCTTAACGATTTTGTCCCGGATGACCTCAACATTGGACTTGCTTAGAGCCGGGAAATAGCGAGAACTTAAACATGGTCGCTTACAACCGAACTCCTCAGTTGGACCAAGACGTTCCCGAAGGATGTTATCACGGACTTGTAATCTCATATTGACCTCACAAACTGTCTTTAGAAGGGGTCTGACTAAAAATCAGATAAAATAGTTAACTTATAAATTTGGTTTTATTTTTCAGTAAACATTAATTTCATACTTAAATGACAGGAGAGTTTATCGGGTATGAAAGCGGTGCGAGCGGCTTCATTGTAAAAGAAGATGCCACATCGGTAAAATTTACGGAAACCCGGAACGTTTTCGAATATCCATTTCGCAAATGCAGGGTATTTGTGATACGGGCGAGGCAAGACCCATGAGGGTGACCTCTGGTACGAAATTAGCCTCTTGACTTGCCCCACAATGTTTGGGATGATTTGTACTGCAGAGGACCCTGAGCCCACGACAGCCACCCGTTTCCCCTTCAGCTCAAGCCCATGGTCCCATTGGGCAGAGTGCATCTTTGGACCTTTGAAACTTTGGAACAATTCTGGAATTTCGGGGTTTCTCAGAAGCCCTGTCCCTAACATCCTGACCAAAAAATTCACTTGAATTAACGTTATGAACTATGAATTTAACGTCTAAAACGTACACAATGTCAAAAAACCAATCCTGTTCTTTCTTCTCCAAGTCAAAGACGGTCACTTTCCATTGATTCAAGTTCTGGATCCAAGTCATGCATTTCACTGCCTGTTTTGTATGCAAGTGCTTATACAGATCATATTTTCTGCCCACCGTTTGTAAATAGGATAAAATTTCAGGTTGTGCTGCATGGGTAGCCGACCAATCTGAAATGTTATTCGTAACTGTATGAATAATTTGTTTAACTAATTATTCCACCTGAAAAGATGTAATTAGTTGTGAGTACCGGATTTGGGTGCGAATGAATATGAGTAGAGATGAGCCGGAAGATCGGATTCGCATCCAGGATAAGTATTCACAAGCCATGTCCCTCCGACGTCACAATTCGTGTCAAATATCTCAAAACTTGTCAATCCAAGTTTCTGTTTCAATTGAATTCCGGCACACATCCCAGAAATTCTTAACATTTTAAAATCATTAACTAGCTATCATCAATTAACTAGTCTGAAAAAGTTTAGTTGTTGTATTCACACTTGAATATTGTCTTACCCTGCTCCAACTATACAGATTTTTGGGTGTTTAACTCCGGGTCCGGAAGACACTTTTTGCCTCTTAAATTCCATGTTTGACAATTTAAACTGTTTAGTCTAGGGTGAGGCTTGAAGAATGTTAAATATGGAAGTAATATCAATTAACTGTGACATATTCGGATGTTTGTACTCGTTTGTTGTAAAATTGGACTGGAAGGTTCCAGTTTTTTGTCACAAACAAAGTAATAACAACCTTTATTTGCTTTTGTTTGTAGATCCAGAATTAATTAAAATGAAACTCGCACACACCTGCCTTACGTGACACATACAGAAACAGAATAGGCATAACGAAATATGACTCGAAATAGATTCCCCCCGAAATAAGCATCCCACCCCAGGAGCCTTTGAACTCACCGAATACCAATTATTCCCAATCGACGAAACAAGCTTTGACGAGGGACAAAAGTTGATGATAAAAAAAATGCATGCAAAATGTTGAAAGACCGTTAGTTTTACTTATGTTCAAAATTCTCATTTTTAAATGAAAATGCTAATGATTTTCGTTCATTTGAATTAAGATTTCCGAGTTATTACGTTAAATAGACCAAACCGGAATAACTCCCCCTGATGTCCTGATTTTAAGACTAAATAAATTATTCCCCGGGGGCTTATGCCAGAAAGTACAGTAGATAGTTTACGACAAGACAATTTTTTTTAAAGCCAGAACAGATTTGAGAATGAGAACAGAGAAATATATGAAACGAAAACTGAGATTTTTGGGACATTTTATCCGTGTTTGTACGGGGTTCTATATTCTTAAAATCTTCTAATTGTAGATCGAGTGGTATAGTGATTTTTTTCTTCTGAAAACAGGTTATTGGGATGGTTGGGTAGGAACCTAACCAAACCCAACCTATTTTAGTATCAATTTTCCAACCAAGTCTTAAAGTAAACAACAACAATCGTCATTTAATTATCTCAATATACTATACAACAATTGTTGGGTTAAAACTAGTCAGAGTTTCAGACACATTCAACTGACAAGTAACAGAGTTAAATAGTCAGGTTAAAACAATTTAAAACTACTCAATCTTCGGCCTAATGCGTTCGGCAGTTTCTCAAACGCAATGAATTGAAGTAAACTAATTTTTAACTTTTATGACCATTGGATAAAAAATTGGTGATGTTGAAGATTAATTAGAAATCTTCTTCGCCAGATCCACAATAAAGGGGAGGTTGCATCTGGAGAAGTAGAATTGCGTAGGACAAGCATGCACTTGCAACCTAGTCATTCACAAAAAGCTCTTATCATTATTATTATTCTTAGCTATTTGAATAGTTTATTTTCCAGTAATTAATTGACTTTAAATTGCATTTAAGTACTAAAATAAAATGTTGTAACATACAGAGCCAAGGAATCCGTAGGAGACGGTGAAGAATCCACCTCCTTCCAACCCAATTTCATCTCGGAGGATCATTTTCGAAAACATCGTCTCATTCTCTCGTTGATTTAAATCCAGGAGCCGAGTCTTCAGAATACCTGCCTACAATCAGCTTTTTTATAATTTCAATGATTTTTTTAATTTCGCTTGGAAATTTTGAAATAAATTTCCAAAACGTGCGAGAAGTCTGTGCGAAAGTTATTGTGGAGGTGTATTTACCATTGCGACACATTGATTGTATTTTGACTAACAAGGGAACATTCCCAACTGTACCGCCACGATATTTTCAAATCTCTCTGATTCGAGCTAAAATGCATGATAAAACTTTAATGTATTTGACCTAGCAAAGTAAGTCCGAAGGTCAAGGTCCCAACCCTTGAATTTTAAAGTTCTAGAAGCGGTTAGATGTGAAGAACTTCATCTATTCAGTTTCTCTTTCGAATGAGAGGTTTGTAAAATATCGAGTTTGTACAGTTGGGAAAGTTCCCTGGTAAGCAAACGACAGTTATTTCTATTTGCAGGCTTAGCTCTTTAAGATGGATACCTTATGATAAACCTCTGCGGACATTGCGAATGGGATGAGATGAGAGAGTAGATTAATTAAGATGATGAGTTTAAATGTCCAGCGGGGGCTGTCGAAGGTGGCAATTAGTCGCCGCGCAAAGAAAGGGACATTCGCGGAACAGAGGACGAGGAGGAAGGGGCGCGTGATCTCGTTCACGAGACAAACGAACCGCTTCATGTTCATGTAACCTTCCATTATCTCCTTACAAATACAAAAATAACCTTCAATTAGTCATTCACATCTTATTAAATTCAATTAAATCAGTACCTTAAGTCGAATGTCGCCAGATCTGTCGTCAAACTGCGAGAGTCTGAGAAGACGATTGATTGCTCTTTCGACGGCAAAGGCGGATATTGTGATGAATGCACAAGTCATTCCGATGATGATGAGACCATAGGTTCGAATCCCGGTGAATGCTAAAGAGATTATGATTTGAGGAGGACTCAATTCCTCGAGTTCTGGGACGTTGGAGAGATTGCGGTCCGGGACGAGAAATAGCTCGTAGAAGCCCCGGGTTGTGAGACGATGAAACCCAGAAGCCAAGGAATTCCCCCGACCCCGGATCACCACGATTAACAAGTGCGTTATGTAGAAGAGGGTCACTAAGGTCGGGGTCACCAGTCCCACCGTCTTTGCCTACACAAATTATCCCGTTTAAAAAACACCTCGAATAGTTACGAGTTTATAGGAATACCTTGAAGCTAATCCTTGTCCTATTTGCAGAATTAATCATTTCTATAAGTTTAGATTTCTTGAACCAGAAAGTGTAGGACCAAATAGTAGCGAATAAGGCGCAGTGACTCATGCTCCAAATCGTGAATAGGATCCCAGGTTTTTCCACGATTTTGTCCGTGTATGCCCCTCGGGTTAGGAGGACCCCTTGAGCACAGCAAAGCACGTTCAATATTGTACAAATTATCTGCAGAGAGAGGCAAGAATTTTGTTTTCTTACGAATTTATTTCTGGATCCTGAACCCCCGAAATAAATCCCCACCCCGTATAAAAAACCCACACTGGCTTACCTTTTGAAACGTGGATGACTTTGTTTTGTACTTTCCGAATTCGTCCTCAACGATCCGATAGGGGATCAAGAAGGTGTAGAAGCAAAAATTTAGGAGGATTTGCAAATTGTGGAAACTGACTGGGATTCCTCGACGGATTTCGAGCTTTTTGAGGGAAAATGTCGGAGTAAAAGATCGAGCTATCACAGACCTCATATTTATTATCTTAATTAATGTAGATTTTTAATTAATTTTGATAAACACTGAAATCTAACGGTAATATTTAAACATTTTAGCCAAAATTTAATATTTCGAATACCGAGATCTCCAATATTCGGCTCAAAGACCTCAGGAAAGTTGAAGAATGATGCTAATAATAGAGAGCTTTCTGATTTGTCAGATTCTGATGTCTGATTGAGGTGTTGTATGTTCATTATGTCAAATTACTGTACTAGGGATTGTATTGAAATGGCACAATAAATGGGATGTCTGTAAACATGTCCACATTAGCTCGTTAAATAGTCTAAAGCCACACTCCCAAGGTCCGCATTATCCGAACTATCCGTTAAGGTAAATCAGGAAGGTAGTCTGTACTGGAAAAATCCGGAAAGACATGAATAAAATAAAATATTGACAATTAAGATATGGGCCGTTCATACTTCAGGTCTTAAATTCAACTGCCCATTTATTTGACATTTTATTTTACAGATCTTATTAAATATGTCATAATTGACGAAGTCAGTCTTGTCTCAAATATTCCAGATAATATTATGTAAAATCCCGTTTTCGCTTATAGAACTAAATAACGAGATTTCTTTTGCAAATACCAATTGTGGAGGTGCTTATTTAATATGTTTAATCTGTACTGCATGTGATGGCCACGTGAACCATTAAAATGTCCATTCTTCAATGAAAACTATAATCGGAATAAGTTAACAAATAATGTATTTTTTACTCCAACAATGTCAATTAAATATAATTGGAATGATCAACAGTCCTAACAATACTGATTTTGCATAATGAGCTTGAATTCACAGTGGCTTTTGTGAATAGTTTCGATGAAGGTTCATTCATTATCTGAAAGTAGAGCAGAACCTAAGAATGGACCGAGTTTTAAGGCGAGAAATCGTAAACGTAAGGGTCCAGCCGAGCGAAGGGTCAAGGGACGAATATTCGACAGTCGATTCCGATTTGTTTTACTTTCGAAACGCGCTTTTCGACAAGGAGTCGCAGTTTCGCCGAAATCCGCGTAAAGTGACGGAAAATGAGAACCGGTTTGCATTTTTATTCCAGCTCTTCGTCAACTTGACGTACTGGCTCTTTTTGGTCCCCTTTCAGTTGCAGAGGCAAGTTGAAGACGAGGACGGGAAATGCTACCGGATTCACGTTAATCCAGTTCAAAAGGTAAACCACAACTTATTCTGTTCGTGTCGTAGACCCTGATCCTAGTAGTTGTCCTAAAAATTAAAAAATTGTCATCCCATGTCGAGTTTTCGAGTAAAAGTTGAAAAGGTTCCCTTGAGTGTAACCAACATAATATGCGTAATTGCAGGTGATTTGTCATTTGGTGTGTGGGTCGACAACGTTGGTCTGCTTCCTGGTGGCCTATGCCCAAATCGCTGGTAAGGACATTGACAACAATCCCGTGGTCATCTTCAACTTCTGGTCCTACTCCGTCTTCTGCGGATGGTGCTTCATCTTCATTAACGTCTTCTGGAGGAAACAGGACGTCCTACTCGAGATTTTAAATCAGAACCCAACGGGACGAGGAAATCCTACCACTTACAAAGTACTCGACAAAAAAATCTTTTGTGCTAGTTTATTTTAAATCTCTCAAATATAGCTCAGATAGTAGCTAACACATGCATACCTCTTTTTTTACTTGTTAAGCTACATGTTTCTCAAACTACTACCTCTGTAATGCGTTTGTCGAGCTCTCCCGTGCGTGGGGAATATAGGGTTTATCCCGGGGGATTATTATTTATAAAGTACAGTATTAAAGGAGAGATTAAATTATAAAACTAAAAATGTCGACGTATTTTGTGATTTCTAGAACCCCCTTTGCATTGTAAATGGTGTATTTTTGTATGAACAGGAATGGGGAGTGGCAGTGGGGTTTTTCGGGTGTGTGGTTCTGCTGGAAGTGTTCAACGAGTTGGTCTACTACCTCTTCCCCTTCAAGTACGACCTGGAGGGGGCAGCCGAGATTTATTCGGGTGAAGTGATGTACGCCCTGTTCCTGCGGGGCACTCGTGACCCCATCCCATGGCCGCAACTCCACGCCCCGATTCTCGCTACGGCTCTCTGGCACTTTACCAGTTGGCAACTCTTCGGCAGCATCAAGGCCCTCACTTATGTCTTTGTCACATTCTCCTGCCTCTTCCTGATCGGGAAGCTGAAGGAGGCTTCCAGGAACTTGATCTACCGCAACAGAGACGTACACCTTCTTTTTATTCATTTCTAATTCTATCAATCTCAATGTTCCTGTGACTTGGAATAACTCCCTTGAGAGGGTTTAAACGCATCAGGGCCAGGGGCTTTCCTTTCCCAATTTTGCAAAGGCATGGGGGGGTTCAGTTTTGGTGGCTGGTGGACTGTATTTCGGAGATATGTGTTCCAAACAAGTGGATCAGGAATGCATGAAACTGAAAAGGGAACATTTTCAGATGTGAAATCCCGATCGACTTGAAACTTATGAAATCACGAAACTTTAACATTGAGACTGTCAGATTCGGGCGCTATTTCAAGGAGTCTTATTGTAAAGCGCCCTTTGCTTTTGTGGAAATGCTGGTTTCTAGCACAGTACTATTTCTTCACTTCTAAAATGTTACCTCCCTATCCGTTTTGGGAGAACTCAGAAAAAGAGGTGAAAAGAGGAAAACTGTAAGTGTTTTCCTTCCCCCCTGGGGATTATGAGAAATTGGCCCAGTCGGGTTTTACATCCACCTTCCCTTATGACGGAGCTTATGATTGAATTAATATGTTAAATTAGTTAAATTAATGTATAAGTGACTAATGAGGATGTTGGTGGTTGTCCAGGGTTGGGAAGTGTTTGTGGAGGTGCGTGGTACGGTGGAGGGTATAAATGCGCTATGCAGCCTCCCGGTCCTCGGGATCTACTCCCTCCTGGTCCCCTTCCTCTCCTCTGTTTTCGTCAATCGCTGGGACTCTCCATTCCTCGAGTACAAAATACTGACGCTCTTCGAGTTCCTCTGGCCCATGGTTGCGCTCATCGCTGCTGCCGAAGCAAGTCGCAAAGTGAACACAAATTTTATTTTATCCCGATTTTTTTTTAGAAAAAATTAGCTTGTAGAAAATTGTCCCTGGGAATCTTTTCCAGTTTAAAGGGTTTAAATGCCATGATCCAAAGGACATGTGTACAGTTGATTAGCATTCATTTTATTTTAATTAACAGGGAGAGGAGTTTCTGAAATTAGTGAAGGAAATGTCCGAGTCGGTGGAAGACAAATCCAGCAAGTTGGGCTCGGCTTACTTTGTGCTGGAAAATGCGAACCTGAGTGTCCGAGGGGGAAAGTTCTTCAAGATGTCCTATGGATTCCTCGGAACAGTTACTTACTTTCATTTTAATCATCGAATCAATTACATCTGCGAAATATCAAAAAATGATATCAATAATAAATTAATTTATTTTGATGTTGCAGACGATGAGCATTATCCTGACGTATGCAATCGTGATTTTGCAGTTCCTCTTCGAACCCGAAGATGCCTGCCGTTTCAAAAACCAACAATCTTGAAGGCTATAGGCTGGACGTTTGGATTGGGATTGTTTAAATCTCCGTCTATCTGTCAATAAATCAAGGGAAGAATCGGTGGATTTAAGATAATTATGATGTTTACAGATGGATCAGTTTCTACCGATAAACTATATAATTTTAATCTTTAATTACTTTAATGTCTATGTAGAATGTAGCAATGAGTAAAGATATAACGGGGCAAAGGAACTGTTGTAATAATTTCACTCACTCTCCCTTCGCATGAACATTGATAAGAGTCATAAGGCAGGATATAAAACTCTAATTCCGAACTGATTATATCCCTTAATCTTGAACTTGATTAATTGTAAGATTTAACTGGGATTGAGTTTAAGAGCAACCTTGACCTTGCCGCATCGAAATGGAATTAGAGATATAAATAAATAGATTATTGACCTATCCCTCCGTCCTTCGGCCATATCAAATTTATATTGATATGCATCTATATCCAACCCCTCATCCCAAAAAAAATCCCCAGATGCTCTGGGGGAACTTATTTCAATTATTTGATTATTTTTATATTAATAAATCGAGATAGACTTTTGTGATACCCGTAATAAGGTAATCATCAAGGATCATTTAGGCTAAATATCTAGAATCCATGGATGTCCTAAATTGTGAGAATGAGTTGCATTAACTTGTGAACGTGGGTGACATTTAAGATGACATTACTTTTTCATGTTGTAATCAAATGATGAAGTTCATCCTAACTTGAACTGTCAAATTATCTCGTTTCTTTGTAAAAATGTTGAAATCTCACCCAGTCATGGACTGATATTTTGAACTGGAATCGTATGAGTGACACCACTACATTAAAACATTATCTATTATCTAACTCCCACCATATTAGTACCTTCTCTGGTCTCTGCATGGATTTACTTTATCAAATCAACTTATCTTTGATAACCCCGAAGAAGTAACATCGGCTATTCGCTTATCAAAGTACACGAAATCTTATACTATTTCACCATAAATATGAGAAATAGATCAAAACTTTTCCGTTCCATCGGCAGTATTAGGGAGCAGTGCATGTAGTGCTTCGTTCCAGCATCCCGTTTTAATTCCTCTCAACTGTCGCCAAAATTGTTTCGAAATTCGACAAAAATGTCGGGGATTCTGCAGTACACATTCCGGTCTCATCACAATGCCTATTCGGAGGGGGATGGGTCAGGGGCCACAATCCTCCGTCACCCCCAACGAAGTGGCCTGATTTACAAAGTGATTCAAATTGTGTTTGGACTCGTAATGATTCACTATTTCCTCTATTTTATTCCGATGTTGTACGTGCTCTGGGTCCCTTATCATTGGGGTCATCCCTTGATAAGCGTGGGGATGCTGGCCCTCTACCTCCGGACTTATTACCAAGCAGATGAGCTCAAGTTGGGTCGTCCCTGGGAAGCATTTCGACAACTCCAGATTTGGAAACTGCTCCAAGAGTACGGGGAGTTGGAGTTGGTTCGAGAGGCGGAGTTGGACCCAAACCGGAAGTACATCTTCGGTTTCCATCCACATGGAATTCTTATCCTCTCCAGGACCTGTACTTATGCAGGGGTATTTGAGACACTCTTCCCCGGAATACAACAACGATGTTTGGGTAAGAAATAAAAGTTCATCATCCAAATTTCAGAATTTAATTCCAATATGTTAAAACATGACTAATTTTTGCTTAAATTATTTGCAGCCGCAACTCCGATGTTCAATCACCCCGGATCGCGTGAGATGTGTCTTTGGTTAGGAGCAGTGCGAGCTGACAAATCCAACGCTGTCCGAATTCTGTCGACGAGTAACTTGAGCCTGTTCCTGTACCCCGGGGGGTCGGATGAGATTTTCGAAACCGATCCCGATTCCCCCCAAACCGTGATTATAGCTAGAAAGGGCTTCATCAAACTGGCTCTTCAGCAGGGATGCGATTTAGTCCCGACTTTTGTTTTTGGCGAAAAACACTTTTATCACAAGCTCGAAATCCCTCAGGGAATCAAGAACTTTTTCATGAAGAAATTGCGAACTCCGCTCCTGATTTTCTGGGGTCGATTTTTTACGTGGTTGCCACTCAAGGGACCCAAGACCTTCATCTCCATCGTGTTCGGTAAAGCTATTCGAATTGAACGGCCCATTCCCGAACCCACGGATGAGGAGATCGATTCCGTTTACGAACGATTTTATGGAGACATTAGAAATCTCTATGACAAGTATAAATCCCGCTATGGTTATCCCGAATCGGAGACGCTGGTTATTCGGGAGGCTAAAGCCCATACGAATACCAAGAACTTAAAAACTGAGAAGATTAAGAGTAAGAACATGTTCGAAAATAGGATTAAGGAGGAAAAAGGAGGCCGAGCTACTAAAAATAAGGAAAAGAATCAATAGACTTAATTAATAAATAACTGTAAAATTTTAACTCTAAAATACAAATAGCTGACTTGTTGATATCGATAAAAACATGAAGATAATAAATATGCCTTGTTTTTTAATAAATCGAAGAGTTGTGTATTATTGGCTTGCACTTGTAGTTTTAGGACATTTTAGTCTCTAACCTCTAAAACACACTATACAAACGGTAAAGAGTGAATGTACCCGGGTTGCGTCATTTTTTGAACCGTATTACTGAATATTCCGGATATCATCGTCATTCATTAGCCTCATTTCGTAAATTCTTATGTTTTTATTAAAATGATAAAAGTCAGATTAATATTGGACAGATTAGAATGCTAAGTTTATTTGATGCGAATAGCAGAAGCATATGAATTATTAAAGCTTTCAATTCGGCGAAGAACAAAGATGTTTGGGTATCGGAGGTATTATTCATATTTTATTAATCACCCAACTCAATTTACTTGGATTATATTTTATATTATATCCCTTATACCATTTGAAGAATTGTGTATTATCCATATCATATGGAGTAAGGAATATGAAGAGGATCTGCCGTGATTCAATCCGCATCTTCTCTCATATAATACACGTAGCAATCAATGTTAGAATAAATAGGGTATATTTATTATATGGGATTCGCTATTTTGTAATTTGAAGCTGGATATTGTATAGAGAACAGATAAGAGAAACCAGATTCTGTGGCTTGATCTGCTGTTAGTTAGTGGCTCCTTGACCCTCGGACGTGTAGTTGATTCATCTGCCTCCGGCCCATGGCCATACCGGTCGTTACACCTTAAAAACCACCAAAAATTCAGCTTAAATCCGTGTAGTTAATTAATTTAAGCTAAAATAATTAAGAGTTTAAAATGGTCGCAAAGGGTCCGCTGCAAATCAGTTTCCGGCCCCATCACAATGCCTATTCGGAGGGTGATGGGTCAGGGGCTGAGATAATCTCGCACCCCGAGCCCCAAGGGGCGGCCTATAAAATAGCCCAGACGATCACGGGCCTTTTCATAATGCACTACTTCCTCTGGATAATCCCGATGTTGTTGGGGCTGTGGTTGCCCTATTCGTGGGGCTATTGGTGGATTTCGGTGGGGCTACTTGCCATTTATGTGCCCACTTACTTGAGGAAGGATGAGTTGATTCTGGGTCGTCCCTGGGAAGGGTTCCGTCAGTCCCGGGCCTGGAAACTACTCCAACACTACAGTCAGTTGGAAGTGGTTCGAGAGACGGAGTTGGACCCAAACCGGAAGTACATCTTCGGGTTCCATCCTCATGGCATCCTCATCCTCTCCAGAATCAGTACTTACGGAGGACTTTTCGAAAAACTATTCCCTGGAATTGAACAGCGTTGTTTGGGTAAGAAATCCTAAGAAAAACATCCCGGAATAAGTCCCCATATAGGGGTCCTTATTTCGAAGAATGGGATTTTCATGGGGGCAGGTTATGAGTGTTTTAGAGTGAACGAAATGTCAAATGTCTCCCAATGTAATTTTGACTTATTAGAGGATGGGGAATTATTTAGGAGAGGGAGTACCGTATCCATTTAAATTAAAGTGTTTTCCAACAAGGGATTAATTGTTAGGTCTTATCTTAGGTATGCAACTATAAGTCAATTCTTTTATGCCATTATGAGTCCATTCTGGAGTATCGTTCATATAATATATTTTCAACTGCAATCAAGATAAGATAGGCGTAGAGAATTAAGTGCTGGTCACGAACTAGATCTCACGTAGAATCTCATTTAAAATTTCCTTATTGTAAATGTGTCTAAGGGGATGGGGATTATTTCAAGGAGTTATCTTCCTGGGTGGGAGTATTAGGAACTGTTAGATATAAGCAAGTATATTGGAATTAGTCAATCTTAAGACTTGGTGACTTATTTCGATGAAATAGTAGATCGGAGAGTTGAGGTTGATAAAGTTAGGATTTAGGAATATCGGGAACATGAGGGTATGAAATGCAAGTCAAATAGAATGAGTATTTAAACTTAAAATTGATCTACGACTTCTGTGCTAATTATAAAAGAGCATGTAACGTGACCTTCGGGATTGATCAGATTAAAGATAACTTACGCCATACAACGTTACCGAGTCAAGAGGTCATGGAAATATTATACGATAAACCAACTAATGTTAAGAGAATTGCAAACTTCAACATCAAATTGCATTACGATTTATAAACTCAGGTTATATATATAAATCCAATTTAGAAGGGTTAATTGCAGTTATTTCACAAGTTCGTATTTGGAACTAAACTACCATTTTAGACCTCAATCATTCTAATACATTATGTTCGGTAATGAACCCAGTAAAAGAATTAGCCCACGTCACCATGTTCGATTTATTTCATAATCCGAAAATTTACAACACAAATTAAGTAAAGCCGAAATAAGAAGGACTAAAATAGAGTGTTTACATCATCTGCAGGTCTCTTATGAAATATCGGAATTAGCCCATCATACTATGCAAAAGGCAAAGTTCAAGTTGTTTGGACTACTTAACAATTAAAATGACGAAAACACACGTGCATTTGTTATCGTGACTTGTAACTGCATCAATACATTGCTTATCAAATTATCAATCATTTCCCTGATAAAAATAGACCGTTACAAATCCAATACAATCGAACGGTTGACCCATTCAATTTCACGTGAGAAATAAAGCTTGAAATAAGCCAAATGCTTTATGTTTCTTACATCCAATTATAAATCTTGAAAACGTACCGAGAATACATGACTTATCCAAATATTATCAATATGAAACGACAATACCTGCTATACATATGAATTTTAATTGAACTGGGCAACATTATTTTTGAACGTGAAGCCCTTACGTAGTAATACATTTTCGCAAATTTCAAAAACCTGTTAACCCCTTTCAGGTGCAAGTCCGATGTTTAATCTACCCGGATCCCGAGAGATCTGTCTCTGGGCGGGTGCGGTTCGTGCCGACAAATCCAACGCTGTCCGAATCCTGTCCAAAAGTCACCTGAACCTGCTCCTCTACCCCGGGGGATCAGACGAGATTTTCGAAACCGATCCCGATTCACCCCAAACCGTGATAATCGGCCGAAAGGGCTTCATCAAACTGGCCCTTCAACAGGGATGCGATTTAGTGCCTTCATTCGTATTCGGAGAGAAGCACGCGTACCACAAGCTGGAAATCCCTCAGGGAATCAAGAACTTCTTCATGAAGCAATTGCGGACCCCCCTGATCATCTTCTGGGGACGATTCTTCAGTTGGTTGCCCCTCAGGGGTCCAACTACATTCCTCTCTGTTGTGTACGGACAGCCAATTAGAACCGAATCACCAGTTCCCGAACCCACTGACGAGCAAGTTGACCAAGTTTACGAGCTGTTTTATGGACAGGTTGCGGGACTGTTTGACAAGTACAAGACCAGATATGGATACAAGGACAATGAGACTCTTCTCATTCGACAAGCTAAAGTTAAGACTGCCAAGAAAAACGTTAATAATTACAAGGAGACCCCCTTTGAATCTGTGGTTAAAAATGAGAATAGGGTTGGGAAGGCTGGAAAAGATCTATGAAGTTAAAATTAAATTCTGTTCCAAGTATTATACTGTTAGGTTAACCGTCATTGTTCCCAGATATTATCTCTAATTTTGCATAAAAACACTGACATTTAAAACTTTTAAATTAGAAATTAACGGAATCATGTTAGACAAATGTAAAGAATATATATGACGGATCCAGTTGGAATAATAGTGTATTTGAATGATAAATATGATATATTGTGGGGGTCAAAGTCAATAAAAACAACCCGAAGCGTCTATTTGCAATTTTTTTTTACTATCGTCAATCGTCCTGTCTTAAATCATTTAATCAAAGTATTTAATGAACCGTTGCAAACGCACATCAGAAAGAGGTGAAACCTACCCGATACACGAAACATTTAAACAGACGTCAACTTCACTTGATTTATGTAAGTACCAGTTGTGCATGCTGTACAAGTACATGTTTACATTTTGTACATCTACCCGTTATACCGGCATAAATTAGCAGTTAAAAAGCAAAAATAAAAATTCTAATTCTATGGAGTGTGAATTGGATTTGTACAAGGGGATTTAACTGGAAACTTTAGGAATTTATAAATTGGAATTAGAGAGAGTGAGACAGAAAATGAACAGAAAAAGACTAACTTTATTAAACTAAACAAAATGATTAGATAAAAGCAAAAATAAATATATAAACCGAGTTAAACATGTAAAAATTGTAAAACAGTTTAAAAATAAGTAAACAATAAAATTGTAATAATAATAATATATTAAGGTATATAAAGCTATTGTACTTGATGAAAGAAATAATAATAATAATAGTTATAATTAGGCAAAATAGAGTTGAATGAGTTAATGTTGAATGAGTTGTCTGGAAACGCTGTATTGTGAAGAAGTTGCGGAGGAAGAATTTCGAAAATCGTGAATGTGAAGGGTTCTTTGAGTAAGACTGCTCAGGCCGATGTATTCACCGTCGCATAACCACACCCCTTCATCCCCAAAGTCACTGCATAATTCAACAGGTATTACATATTAGGGCAAATTCATTAATTCAATTCAACTAAATGTTAAGGTAAATTAAATAATTAGCTAAACCTGAGTCGTCCTAAAGTGAAGCAAGTGATGTTTCCTTCCCTGATCACTCTGTTCAGTATTTGTTGCAACTTTTCTCCGTAGCCAGACACAACTGACGCAATATCATACACTGCGATGGCAGCGTCATTGACAGCGTCTGCACTTGCAGCGTCATTGACATCGACATCGACAGCGTCCGCTTCCACTCCCTTTCCCGTCCCAGCTTCCCTGAGTACATTATTAGCGAGGTTAAGTGTTGAGATTCTCCTGGTCATCATCCCCACGAACTGGTACACTTGTTCCAATGAGAACCTAAAGTTGGATAGACTGATGTTTCTAATTGTAGACGGGAATTTAATTTCTTTTCCAGTTGTTAGTTTAGTGGCTCTGTAAAAGTCTAGTTCAAGAGACTCCAACACGAGACAGCTCGAAAACACAGACAGGTCAAACTCCGACCTTTCTCGGGGCAACCCTATATTACAAATTACAAATTCAAAATTAAATTCAAAATACGTGTCTTTTAAAAGGATAGAACATGGTAAATCTACCCAATCGTGGTGCGGCGTTGATGACGATTCTCTTAATGTTGCTAAAATTCTGTTTAACAACTTGGTAAAGTATTAGAGTCGGGAAATGGACCCGTTTCCCTAATGTGATCTCTAAATCTTGAATGAACTGTAGTTTGCCGAGTATCTGAATCCAATACTTCAGTTCTGGGAAGTTAGTTCCCATGTAATCGAGGCGGAGGTGAGAGATGCGACTATTTCCTATTTTATTGACCTTTGACCCCAGTTCCGAAACGCTTTGCTTCATTTCGTTGCTGTAGTCGTAAATATCCCCCGTTCCTTCGTAGCTCACTTCCAGCCTTTTCATTTTGGGCGAATTTGCAACGTTTGTTAACAGCGCTAGGGTTAGTGGCACACTAGGGTCCGGGAGGCAGATCGATGCGCTTGATAGCGAGTTTAAAGCGTAGAGAAGCGTTTCCATGTTCAAGTATACTGTAAATATTCATTTTGTCATTAGCATAAATTAAAAATCCCCATTGTGCAAGTAATGAAAATAAATTGAAAGTACCCTTTTTGAAGTAGTACGTAGGAATGTAAAGGTCATCGTCGATGATGTTAAGTACTCTAAGTTTGGGGAACTTGAATTTAGAAATAAGGGTCTTGTCAATGCGACTTATAGCAGCCCAGTTGAGAGTAATTGAGACAAGGTTGTTAAGGGGAGCGTCTGCGAGAATTTTCTGTACTTTCCAACGCTGTAGTTTTGCATGAATGGCGACGCTTCTTAGGAGATGAGGACGCTTGAGTCCCAGCGTTGACTCAGACTCTGTGGGAAGGCAGACGCTGCTGGCACAATACTCATCCTCTTCTATTATTAGGGATGAGACTCCGATGGAGGATGCTTGGGATAGAGTTAGGGGGGTTACCTTCAGGGGGGTTCCTAGCCTATTGTCTATTATTGAGAACCAGTGGGGGCAAACAAGAGAGGCAGCTGTTTTTGCGTCGTTTGGCACGTAACTCAGGATCTCCTCAAGAACCTGGAGTTTTTTTGGAAGTTTTTAAGGTTTTCAGTTTTCAGTTTGAATTTTAATATTATAGTTAGATCATGACTTTCGGGTGTATTAAGTGTATTTCCTATCGGTTCTGAGTGAAACTTGCTAATCTCTACATAGCATTTAAATTGTTAAACTGTCGAGAGTGTCAAAGGTTACGGCTATGCCACCCGCATTCAAAATGAATAGTTGGTAGTTACCTCGTCGGGTAGGCTTGAAATGTCCATTATCGGCAGATGAATATAATTCTGAAAACTTGATGAAAATCGGCAATAAAATTGTTAGAAATTTCAAGTTTATAAACTGAACTGTTTGAAGTTAATTCTGGAATTGAGAATATAAAGTCGTTTGTGTCACTGACCCAACATTTCTTCTTGAAGATTCAACTTTACCTGCCTTGTCACTGACCTGTGACATTTTGACACATTCACTTTTGTAGCCTTGGCAACCAGTTCAAAGTCAGGGTTTTGAAACAGCGTCGTTTGTCACAAATTATTCTAATTTTTAGCAAAATTCGTTGTTCCGTTTTTAAAAACGCTTATACCTTTTTGTAGCCGGACAGTCCATATCAGGGAGGTGTGTTTTTCCTGTCAATTCATTAATAATAATAGTTGTAATTCTAATTAAACCTTAAAATCTTAAAACCAACTTTACCATGTTAAATATATTTTGACGCCTATAGTTCCTATATTAAAGTTTCATTATTTTGCATGCTCTTTCGAATGAGACTAGTTAAAATATCGGGGTGGTACAGTTCGGAATGTTCCCTCGTCAATTTCAAACTAAACATCATCAACCAAAGTTTAACGTGTTAGGCAAGCGCCCTATTGACTCTCTCTATTGGCGACGAAGGCTTGACTTCGGCTCATAAATATGTGCTATGATAGTATGATAATAATTTTTATGAACACCATCATAGAATGGTTTACACTTGTTGTACGTAGTATGGTTGAGATTAAGAAAATAACATCCACAATTCTTTACGTCTTTGATACTTTATTTCAAAGTCCACAGGGACTTCAAGTTCTATTCCATATTCATTTAATAAAATAAGGCAACGTATTCGGTAAAAGTTCATTTGGGGGCAGTGTTTCGGCTAAATTAAACTGTTGCCCCTCAATTGCATTTAGGTCAGTCTAACCTTTAATCAGTATCAAATTTAATTGTTAGTAATAATAGCATTCAAGTGTAAACTGGTCATCACATGGCCCCTATCTCATCTCTTCGCTTCAATTTAAGGGAGTCAAAATTGAAATCAATATTTTCATCTCCGATGTCAGAGTTCATTTCATAAAGACTTCGTAGGCCAGTTTAGGAAATCGGGCACTGAAGGCTCTAATGGACTCACCATCTTTGAACGCCTGCGATTTGTTCCTGTCAGTTACAAAATTATAATTTCAGATCTCAGAAAAAGCAGTCAATTGCATTTAGGTATATAGAACTTTAATTAAAATTTAGTAGTCTCACAATTTCATGATTTGGATGGCCTTTTGCATGAATGCGTCAACACTGTACACCTCTCCCAAGCTAAACATCTCCCCTGCGTTCTCAAAGTTGATAATCTTGTCCAGAATCCGTTTTCCACTTCTGTTCATCAGTCCAGTCATTTCGTACTTGTGTCCAGCTTTGAACAATTCCACGTAGATCATGTCGTGGTTATCTTCGGTTATAGCGATTTCCCCATTGTACAAGAAGTTGAGAAGTTCCTTGAGGACTTCGTGACGAATGTCTGGAATCTGGACCCGACCTTCCAATGCTTCCTTCATTCCCTGTTCGAACATCCGCTCCAACACTGGACTCTTGCCTAAAAAATAAAATTAAATGGTTCGGAAATTCGTAATGAAAATCAAGGTTAGCAACTTACAGGAGAGGTGTCGATGCGCGGGGAACTCGTGGTTTTCATCAGCCATAAGGGTCACATCGGGTGGCTTGGATATCAAGTATTTGTGAAGAGTCAATTGAGGTCCCCCTCCTCTATTGTTCAATCCAGACCAAGAGGCTGATGGGGATGTTATGCATGTCCCAACTAAGAAATCCACAATTTGTTTAATGATAAATAAAAGACAGTATAGATAGTATTTAGAAATAATGAAGAGGAAATAGAAAAAATAGTCGAATTTACCAGGTTCACGCTCTAGAGTAAAAATGAACTTGATGATGTCCACAGAGTCGTCCCAAAGAGTGACAGGAATTGGCTGCCCATTATCCTCACCGTCCCCACGGTAGGTTGACCAAATAGTGTTGTTGTACGGCAAGGTCGGAGTGACCTTTGTCAAATCTAATTGTAAGCTAGTGGTCCCCTTCAATCTTCCGCCTGAAAAGGTTTGCAAGAGGCATTTACGAACCAGGAGTTTAGCGTCCTTGATGATCCCAAACTCTAACCTCATTGCACAATCCTTCAGAATTTCAAACCAGCTGCAAAATATAACTTGACTTTAGCATTTAAATCACTGACCACTTGTGACCACTAATGGGGACGACCCATGGCTAGACCCCCTTACGACATCCATCCATCTTAATTCTATTAATCTCTCATGCATTTTTTATAATATTACCAGAAATGTTTAATTTGGCCCAGGAAACCCTCTTTAAATTCAAGACGAGTGAACGCATATGTTTGGTTTATTTCGGCTGCTTTGAGAAATAAATCGATGTTTTCCGTGATCCTGCTTCGAGGTGGAATTTGAACCGTCCATTCGTAATCCCTTATCTCACTCGCTCAAGCTACAACGACAAATCAAAAATAAATTCAACCAGAACAAAGAAAGCAGTCACGTCACATAGGCACATGTCACATCATAGTCATAGTTGGGCGACCACCGCACCGGTGGTTTTAGTTGAAACCACAAGACCACCAGACCACTGACCACCGGAGGTCAGTGGTCTCGAGTTGAGCTTGGTGGTCGGTGTTCGGTGGTCTCGAGCTGGGGTCGGTCTCGAGCTGGGGTCGGTCGGTGGTCTGGTGTCTGGTGGTCGGTGGTTGCCCAAGTATGATCACAGCTGACCCAATCCGCAGTCATCCGGTATTCAGTGCCTAGCCCATTGTCAAATTGAAAGCCCATAAATACGATGTGCAACACGTATGACATAAGTAATACAGAATATGACCATTTGAGTTTGACCATGACCTTGAAGTTGAAGCTTGAACTTGACATGAGATTGCTTTTAAAAAGCCTTTTATATCCACCTGCACCTACCTGAAGAACAGAAACAGATCCTGGATTACTCATGTTGCAGAATTTAGCCAGTTGCCATCCAGTCTAACAATGCGTTGAGAATAATATAATATGTAATATGCGAATATTTCAGAATGAAACAGAATATGTATGAGAAATGAAAGGATATTGAATTGGTATGGTAAGGATGAGGTCTCAAACTGACTAGTAAGAATAAGTAAGAATAAGTAAGAAGTAAGAATGAGATTTTAGATGAAGAGCGCGAGGGAGTCTGTAGTCGCTGTAGTCGCTGTAGTGCGGGCGCGTAGGAAATTATCTGACGCCTAAATTCCTTCTCTATTCTCTTTCGTCGCCTTCTTTTGGGATGGGATCATGGGTGAGCAGGATTACAGGATTGTGGCATGTCCGACCATACTGTGTCCGACAGACAGGCGGAACGTTTCTGCCTAATCGTTTTTTTTCTTTGCTGACACATTTTTTGTGCTGGCCAGCACATTTTTTCTTGTTCTAACTTTATGCGAGTTTATGGCCAGGCGAACGTAGATCACAAATGTAAAAGAATAAATTTAAAAACTTCAACCGTTCGACCGCTAGAATACAACCGGACGGACGGACGGACATGATGAAAGCATTAAAGGGTTTCACCCCTTAATAATGGATTATGCATCTTCTATAATATTTGAATAATAAGTTTTTCTGGGGAAACGTATTTTTATTAAAATACAAGAATCCACTATCCCGAACATTAAGAAATATTAAAGTTTACTTTTGACCAAGAACCCCATTAAAGCATAGAATAGAAACCGTTAATAACTCCTTTGTCCCACTTGTGTAAATCCTAAAATTAAATATAAACTTGAGCATAAAAGCAAATATTAGTGATCCCTTTGTCCTACAGAACCAGTTTTTGAAATGAAAGTTTCTTCTGAAGAAGATTACTTAATTCGGAAATTCAATTCATATTTCTTCAAGCCGTTTCGTGGGTAAAAACCAGTTTTTGAGTCAAATTCTTGGCAAAGCCAAAGGAAAGTGAAATCGGAATGGAAATGGAAAGTGAATGTTATTCAATAGATTACGAACAAAAATATCAACTTTTTTATCAAGATTTTATTGTTATTACTTGATGTAATCCTTTGGCACAAAAAATGATTAAATTATAAAGCTACTAACATTAATGGTATCTAGAACATAATTACTACATTTATAATTGTTACTGGTTTAATATTTTAATTCTAAAGGACATAGAATCTAATTTGTTAGGTGACTCGGTGGCCCATACGGACTTCTTAAACTCCATTCTAATTGGGGGTGGAACTGGACGTTTGGTCGTACTCATTTCCACAGATTTTTCTAATTTTAAATTATCGGAGTTACTAATTAACCCTAACTGATTTGTTGCTGAAATGCTCAGACCCGAATCCGGGGCTTTGTTCATCGGATTCTCGTTTAAATTGATTACTGTTTTAATCTGCCCCTTATTCTCATCTTCCTTCCCAAGTATTTCGTAAACGGTTTTGGACAGTTCGGAATTTTGTGACAATGCTCCTCGGAACTGTTTATCCACATTTTTACTTTTATTTTGATCGGAAAGGAGAACGTAGACTTGAGATTCTTGTGTCAGGTTTTGACTCGAAATCAATTTTTCAATCTCTTGGTCCAAATTCTTAGAGTCTTGGATGTAATATGACTGGAGATCGGAATACTTGTTGGAGTTCAGAGCTGAGGAATGGTCAGACGGAACATTGTTCGGAGTGAACGGAGTCGAGTTTGACTGTTTGAAAGCATTTTCCAAAATCTCTTGAACATTTGATGCCAAATTTGGACCGTATTGTTGAAGATTTTCAGGCCCTTTGATGTTCGTTGGGGGTCTTTGGTAAATTATTTTGTAACGGTGTTCAACAGGGGAAGGGGGAGGAGCCACAATTGTCGCAATCGGGGACTGTGGTGTCGATGTTCCGTTATTCGATGTCTTTGTCGATGAATCGGATTCCCAGTCGATGAGTTCGTAGTCGGACGGAGGTCGGGGGTCTGATGTTTGATTCTGGACATTTTTTGGAGGATCGTATTTGAAGGTGTTGTTGTTACTTGTTACTTGTCCTGCGTAGGAATACTGATAAATACGGGTTGGTAATGGTAGGGATTTGGGCACAAGTGGAACAAATTGTGGGGCCAAGGGTACGGGGGCTGGTACCACAGTTTGGGAGGAAATTGTTTTTGGTCGCGACTGCAATCTCGTCGAAAATCGGTCCAACGAAGGCTTCGACAATTTTATGAAGGGTCGGCTTGTCCAGACTGGGGTAGGTTGAGAATATGGGGAATATTGAGACTGACCGTTCCTCAATATCTTTTGTACTTCCGTTCCAAGACCTCGACTATGACCTTTGAAGGAAGTGAGGGTTGGCTTTTGAGTTGTGCTAATGATGGTGAGTTGATAAGGTTTAGGGGCAGTCTGGGGCACCAGGGGCGGCGTTCCATCAATTGTGACCCCTGGTTTTATAATTGACCTGATTTTATTCATAAACCCATCGAAAGGCATCGTCACAATTTTTGAGAAAGGTTCCGACATTTTTCGAAACGGTTCCGAAATTTGCCTCAAGGGTTCAAAAGCTTTTCGGAAAGGTTCCGTAGCTTTTCGAATCGGGGCTGTGACGACCTTAAAGAGGCTGGACTGACTTGGACTTGTCGACTGGGACTCGGTTTGAAGTTTGAGAAACTGATCGACGTGGACTTTGAAACCCTTTGGAATTTCTCGTCGATTTGCAGAAGAATCCTGTCTGGGACCCCTGGGGGCGGATGTTTCAAATGGATAGTAGTTAGGGGGCTGCTGGGGTAAACCACTGACTATTGCTATCGTTTTACTTATGATGGCTCCCACAGCGTCGTTAAGTGAGACTTGAGTTCCCGGTTTACTAATAAACGTCTCCGCAACGTCGTCTGGTATCGCTGGAGAAGTTGGTTTGCTAATGATTGCCCCCACAGCGTCGTTTAACGCGCTGGGTTTGACAAATGAGTGAGCAGAGGGCACTTCGTTTTCATAGAAATTGGCAATGGGTCGGGGTTTTAGGATGTAACTGTCTGTCGGATCTTGAGACGGTTTTGGTATCAATAAAACCTCTTCGAGTGGATAATTAATGTAGCCTGAGTACCTTGAGTCAGTTGTGGTCGACGGATTCGGGGTCGTGGAGGGGTCAAACAAGGTGTCGACACTCGGGGCCTTTGAGCGGGGTCTGGGGGAGGGAGTGGGAGGGGGCAGTGGTGGATAGGGAACTATTTGGGGCACCGGGGGTGAAGAAGCAAATCTATTCGGGGCGTTGAATTGGAGCTGGTACATGTTGATATTCGGGTGTGGGGCTGGACTTTGCCCCTCATTTGCCCCAGAATTCAGGTCCAAGGGCTCTTTTGGATTCAAACTGTTCCTCAGCATCGCCCCGATCAGTTTAAAGGAATTCAAGTTACTGAACGGGTTTTGCTGCTTCCCTTTCGAAGTTTCGGAAGAGAGTATCTGACCCAGTTGGTGTCCCAATTGGTGACCCAGTGGTCGACCCTGTGGGGCATTCTCATCGTCCAATCCCAGGGCTTCCTTCACATCATCCGAACTCAGTTCCTGGAAACTCTCCGTATTCTTGATATTGTTGAGGAAGAGGGTGGAACTGTCGATTGCAGTCAATTTATCGGAACTGGCCTTCAGGATCCCTTTGATTGTCTCCCTCTCGCCCTTAAAGGTGCCCTCCGAGGGGCTAGCAGCCCCGGCCCAAAAGTCCAGTATCATAGCCGCCCCCTTCTCACCGATCATCATCGTAGCCGCCCCCGTACTGCTCCCCACAATAAAGGGCATCACACTGGAATCTACAACACGAAGCCGAGAAGTTCCAAACACGCTCAGTTCGGAGTTGACCACAGTACCCATACTGGCCGTACCCGCTACGTCACCCATTGACATCGTCATCAACCGCACATAGCAACTCCAGTAATCGTCACTCCGAAACCGGTACTTGGTGCAACCGGGGACACTCTCATTCGTGAACTTTGAGCCGATCTTCTGGAATGCTATCGTGTTTTCAACCAAACGCATGGACTTCTTAATCCCGTCGATCATGACCCCGACGTCCTCAATCCGCTCGAGGTACTTGGGGTCAATGACGGGATGGGAATAGGGGTTACTGTCCCGAAGGGTCACGTGACCCCGACTCTTAGGTCTCCCAGCCGAGACTAGAATTGAGAATGAGTCCTTGCCCTTGGAATTCCGATAATAATCTCGGATAATGTCTCGTCTAAATCGGTGAGCATGACAGAAATCTTGGTCTGCCGAGTCGTGGTGTCCCATCCCGTTGAGAGTGAGTTGGAGGTCAGGCCAATAGGGGTTCCCATTGATCTTTGTCTCGTCGGAGGTCAACATTGCGGCTGCTTGGTAACCGGTTGTGGTCAAGGGGCCCTGGCCAAGGCTGTATTGGAACAGAGCCGGTCCTGTGATGTCCCTGTCGATCAGAAGAGAGGACTTTGCTTTTGAGAAGAAGGGTCCCAAAGGGACGGAGATGTGATCCTGTAGATTTTGTCCCACTCCGGGAAGGTCCATTCGGCACGGGATTCCAAGGGACTGGAGGTCTCTTTTTGGACCGATTCCGGATAAGAGCAGGATCTTTGGGGACTGAATCGCCCCTGCCGATAAAATTATCTCTTTTTTGGCGAAAGCGATTTTCGACTGCCCGTGTTGATCGTATTCCACACCGTACGCTTCAGTTGTATCCCCTCGAAACAGAATCTGAACAAAAAATAAGAATTAAGAAATAAAAAAAACAGGGATATATATTTCATATTTTTGGGAAAACCTACCCGATTAACATGTGAGTATTTGTGAACGGAGAGGTTCCATCGTTCTTGAGCCGGTTTCAGGAAGGATTTGAAGGCAGTTTGCCGTGTTCCACGTTTTATGGGATAAGACAGGATATCGAATCCTACGTTTAAAATTATGTTTCAAATTAACCAAATATTTACCGGACGGCTAGTCTTAAAAAATTCACTAACTAATTAATTCGACTTGATTAATAAAGAGTTAATTTCAAACCTTCAGAGAATTGTCCATTAAGATCCACAGTCTTGTATCCCATTTCCGCACCTCCGTGACAAAACTTTTGTCCGAGCCCTATAAAAGCTGGCACTTTCAGTCCGAGCTCCCCCTTATCCCCATGCATATCTGTCAAGCCAAGTTTAATGATAAGTATTAAAATATTAATTACAATTAAATTCAAAATCGTAATTAGATAGATCCATAGGATCCGTGAGGGGCGAGGATGTATTTTGAGGGGGTCTTTATTTTGACATTAACGGTATTGTAGCTAGCTGTTGTTAATAATTACTTGAGTCCTTCCAAGTGCCGGCATAAGTCTCATGTCGTTTGAAGTGTTTGATAAGAGAAGAATAGGCCCATGACTTGTCCCCCGTCACTTGGGCCCAATTATCATAGTCGGTGGGACTGCCCCGTAGATGAATCATGTAGTCCAAGTTACTGGTCCCTCCCAATGACAACCCTTGCGAGATACGAGCTTCCTATTCAAACTCATTTTTATAAATTTCAGATTTAAAGTTAATTAAGTTTTAAATCTAATGATGCTTGATCCTCACATTCTGTTCAGATCCAAAGAAGGCATGTTTCTGTGGAACGGTGGTGTGCATCCAGTCGATTTCCTTGTAGTTGCTCATGAAGGTGGATAAGAATGGTATGGAATTGAAGGGGTGTGGGGAGCCGCCGGCTTCTATTAATAGAACTTTGTAATCTGCGGACAATCGGTTGGCGAGCACGGATCCAGCGCTTCCTCCACCCACTGCAATACACATCCCAAAACTGTCAAAACTTACAATTTTACGTATATTTTGCATTAATCATCTCTTATAATTAAGTGCTATTGGTTGAGCATTATAAATCTCAAAACCACATCATCAGTTTTTTACACATCGCAAACAAGGGTACAAGGAGTTCTTCAATTCGCATATCAATACAAGCGATTCCCCGGTTTTTCCACCCGGACACTTTCCACCCGAAAAAGGCCTCCGAAATCCAAAAATTTGTGAATGGCCCTTTAAAATCTAACATAACATAATGACATAACTAATTTCCCCAAGCAAGGTTGATTGCAGGATTGCTAAATCATGAAAAGTTCCTAAAAACGCAAAACTAAACCAGAACTGCATTATTCTGATAGTTAAAGGAAGTACCAATGATGAAGTCGTAAGTGTCTCCATAATTCCTATTTTTATCCAGGAATCGATCCTTGATCCGATCCGCCTGTTCCCAGGATGTGATAAACATGGCGAGTGAACCCACCACTCCAAACATGAACGTCTTCATGAAAACATTCTGGAAATTCGTCCGCACATTCCATTTCGATCCTCCCACTAACTCTCTCCCCATACTTAATTTATCACTAATTAAATTAAATTAAAAACTGATCACGTTGAGGGTCACAGACTCACTTCGGTCCAGAGATTTTTCAGAGGAATTAAAGATTCGGGTAGTCACATTTCAATTTTTACTAACTTTTGTGGATAGAAATCGAGTATGAAGTAACATGTTATCGTTGGCCACCACCAAAGCCAAAGTCTGACCAAATTGTGGGCTCTGTTATTATTGTGGAGGACTGTTGATGGTTGGTGCATTGTGCATTTCCTTCATTTCCGGTTCCTATCTCATGGGCCAAAAGGCAGAGATAAATCAGCCAAGGATCTGATGATGAGGGATTGTAAATAATGCTAACTTTCAAGTTTGATCTCACTCTACTTGACTCTTGACATTAGGAGACATAGATACACCTAATCACTAATTTACTCGCATCAGGCCCAACTACTCCCAAAGGAAACATGAAATGGAAATCTACTTTCATATCTTACATCACAACATTCCCTTTCCACTGGCTATTCACAAATAACGTTTAATTATAAAGATAATTAGTCTCAAATATGAGGTACTAGAAGCTGTGACAAGTTTTTTAATATGACGGAAGGGCCAAGTCCCCGTTTGACCTGTCAGGGGTCAAGGGTTCTGGGGCAGTCCGCTGTTAAGGGCTACCGATCTGGGGCTCTAGACTTAAGCGTCATAAACATTTGTTTTTTTTAAAGAACCACTGGCTTCAGGATGGGGTTCTATTCCGGGGGATATTAATTTCAAGCAATCAGAAAGGCCATTTTATCAAAAATCGACATTTTATTTTTAGCATTTTAGTAGTTTAATGACACTCACTGTACAATTAATCTTTATTTCCAATATAAATCCAGTTTTATAGCTCATTTTATGAAGAGATTTATTAACACACTTACAGAGGGTTAAAGTTCCATGTATCAGTTACTTATGAACCTCCCTATTGTGTACTTGTGACTAGAAAATCGATGCATCAATTGTATCTGATTAACTTGACCATATTCTGTCATGAATTTAAACAGTCAGAGCCCCTATCTTTAAAGAAAAACATTGAATGAGTAATTGAACTTATGATAACTGACCACTTAACCTCTAATACGAAATGTATTGTTGAACAATTGAAATTGTGGCAGAAAGTTAGTAGTTGGATTATGCATAGGAACAATGAACTGTAAATAAACGTGCATTTTCTTGCGTAATCATTTTCCAATCAATTTTATAAGCCAACAATTCCGCATTTGGTCTTTCAGTAGGAAGTTAAATGCATTTGGCTATTTAAACTTATTTGTAGTCTTAAAGTTGTTTGTAAACAATGCAAAGTCAAAATTGGAACGTAGGAGGCAGGAGAGGCTCCAGGATATTCTTGCCAATATTTGTTGATTAATTAAAAAAAATATAAAAAGCCCAAACAACATCGTAAATAAAATAAGATAGGCAAACTAATTGAATAATGAGTTATGATCTTATGATGCTAAAAGTTAAGGAAAGAGAGTTACATTTTTTAACGGATTCGACAAATTGTGACGAACGGGTATGGATTTATAGATCCATAATCGCCATGAATATTAAGCTGCTTTCATACATTTAATATTTACTTTTGTTGTCAGTTGATGAATCATACTATTTGTGTCTTATTGTTTGTTTGTGTGCCATAAGCACATCGGAGTTTTTGTATTGAGTCTTCCGATCTTGTAAAACGTCAAAATATTCTCATAGTCTTTAACTCATCGTTACTGAAAACTTGGATTGTAATTGTTGTAAAAAATTGTAAAACTGAACTGGAAAAGACACTTAAATAAAGATAAATCCAATCCAATCCAATCTACTATAAACATAACTTACTTAAAATGTAGTAGGATTAATGACTAAAGAGCATGGAAATGAAACTCATCTGACGCAGATGTGTTCTGTAATAATATTATTATTTGCAATTAATTACAATTAAGCAAAATGGTGTAAATATTTTTGATTATGTTGACTCCAATTTTCCAGATCGATATCTTGGACGGTGGGAACCAAGTTCCCAAAGTTGCAACTTTAAATTTCCAACTACGTCGACTCTAATAAGAATGAAGAACTGCTCCCTTGATTTGAACAGTATTAAATATGTTCCCATTAAATCCCGTAACCTACCTCTACGTAAATGCAGGTAATGATTAGGCTCAACATAGAAATCCCAGAGTCAACTTATTATAGAGGGTGGGAACTGTCCTAAGATCTCGGCCTGTCTGTTCGTCCGTCCACCATATGCCCATCCGTCCGTCAAAAATGAATATTGCATTTCAAACCTAGATTAGCTCCTTACAATTAGAACCATGTCATTTGACCACACCCCCTCACATCCCTAAGAGATTGAATTGGAGAAAACACTAAAATGCGATGGATACCAGATACAATTTAGTGCTTGGAGGAAATGCCAGGAGCATTCCTTGCTTTCACCCCTTGGTGAGATACGTTGTGAACAATTTTTTAACCGGATTCTCCGGAAATCGCAAATTTAAAAAACGACTGAGTTTTTATGGGAGGTTGTTTACAAGTAACGTTGAATTTTGAACAATACGAAGAATGTAGCTCTCTGGCGTCTCGGGGGCTTCCAGAATCCAACTGCTACTTTTAAATTAAAAGGACAGGAGTAATCGTAATTTATGAACTAATCCTTAATAAAGATAGGTCTTAATTACTTTCATATTATGGGACTACAAATTGTTTAATTATATTGAGGATGAACGTTTGAACAAGGTTTCTTGGGGTTTTTCCTGAAAGTTCAAAACTCAGAACTTTAGACCTCGGATTATCGAATGAGGTAAGTCAAACTTCTAATTTCTTCTAGTCACAGTACAGAATTTGTCAAATCCAGTTAGTCCGAGAGACTCAAGTTTTCACCTTACATTCACGCATTAAATACCATATAGCTTTAAATAATCAAAGCACCGCACCGGTCGCCTCTGATTCTTATTCATTCAATTACTTCCGGTTTCAAATTCTACAAATTTTTTATCAACAGTCTATAGTGCTTTAGAATACTTAATTTTAAAAAAATGATGAGTTTGGGGTCGTCGTTAACGTCCGTAAGCCTTGTTCCTTATGGCAGTGGAGAAGTTGTGGAAATTGAAAAAGAAGCTCTTCAGAAGTTAAGAAAAGCTATTGATGGTACTATTTCCTCAGAGAACCTAATCTATTGAAAATAATCTAAAAATTTACGTGCCTACACGAAATTAAAATTCCGTTTAAAATTACAAAAAAATTCTAGATTCCGGTGATCCACTTCTTGTAAATAACAAGATCGAATCGACAGATGAGAACCTGTTGATGTACCTCAGATGCCGGAATTATGATATCGAATCCGCATTAATTAAGGTAATTAAAATTATAATTAACCCACGGAATAATAACCATGAGTATCAATTTTGGTGTCTCGTGTCCGTCACTGTGTCGCCAATCTTGATTTTGGATCGAATGGACCCCGTCCAAAAATTGACAAAACCTCAGCTCAATCTAGAAACTGTATGCTAAAAAGTTCGAATTGGGGCTAAACGAGAAATGTTGCTATGATTGGGGCAAGATGAAATTTAGATGCTCTGATAATCTTCAACGTATTCCGTGTGAATTTTTCGTTATATACCTTCACTTCGATCCAGAATAACATAATTATAGTGTTCTTGACTCTTGACATTTCACAGATATATTCGTATGCAGTTTGTATATAGAGTGTAAATTGTAAATCTGTTTCTGTTTAGTTGCAAAGGACAATGTACGTGCGAAGGATCCGATATCCGGAAGTGTTTGAAACTTTTTATCCCAGTTCTTTGTACAAAGCCTTTGACACGAGAGGGGGAGGAGTTCTTAAAAATCGAGACGCTTGGGGGCGACATGTATTTTACCTTAAAGTCAGTAAGTTGAAGCACTAGTAATATAGGGCTACGTATTCCGGGGTGGGGATCTTAAATCAGTTAATTTTAAACATTTTATTTTTGACTAGGTTCTTGGGACGTGGACCTAATAAGTGCGGATGAAGTGTGTCAGTCGGCCCTTATGGCCGGTTTCGAAATGTTACGGTTTGAAGAAACGCAGCGCAAGGGGATCGTATGCATTCTTGACACGAGTGGATTCTCGTTTAAAATGGCAAGACAAGCCAATCCCATGATCATCCAGAAATACATCACAATTATGCTCGTAAGCCAGCACTTTAATTACAAGCTCAATTAAAAAAGAGCAATTTTAATTAATTAAATATAATATTGTGTTCTTTTCTGGCAGCATGCTAGTCCATTAAAAATCAAGGGGGTTCATATCTGCAACGCTCCAAACCTATTCAACATCCCCTTCAAGCTCGTTAAGATGTTCCTCCCGAGGAAAATGAACAAGAGGGTAAGGATTTAATTTTACTTTAATTTTAAATATTTTTTTAAAAATTATTTTTAAATGCTAGATTCACGTGCACGGGGGTTCATTGAAGAGTCTTCATGAATTTATTTCGCCGGAGATTCTTCCGGATATTTTTGGTGGCAAGTTGTCGGAATATGAAGCCTTGGACCAAGATCTCATCGACATGATGTACACGCCTGAGAAGGAGGCCTTCTACGAAGCTATGCTAGCCAACTGCAAGAGTTTGCCGTTGAATTGATTAGGTCAACTCGTCGACATGTCGAGAAGTTCGCCCCTCCCCCGAACGTATCAGGGCTTTCACCTTACAAAAACTTCTACACGCATTTTAAAATTTAATTTATTTACATTCTAGAGGAATAATGAAAACGCGGATCCCCATCTCTCTATATTTCATAATTTTATTTTTGAAATTATTTTTAAAAAGTAGAAATAAATGAGAAATGAGTTGGGGTGTTGTGAATGAGGGAGATTTTCGTATTGATTGCATGTGCAGAAAAAGTGAGAAATAAATATGCAAACACAAAGAATTCACTGTAACGTGAAAGATTTATTATTTAACCATCGATCATAATATATATCATTTTTGATGGAAATGGCGGAATAGGAATCGAACAGCTTAGTCCATTAAGGAGTTAAACAAACCCATTACATTTCAATTTGAATCGCATCTTTATTGATGTGAAACGTGATGGAAGTCATTTAATATTTCAAGACTGAAAAATTAACAAAATAAATTCAAATGAATCCCGGATGACGGAAAACATGAAAAATATGAACGAAGGATGTAAAAAAAAAGCCTAATAAATTCAGGCCTGCCAGTAAAAGTTAAAATTTCATAGGGCTTATTTATTATAGGGCTATAAGTATATTATTAAAACAAAATAAAAACAATGCTAATTAGCAAGTAAAAATGTAAATGTAAATGGAATAGGAGATAAAAAAGATGCAAAAATGTTCGTGCCGTGACCCGGATTCGAACCGGGGTTATTGCGGCCACAACGCAAGGTACTAACCACTATACGATCACGGCTCTGCTTGAAGGTGGTCTGATTTAAGCCACTCTTAAAACTCGGCTTAAAAGAGAGGAAGAGGAAAGGAAGCTCAAAGAACTAACTTCAAACTCGATCAAAAGTAGATCATGAAAAAAGATTTGATTCCGACTACCTCAAGACCTCAACTCAATTTGCACTATCTTATTAAACTTGAAATAGTAATCTTCATTCTACTTTCCTCCTCTCATCCTTAAAGTCAGGTTAACAGAATCAGGAGCATAGCATTAAAAATAATACAAATTCCACTCAGAATTCGCTCAGCCCATTCACCATTTCAGATTTGACCATCATGTATGTATGAGTATGACAAGAGAATAAGATAAAAAAAACATGGGATTGGCCTCTTAAACTGCATTGGATGAGGTTAATATCACGAGGCCTCAGCTGCGGTTTTTCTTCCCCTATACAGCAATTCGGGATTACAGATATACAGTTGCAGCATTAAATTAAACCCGATCGATACTCTCGAAATTTTGAGTTTCACCTTCTAATAATAAAACTACTACTGCATATTGCGATAATTGCGAATATTAAAACACGAAATGTGAAATGCCCTAATTTATAAAAATTGAGAGTTTTAAACGCGAGCTAAACAACAATTAATTTCAATTTTCAATGCAACAAATACATAAAAAATCTTTAAAATTAAAATCAGAAAATTAAGACTTTTACAGTTCATTTGTTCATTGAAACGACTTTTAAATATAAAAATTTTACAAAGTTTTTGAAATCGGAATATAAAATATGATGCGATGATATAATATGGGCTCAAAGTTTTGTCGTCCTTCTATTCACTTGACATTCAATTGGAAGAATTCTGACTTGTAAATTGGAGATGGAATTAGATTAAGGAGGTGGTGTGGACGCTTTCTGGGAATACACTGTCCGATGTCCGTCTGTCTGCCCGCTTCCTTCTTGGCATCAGTTTTGTCCTCATATTGAACTTTCGAAAAATGGACTGGAAAGATGAATAATTCTATGGAGACATTCCCTTCTTCTCCGTCAGAAACGGTAAAAGGTTCCAAAACTGGAACCTTTTATCGTTTTACTCTATCCCATGTCACTCCCATTTTAGCTTCTAACAAATTTAAAAACCAACTTTTTTTTGTTTTTTTTTGTCAATTATTTGGACCTTATTTAACGCGTCTTCATCGGCAGTCATTGCATATTACACATCATCATCATTAGAGGAATAAATTTTTGTTAGTAAATAAAGCTCACCAAGACATTTTAATAAAATGTACCGTAAAACATCAGCTTGTGGCCGATACGTCGCGAGACCGCAACAGAAGGAATTGGAGGTTACGGAATTAAATGAGGAGGCCTTACCAATTCATCAACAAATTGAAAACCTGAGGACCAAGATTTCCCTCAAAGGTTCACATTGACACACGTACCTCAATTATATTCAGTCGTAAATAATTAAATAAGCCCCTGGGGGGACTTATTGGATCAAATCTAAAAATCTACATTTTTTATTTCAACGGAGAGGTAGAAGTAGGAATGTATTTCAGGAATTAAGATCAAGGGTCTCCAAGGACTAAAAAATAAGGACTTGACCTTTCATATAAATTTTGACCTTAGAAAGATACAACAATGTTCTGAAGGAAGAATTGGAAGAGAATCAAGCGGGAGCGACGACGGTCCTTCGTGACCTCAACATCGACACCCTTCGGCTTCGACAAGAACTGATCGATGCTATAGGAAGGGAGAAGTTTGCTGTTCAAAATGCACTTCGAACTCATCGACGCTTCCAACTGGCCCTTCGGTCTAAAACCCCAGAGGTCGAAGCAGCCCATGATACAAAATAGTACAAATAAAAGACAATTTGTTAAATAGTACAGCTTATTTATTTTTAAATACTGGTTTGTCAATAGTTTGCAATGGGTTGGCTGGATGACAAGCTCTTTGACTTTGCCAAGAAGCTGAATGTGTTGGTGGAAGAGCTTCTCCGGAAGCGGGTGAAGTTACAGGAAGCGGAGAAGTTGGTCCATGGCATCGAGAAGTGGCCACGACCCGGATCACTTCTTTGGGAAGCCAAGATCGGACGACAAATACTTCGGGTCAATATGGACACTTCCAACGTCCAGGGTCAGTCATCTACGGATCACTTGGATCATACCTTGACCCTCATTTATGCTTCATTCATAATTTGTAGTTAAACTGGAAGCAGCCCGGCTCCTGAACATAAAATACAAAGAGATCAAGGACAAGCTACAGCATGAAGAGAAACTGTATGCCCCCATAATCAGAAACTTGGACTCCCAGCTGAAGACTCAAACGAAGGAACTGAACACGCTTCAGAAGATGTTGGACGATGCCGAATATGTAATCTCACTTTCAATTTATTGTTTTAATTATAATTAAAGCGAAAGAAGTTAATAGACTTGTCTAAAGTTCCAAGCAGAAGCGGTTTCAAGGCTGGGGGTGACGGAACAAGAAGCCTCCGTCAACCGGAAGTCGCGTCGACTCCAAATGGCGCGCATCAAAAAGGGTGTCGAGAAAGTGTTGGAGGAGAACACAAAGGCAGGCCCAATTTCCTCCGAAGGGTCAAAATCAGGTCAAACGGTTGCAAAGGTCATGAGTTCATGGACTCGGGAGCAAGTGACCAATTCTCACGTCCAACTGCTCGAGAGGACAAAGGTCAAGAAGTTTGAGGCCGAGAAGTTGGAGATTTGGTTCAGTCATCTCGTCCAAACTGTACGAGTCCACGATGTTACGGAAGTACCCTTAAGGTACGTGTACATGTGACAATTACACCTTGACAAATTTACTCCTCTGACAAAAATACGATGAAATAAAGGATAAAAATACATTCAGATTAAGAGCAGCAGTTAAGCTAAGTCATCAGTTAACGGCTGAACGGGACTGTCGGAGTAAATTGAGACAAATGCTGACACATCAGAGAGACCAACTTTACCTCATCCTCCAGCACATCCGGTTCAGTGGAAATGTCGAAGAGACCGAGTGAGTCCCCTCTCTCTCACCTTGGGTTGGGGACTTATTTCGAGGGGTTTAAATTGTCATTTGACCTTGACCCTTTGACCCTTCTTATATAGGTTTCTGAAACTGAGGTCCGAGTACTCGTTAAGGGCCGCTAATGTAGAGGAGGAAGTTGAATTGGCCAAGAAGCGTCTTAACAAAGTAGGTGGTACGTTGTCGTCGGTTCGAACAGGGATGATCTCTGTGCTCCTGCAGCTGGAACCTCCCCCCGAGGGGGCGGGGCGACTGAAGCTAAAAAGCACCTCTCAACTCATTCGACATCTCCCGAAACTGCAGAAGAAGATCAGGGAGTTGGTGTCGACGGTCAGGAGTTTGAAATCTAAATTCGACACTCTTCCCGACAATAAGGCCTATTCGATGGCCAGAGACAAGGGTCCTCCCCTTCCAGAGCGCTGGCTGAGGGTACAATCTCCCCATGTGTCAGATGTCTCCGAGGGTAAGTACCGTAAATGTCGAAATAAGTCCCCCCCCCCCTCAATAATTTCATGTCTTTCCTGTGATGAGAAGCGCATAGGAGGAAGGTATTAAATATGACATTAATTTAACTTTTAGACGAGGATTACGATGATTACAAAGTGCCAACTCGAGGGGACATTTTGTCGAGAAGTGCGAAGGTGATTATGCAAGGGAGACTTAATCGAGGAATCAATCAAAACTGACTTCTGTTAACCTTTCCTATTCCATTCATTCCTTAAGTTCATATAAATTATTAAGTCAAATTGTACTTGTAAAGAGGTATTTCGAAGGATTTTGTTTCCATTTATTTATGCATCCGGTCCACAACTACATTTACAACCAATTTACAAGCCCTGTCCCTTCCCCAAGTCCCCAAGGGCACCCGCGGCACCTCCTCTGTGCCCCAAGGGTCAATGTCAAAGGACGACGTAGGGGCATCTTGAGATTCCACACATTTTTGTCTTTTTGGTTAAATAAATAATTGATATGGATATGGATAGTTGGACATTTTTTTTATTTTTTTGGATTGCATAAAATTATGATATTTGTAATGTGTGGGCCTTTGACCTCCAGGGAGTGGAGTAGTCCAGTCGGGCCAGGAATGAATTTGAGGTCACTTGAGGTGAAAAAAATGGGATGATGATGAATGCTGTAGAGTTCATTGACGCCAACCTACCTACCTAGAATAACAATAGAGACAACTTGTGGTCAGTTCTTATTTGCAGAGCGAAGCGGATCCTCAGTCCTTCATCTGCAATTGAGGAGGTTCATTTCTGGAAAATCGGGAAATATTGGAAATTGTATCCAAGAACAAGGTCACAAGGTCAGAGTGTCTCAAGTCACATGAGAAGAGATGGGAGTTACTAAGGGATGGGGCCTTGTCCTCTTAAGGGTCCTCCTCCTAGGGACCCTCTTGTTCCGGTTCCAGGCAGAGGCTCAAGGCTCTGCAGGCCAAGACTGTAGTGGAGCCGTACCCCCAGGTGACCTCACCTCCGACGTAAGCAAAAATACTCATATTTCTTAGCAAGGGACATTAAGGACATTGGCTTATATTTAATTTAAATGTTAAGGGAACGGAGTCGGCGGACAAAACGTCGAGGCACGTGCTGAAGAAGTACTTTGACTACTTGCTCCAGTGCCTGGACTCGGAGAACAATCCGGTGACATGGGAGACCTTGGACGCGTACTACAAGCGCGAGGAGCTGAAGCGTCGGACAGCCAACTACAACGCGACACACGCCCGCGTCGCCCCCTTCTGCGTCACACCCGCCTACCGACACCCCAAGATACTCAGGTTCCACCCGATCTTGGAGGAAGTGATGAGTAAGGAAGCCTGGAGACTTGATGAGCCCGCACAACCTCCGATGTGGGACCCACGCGACCCTCGCAATCCCGTACTCAGATATGGACTCCAAAGGGTAACCACTATTTTAGATTTTATATTAATACATGAAGCTCAAGTCATTTACTGGGTGTCCCATTTTAAAAACAGCTATCCCTGATGCGGATTTTCACGTCCAATACAAGGGTTCCATATTTGCGACAATGGCTCAACTTCAAGCTCATTTTTGAAACTGCACTGGAAGGGTTGTACATCCAAGCCATTGCCGGACCCGTCGGTAAAATTCCATTCCTCCACTTTTAATTTTAGGCTAAAATCATCCCATTAATTAAATTAGAAAATGGTTAACCAAAGTTCTTATGCAGGAATCCCCTTTGGTGAATTTCGTATCAACGTCAACTGTCAGGACTTTACGAGAGCGGGGGCTGTTGTAAATCTAAACGACTTTTATGAGAAACCTGGGATCGTGCCTTGTTACCACAAACCAGCCAGTGCGGCACGCGTTAGTTCCTTATCTTTAATTCACATGTCTTTAAGCTTGAAATGCTTTAGCTTTAGAAACACGTTTAATTTCCCAATCTCTGATCCCTAGTTCCCTCACGTCTTTGTTTACGGAGGAGAGAAAGCGATTGTAAACAAGAGGAAGGAATTTCGAGTTCATTTCAGTTGGGTGGATGGCCTTTGTGCCGAGGCACCTATGATGCAGTTCCTGTAAGTACCCCCCCCCCCCCTCCGAGGGGGCTAACTCTATTATTGAAAATGGCTCTGGTCCTTCATTACATCATTACTTGTTTATTCTTAGGTTCATTGCCGTCAAGAAGTTCCCCAACGATTACTTGGTCTTCCGCAGCCCTGTTTACGAGCACCTACCCTTTGATTCTTTCGACGGTAAGTTGTTTGAAGAAACACAAGATGAATTCTCTTACTCGCCATTCATAATAAAGAGGTTGTTGGAAATATTGAACTAAACAGGAGCACCATTTCCGCTCTACATTGGTTGGGAAAATAAAATCACATGCAACAAGAACGAGATGGACCCGAAGGCCCAATTTGTAACACCGGTACTCGACTCCGTCGGTCCCGAAGCCGATTCCGGAGCGAGCGAGATTTCCTCCGATTATCGACCTTTAAATGAACACATCGATAACTTTGATAACTCAACCTTGCATCATCACGGTCAGGAAACGAACTTGGACAACTTGTACTCGGCCCCCAGCCGGAAGATGACGAATCTTGTTCGAAATCGAAGACAAGCGACATTCGACTGTACTGATCGAAACACCTGTCTCCAGATGCAGTTCAAAGCGTATACGAATCGGCGGATATTCTACAGTAAAGAGTACGACGATTGCATCCTCCGGGATACGGGCTACAACGCAGTTACAAAGTCCTGTCCCCCTGGACCCTTCGTTTGCAGGAAGGGATTCACGGACCGGAATAAAGGGGAGAGGGACAGAATTCGGCAGGGCGCTTTTACAATCACGGACAAATGCAAACACTGTACCTGGCCGAAGAAGTCAGAATTTCCGGCTGCAAATGACCCTGTTTCCCGCAGAAGACGAGCGGCGGAGGGTGCGGATGAGACGATTGACGCGCAGACCCCACCCGGACCGGAGAAACCTCCAGAAGCCCGCTACCAGCTAATCAATGCCACGTACGAGCTGGGACTCGCTGTCGAAGCTGCTTTTAGAGTAAATTAACAAGTCCTAATTAATCATAAAATGTCGAATATGGGAACGTTTTTCAGAAATTTGTAAGGGACTTTAAATGTGCTTTAGGAAGACAAGCGCTTGCATGGCTGGTTCATGGTACTAGTATTCCTCATTGTCGTCCCCGCAATTAGCTTCCTCTCCCGGTTTTTCAAAGACACGGCGAAGCCGGATGGAAATGGATTCTTTGCCTGCTGTGGAATGCCTCAATGGCTTACCGTATGATTAATTTAATTATCAGCAATCAATTACCATTACCCATGTTCGTTTGTTGATTGCATCTAAGAATGCAAACGTTTTCAAACAGGATCACGTGATCGCATCTTATATCGGGACAGTTTTAATCTGGTATGCACTTGGAATGGTGAGACGTTTGTTATTTATACATTAGCATGGCATTAACGTTAGCACTTGGCAATGTTAAACGTAGACAAAAATTACTCTCACACACCCTGACAAGATGCATGACATAGCTATGTATTTTCAATTACCGTTCTATGGTAATTAAAATGGAATATACCTACTTCTCAGCAACTCGTCACTCTTAGCTTAAACGTTCTCATGATTCCAGGAGGTGAGAGTTAATTGTGTTTTTACATAATTATCTAACCAGGTGTCGGGTTATCCTTCGACTGGGGTTATCGACTGCAACGAATTCGACAAGGAACCAAAAACTCCACCTGACGAAGAGGATTTTGAGACTTGCAAGAAGTACAGCTCTAAAACGACTGGACACGTGTTCTTGGGACTCATCGCAGTGATCGCTTATCATAAACAACTAATCGATGGATGGATCCGACCTTCAGGCCTTTTCAAGCGGAACTGTATCATGGCACTCCATTCCGTTGGTGGCTATTTCACCCATTTATGTGCCGGTTTGTGCTGATAATTAATTGTTATCATATTAGATATAACATATAAGACAGAATTTGAAAATTAAGGGTATTTTTAAAATTTTCAGTGATTTCAGCCGTAATTGCTGGGGTGTGTCCAGAGACATTATCTCTAGTAATTGTGCTTCTGGTCATGTCCTTGATTCTGTTTGGTGTGGGAACGGCCCTTCAGTTCGTGCAAGATCGACGGCTTGGGATTCGCCGGAAGTGCTTTCCGGTTTTGCAGGGAGTGGAGCCTCAGAAAAGTCCCCCTCTGGGCACCATCAAGTCCATCGTCAACATTGCATATGTAGCCATTCATTTTCTGATCCTCTTTGCTATTCTCCTAAGTTACTTAACGATGCATGCCAATGACAAGGGCTCCTGGAATGAAACAGAGTACTCCTTTATGGTAAGTTGAATATTTTTAAAATTTGACAACCCAAAGATTAAATATTAATATGTTTTTAATTTTAATTTAATTTTCAACTCTCAGGGACTGTTGAGCTGCAAGGCCCGTGGAAATCAGTACTTCCGGGCACGAATACTCTGCAAAGAATACCTTTTAGATGAAGAAACTGATGGACCCTTAAACTGTAATGACCTCGTGCGTCCTGAAACCCTTGCTACTACTACTACTGACTATTGAAAGTCCTTAAAAATCTACTACCTTAATACCATAAACTATCTTCTTGTTATTTATCCGTCCAGTTTCCTCATTTTCCCGTTTTTAATGCCACCATATTTGTAGCCTTTTAATGTTAAAGTTGTTTATTATTGTGGAGTTTATCTTATAAAAAAATAAATCCCAACCTGTTGTTGGAACTTTTAAGTATTTAAATACATTTGAAAATAGTAAAATGCCAGTTTTCAGTTAATATTTACAAATAGTTTGCTGATTTATAAAATACATTAGTTAATTACCCGCAGTCATATAAATATATACCTCTCTCTACTCGGTAGGACTGATATTTCAAGATAACATATAATATATTAGATAACCAATATTACACCAACCAAATGTTTTGTTTTCCAACCCTTTGAAAAAGGAACGTAGAGTCATTTTAGAATTCGGATTTCGGATGATTTTAAAAATTTCATTTTGTAACATTCATTGTAATTGTTTTAATTTAAAACGCAACTTAATCCATACAATTAGTATCTAATATACGGTTCTATTAAACTGCAAGTGTTAAGGTTAATTTTTCCGATCCCAATTTATTAGAATTATAAACGATTTCCAATATGGGATCTGCTATAAAAATCCTTGTAAATCTAGAGTTTTTTATATAAATCCTGAAAACCGAGTACAAATGTTTTTCAGGTTCTAAATTTTAGTGGGATTCTCTATTTTTAAGTATTGGACACTGTGCTAGACCTAACTGAAAAGATGTCGGAAGTTTATTAAACTTTGTTTGCCATGTTATAATTTTTTGTTGGCTATTAGAAGGCAAAAAATAGAATTCTTTGTTAGAGAGAGGTGTGACGAATTGCGTTCAGCTATAGAGATATTCAAGATGTAGTTCCATTGCATTGTCCCAGGAATCGAGGGTAAACAATGAATTCGGTAATCAGTTGCCAATGGAATTGAATAGGAAAACTGTTGAAGATCTCTTGTCGGTGAAATGGAGGGCTGTGGAAAGTACAGAGACCTCACGAGTCCAGGAAATCAATGCACTCATCAGCCTAATTGATCACCGTTTTTGCTCATCTCCCAATTTAATCATCATCAAGTCATGTCCGTAGCAGGGCCCTATGGGATCAATGCCAAACAACTGAAACGGGACTATTATGAGGCATTCATCAAACTGTACTTCCCATCACATTTACAATAACTTTCTTATGTACCACAGCCAACTCACAATTATCGAACATTACTCTTCAGTTTGAGATTTTATTAACTCATTCAATACGGGATTTATGACAAATTTTTAAAAAATCTTTGACGGGGTAAATAAAATAACTACCGTTTGTGGGACAAGTTAGGCTGTTCAAGTTCAGGATCAGCCTGGCCTGGCCCAAGGTTCAAGTGAACAATCATACAAATGAATAGAATATACAACAGCTACTTGGCTAATGATATGATTAGCGATGAATATTGATTAGCTATTGTGTAGCATCGCTTGAAACTGTGCTTCTGTATGCGTCAGACACGAGTACGTGTATCCAAAGGATGTCAAAGACCAAATGTCACAGGTTCTATTATCCCAATGGGTTTTCCCATGAATCAGATAATATTTGTTAATAAATCATATATTATAGCGGTTAAGTTCCCAAGAAATGAAGTAGGAAACAAAGTGGGTATGGATTTACATTTTACATGTCATAATCGAGTCAATTAAGTGTGTTTGCAGTAGTTCTTGAATCAAGACGGGGTTCATTATCCTTTCATCTCATCTTCATCTCTAACCAACTGTAGTCTTTTGGAGAGAAACATTTTTTGGCACTGAATTCCCCTCATACTAAATTTTTCATAGCAATTTAGCTCATCTTTGATCCATTCCGGCAGAATTGAGTAGTTTGGCTTATTATTGTCACCTTAAGTTGACACCTTAAGTTGACACTTTTGTGGCCTTATCGGTGTTGTGGACGAAAGACTGAAGTGATATGAGCCATGTTCAGGAAACAAGCCCAAGTCATAAACTTAAATTAAAGTCTTGTTTTTCTTTGAATGATAATAAAGCTAATTAGGTAATTGTGATGGGCGTGAGAGTGGGCGTGGTTCTTCATCCCTGTTGTGGATGCAAAAATAGGAACTGATTAAAGTTAAGGAAAACCGTTATGACATAAATGTTCGGAGGTTTTAGCAGAGGGCTTGTTATTGCGAGTATTGCCCCCTCGGGTAACTTATTGTATTCATTGATATAGCAAGTAATTCACAGTTAGATGCTCATATATCCTCACACCTTGTTGTTGTTTTTAAGATGCAATTTGGGATGATAAATCAGAGAATGAGAAGATGAGCTTTAGAAGGACCTAAAATATCTTTATGCAACTTTAGTATTGTTCGGTCCTATTAATAGTAAACATTTTTTGTGGAAGGTACTATGCATTTTCTAGAAGATCTGTACCACTACCGGTGACCGGCTTCCGTAACTCTTCAAGTTCATTTCCAATAACTATAAATAGGGGATGATGCGTTTGAATTATCGGCAGTCGAATTTTAACTTCAGATTGAGTTACATCTCTGAATTATTATCAAAATTTCGAAAGCTTGAATTTCATTTGACTGGTTAGAGAATAAAACACGGAAAATGAAGTCGGAAAGGTTATTATTCGCTTTGTTGTTGACTGTGGGTTCTGGCTTTGCTGTTCCTTATATTAAGGTGAGATATTATAGCTTCATTTAATAAATTAGGTATTTTAAATAACTGAAAGTATGATTTGAAATTTTAATTGGATGTACTTGAGTTTCAGATCCAGCATGTATCAAATACCCTTCAGTTGGAGAATATAAATTCCTGTGGCAATGGATCGGGAACTTGTAAGTTTAATTCGACGATTTTGATTACCAGAATCAGGTTTTAGTATGACATTTTATTTAATTGATGAGTTTTGAGTTTTAATATTTACTAAATATTATATAAATTGCTTTGAAGAAATAATGAAAAGTGCAAGTACAATCTGATGTTGAATTATTGAGTTTATAATTTGACAGTCAATTACTTCGACCAGAGAGCGGTTTTATATTCGGAAAAGGACCAAGGAGGGAGTCGATTCATTCCTCAATTAAATACACCCGATTTGTCAATCAAAAACTACGATAACTGTGCAACATCGGTTTGCGTCACTGGAATGTATGTTACTTTTTAATAACTATATCCTCCGGAATAAGTCCCCACTCCCTTAATTTAAAACCATGGAATCTTGACCTCTTATGCAGATGGTTATTCTACGTGGAGAAAGGATACAACGGGAACCCGAATTCGGGGATGGAATACGTTTTTGGAGCCAACAATTTCTGCACAAACTTAAAGTACGTTCCAGGTCACGTGCGGTCAGTGCGGTCAGTGGGGTCACCAGCCGATTATCGATCCGACACTTTGACCCTCTTCTGCGACCCCTTCTTCCAAGGTGACTCTGAATACATGTACAGTGACATGGCTGAGGTCTCGGTTCCGGGTCACAGGTCACTCATCCTTACCGGAACTTGCGGTTGGACCATTTACTCGGAACCCAACTACGGCGGAGTGGCCAAGTGCATCTTTCCCCCTAAATCCAATGACTTTTCGCCACTCTTCCTCTCTGACCTCAATTCCACAAAGGTCAATTTCGGAACGATCAAGTCTGCTAGGAAGGGCTGTTGGGAAAAGGCACCTCCTTGTCAAAATTCGAATTTTAGCAACAACAGCCCCTTTAAAATTGACGTAAATCATTTAAGGCCCCCTCCTAAATAAGTCCCCACTTTGGAAATTCCCACAATGTTAACAAGTTTTGAAGCAATAATTCATCCATTCATTTCAACTTCAACACATAGCTAAGCAGGTGAAGCCTTCAAGTGATAAATATATATACAAAAAATTAGCTCATTAGAAAATTGTGGTTCTAGCTATAACTGCTCAATCTTACAATTAGTCACTTAATTATATTATATGGGGGTGGGGGTTGGTTTAGTTTATACTAGAGCTTTTTACTCTTGACAAAAATGGGAATTATTCATTAAACTTAATTACTTTGTTGTATGCTTGTAATTTATATTTAGCAGAAATGTGATGTTGTCGTTGTGTAGGATTTACGTTCGAAAATAAGGAGATACTATTGTTTGAAATAGCTCAAGTGATTTGGCCTTGCTTTATTAAATGTAGTAAATCGGTTCATGTCATACATACAATTAATTACCATAATTTATAAATAAAAATGTGATTCCTGACAGACAAAACTTATTTTCTAGTTTCATAAACTACAGACGTTCCTATAATGTGCCTACAATACATTAGAATTGAAATAATTCCTCACTCATTACATGATAAACACAAAGAAACATCAAAAGTGAAAAATTCATATTAAGCTAACTGGTGACTGGTGTATTTTAAATGGATTCGCTGATCCTATAGCCATACAGTATAAGTATAATTATTGATTCTATACCTAAATAAAAATATCTACTTTAAAAATGTTAAAATTTGTTGTTTTAAAATCCTAAGTTTCTAGACTGGTTTATGGACGGTTCCATTGGGGGTGCGGTCATTTCTTGTTGTTTGATTAATTGATTATTTCGCCTTTTCTAATTACCTCTTCTCTTTCGGGTTCAACGTCTTCGGCTGAAACAATACAAATACCAAGTTTAATGGATTGGATATATTATACGTCTTGCTTATGAGAAGTTTTTGATTTAATGTTTCATTTTAGACATGTTAGTTTTTATTATTTATAAGACTCAAAATTGAATAGTTTAGGTTAATTGTATAAAATCTCTAGTTGCCCCAAACATTAAAGACAGCTCATGGATTTAATCTCAAATGACCTTGAATTTGACATTTTGCATTTTAGCTTCCCGTGTACGATGTTTGATTGTTTGACTATTTAAGAGGCCGTAATGTTGATTGCTTTATTCTTACCAGGCGAATTCTCCTGAACCGTTAAAACCATTTGAAATTATTAGTAAACTTAATGATCTAGATCATATTATATAATTTTAGAGATGACTTGATTAATTTAATGATGAATTACGGTTGTGGTTTCCTTCTCTTTGTTACCCGATCCAAAGCAGTAGATGCAGATGGGGGCGCGATTCTTGGCTGATTTGTTTCAAGCGCGGTGGATAGAGGGAGTAGTTCCGGTACTTCTGACCTTAAATTAAAACTTTTAATCCCAATTTAATTTTATTCACTTACTTGCTAATAAGTTTAGTAATTGATAAAGATTTTAAAATTGTTTGAGGTTCTATATTGTTTAGATTATAAATACCTGCCGTTCAGATCCGGTGGAGGGCAGTGTCTCTGAATTAGCATCTGGCGCATGCGCTCATTCTCTTCCTGCAATTTTAACATTTGCGCTTTGAGTCCTTGGACCTGCAAACGATGCACAATGTTAGCAATTTAACAGAGATTGCTTTTATTAAATAATCCATAATTATAAGTCAATTATTACAACTCACCAGTAGGGATTCACCGTGCTTCGATTTTGACGATGAAGCACTACTGTTATTGCTTGCATTACTGTTGCTGCTACTGCTGCAAATTTTCATACTGTCGCTGAAATTGTTGCTGCTACTTTGGGTGCTGCTATTGCTGGAATTGTTAATGCTCTTAACGCTTAAGGAATTGCTGTAATTTTTGCTGTTGCTGCTACTTATGCTGCTATTGATGGAATTGTTAATACTGTCATCGCTTAAGAAATCGCTGTAATTTTTGCTGTTACTTTTGCTGCTGCTATGACTTGAATCCTTAATACTGTCCTCGCTTAAGGAGTTGCTGCAATTTTTGCTTTTACTTTTGCTGCTCCTTCTGCTTCCAGTGTCCATGCTTTCCTCGCTTTCATTTTCGCTCGTACTTTTGCTGATATCGTTGTTGTTGAAAATGTCGGAACTGGAATCCTGACATTCTGGATTGCAGTCGTTGCTAGAGCTGAAACTGCTTAAATAGACTTCACTCCTGAAAACGGTACACAAAACCTAAAGAACGATTCCTTTGTCGGCAACAACTTAAAGTACTTCAACTAACCTTTCATTAAACGACTCTGAATTATTCTCAATGGACTCAATCAAGCATTGAATTTGAAAATTCCTCTTTGATTTGCTTCCTCCATTTCCTTTAGCCTTCGATTTTCTAAAGACAAAAATTAAGTTAAAGTTCGATGAAGTAAATATAAGATTATCCACAGTGTGGTAAGGTCAACATATGGTTTTAAAATGCACGACTTACCGTACGTCCAAATCATTTCCAGAATCTGGAGATACTGGACACCTCCTCCTCTGTTTAGCAATTCGGTCAGGAACAGAGCCCTTTGTCACAATTAAATGATCATGTCTTAAAGTTAGGATTTATTGCCCAAAATTTGCGCTTCTCAAATTTTTTAATCGAAAATTGCATGAAAAATTCCCATAATATGATAAATTAAACTTACATCTCGGACAGGGGCTTTTGGCCGGATTGCCTTTCTCCTGGGTTTCTTTCTCTCTGGAGAGAGTAATCTACAATTATCATAAATAATTAAATCATGTATTTTAAAGCAGAGGATAGGAAGCCGTTAAAAAGCCTTACTCTGATTGTGGTGAGCCAGATAGGGTAAAGCTTTCTGGCGGAATCCAGGTCGGACTAGATCACAAATCATTAGATTAAAATTAAATAAGTTAATTAATATAGTAATTATTTAAAAACTAAAGAAAATTAAATTCTGACTCTGGTTCATGGACGGAGGGGAACGTGGAGTCAGAGCCGAGGGAGCTGGAGGATGGGACCGCGTAGCCCTTCATGTAGCCCTTTAGGTTATTCCGCGTCTCTCGAATAAAATCTTGCACCTTTCTGTAAATCATATCAAAGACTCAAACTAGGACCTTTAAGTCATTTTAAGCTAAATTAACTCTATTTTAGTAATGTAGCATCTCAAATTACTCGGCATTATAAGAAGAATCGGAAGTAAGTGATACTGAGGCTGATGTGGGTGTGCCAGTTGGGGTTTTCCGCAACCGAACCGATGATGTTGACCAGTTTAGCTCCGGTATTTCCGAATTATCCGATTCCTCCGACAATTTCGGCAGAGTGACCCCCTCCGGTATTTTCTTACTTCCTTTTACGAACCTGCAAATATTCATTATCCAATCACATATCAATCCCTCTAAATAACAAGGGTGTTGGGTTTAAAATTTCAAAATTTGTGTCCGGATTACCAGGAAGAATTAGTGGCAGTTGCAGGACGACCTGATTTCGACACATTCGAAGATGAAGAATATGAAGATGAAGAGGATGATGTATTTACTTTCAAGGATCCGATTCCGCTTTGTCTCGGTTTCAGAAACCTTAATTCAAAGTATGTTGCAATTAGATTAAAAATTTTAAGAAATTCAAATAATATAAAGCGAATACTTACGTTCCAGATCCTGATATTCCGGATGAAATGGATGAAGAAGTTGATGATGAGGTGCCAAAAGTAGGGAACATGTTCTGTCCAGTACCAGAACTGAAAAATTGTTACTTTTAGTCATTTATAATTTATAAAGTAAGACCAGCCAATTAAGGCAGTTTAGATTAGTTTTAGTTTACCAATTGTTTATTGACGATAAAGCGGATATCGAATGATGCAAAGAATCCGGTACCCGGTTCACAGAGAACGTATCTCCAAAACCTCCCTTCTTACTTTTTGGAGGCAGTGGCTCCAGAAACCTCAATTATTAATTAAATTATTAATTACTAATCCTTTTAATTAATTCAGATCGGGAATATAGTATCGGAACAAATAGTATACTTTGGCGTATCCAAGTTCGATGGGGTCGCTTCGAGGAAACTGATCATCGACAATGTCGATGAAACTTTCGGTTTCGTAATCTCGACATTCTTTCGGAAGCAATTCAAATCGGGTCTTCTGGAAACATGAAAAACTGTTATAGTATGTATTAATTTTCAGATTAATTTAAATGAGATTAAAAACCGTACTGGGTGATATTGGTTTGGGATGAAACGGCTGTGGAGTTAATAGTACTGAGGGACCACTCCGGCAACTCCGTGATTTTGCTCCCCTCTGCAAATCCCCCCATCGACATTTTTGTCGACGACAGAAATTCAACCTCATTTTGATCCTGCTAAAATTCACAATTAAATTTACTTTAATTTGCTTTTTTTAGATTGGAGGGCTCAATTTGGAGATAATTAGAAAGAATCCCAGAAAGATTATAAGATTTTTTAAGAGAAATGATTGAAAGTTTACCTTATTTGTCTGAGAGGATGGTGGTTTCCATCCAACTCGTCTGAAAACACCGTAGTTAAAATCGTATTTAATAGGATCAAATTTTTAAATAAAACAAAATGGTAAGGAACTGAAATGTAGGTGACTTATTATTGAGCCAAAGTACATCACACTTACCTCTCTCTTCCTGAACTTTCGTTCCGATTGACATTAGCAAGAGCCCTCTCCTTCCTCCTCTGTTTTGCCATTTAATTAAAACTATTTACATTAATCTCGATCAGTTTTTACTTTAATCTAAAATTCCTTTAATTAAAGTTCCGTTTTTGTCCTAATAGGGTTCATGGTTATAATTTTTGGAGAAGGATGACAGGAAGTTCATTTTCGAAGAACCTCCTAACCTTTGAATTAAGCTTCCTTTGGAGTTAAAGTCTCAAGAAATGACGCTAGTCCAGTCCTTTAATAAATATCAATACTATATTCATTACTATAATAGGCACCGATACAAAATAAGTGAACATAAGATAATTCAAGTACACAAATGCCTTATATATGATATGGGAATATGTTCTTTTCGAAATATTAAAATTCATAATCCATAGCCAATGGTACTTTCAACCAAGCCTCAGTTTATATGGTGAGTATGGGCTTGAGGTGAGTACAGATAAGCTCAGTATTTAAATCACATTCATAGATTATGACAAGGGGTTCCGTGAGTCATCCCTATCTATATTTCTGTCCTGTTAAATCCAGAGGACATAATAGGGCAATCGAAATAATGGATGGACAGACCCTAGACCTTTCTAATATTCAATATCAAGTTCAGGAGATTCTAAATTTAAATACTTTCCGTTGGCATTTATCCTTTCCCTTCAACCTCCAATGTTAACGAAAGTGGGTCGGAGGCTTGGAAAATAAACCTCTTCATGTAGTTTAAGGTTAAGTTTCCTAGCCTTCTTCGAGCATGTCGTGTATTCATATATGATTCAAACAGTTAAAAACTTATTTGAATATTCGGATCATGATTTAACCAATTCATTCTAATGCTTTTACGATAAAATCGATATCCCTATTGCCAATCTCGGGTTTCAATTTATGAAAACGATTATTAAGAAATGCCGTTCATTAGAAACGTTGTTTTGCAGTTGATATTTAGCGTAGAATTTTATTTTGAACACCAAAAGGCGTTCATTTCGAAGGATGTATGTGACATCAAGTATAAAAAATATCCCTAATTATATTGGCTGTAGGAATTAAGAAATTAATATCCTCCGGATCGGACGCTGGATCCATAAGAGACCTGGACGGGGGCAGCTGGGGCAGAGTAGGCTGGGGCAGAATGGGCGGCGTAACTTGGGGCGGAGTAGGCAGGGGCGGCTGGGGCGGCGTAGCTGGATCCTCCATAAGAGTGGGATCGGAGGGAAGCGGCGATTTCAGCGGGGATTGGTGGGGGTGTTGGGAGATGGTCCCCCGTTGCTCGGAAACCGTTCTCGTCAGCCACCCAGGACAAATGGACGGCTTGTCCTTCGGGTGAAGTGTAGGCAACTGAACCGCTCTTGCTCAAGGAAGCGCCGGAGGAGACCATCTGACCATTCTCACCTTCGTATGAACCACCACGACCATGGACTACTTGAGTCGACTCCGTCTGACGGATACCATTTCCGGTTTCGAAACTGAAATTCAAATGTCGAAATTAAGGCCTGTTCCTTAATTGCATCGCAGTTAAGAGGAAATAACGAATTTAAAGTCTTACTCTAAACTGCTGGACTCGCTTCCTCTGATTTCGTGGTTGAATCGTGTGATTGGGATGGCGGACCTCACCGATCCATATCCGGCAGCGGGGGCTGAAGCGGCGTAGCCACTGGATCCGTAATTAGCCGCAGCTCCGGCGATGAACAGGGCAACTAATGCAATCTGCAATGAGTTAAATGGAATTAAAGAATAGGGTTTCATAAAAACCGAAAACCCAGATAATTTTTTTAATTGAATTTTGGAGACTTACGGGGTTCATTTTGAAGTTGGTTTTTTCGGGAGATTGATTTCCTTAGGAGTTGAACTAGTAGATGCGATGTGAAGATGTGATGTCCATTCTGTCCAAAGGGTTCCCTTTTATACGAATTCTGCTTAGCTAGTAGTTAATGGACAGTTGTGGAATTGATGGCAATGCAAGGCCCTTAAGGGTACATTGGTACATAACAACAAGCACTAATTCCTCTCAATCTATTTCTGGAGAAGTGAAACCTAATTTGTCCTTCAATCTTTGTTATTTGTCATTTGAGATTGACAAAATAGTTGTCGTGCAGGACTACGTTTCGAGACTCGAAGATTGGGACGAAAATGATTATACAATCATTGTAAATACAAAATCCAAATATAGACTAGCTATTATCGTAGACAAATCATCTCCGATATGTTTACGAGGAGGCTTTTACTATGGAAGTTTAACCCAAATTTTGTAAAGATCGAAAAGAACAAGATATTCTTTACTATTATTCCTTCGATTTTGGAGATTCCACTATAATGCATTACAAAATAGCAAATGATTTATACAGTCGCAATTCGCATTCATTTCTTATTTTAAATATCCTTATAGTTAATGTATGCAAAATGTTTATTGGGGATCTATTTGGGGTGAGGACTTGATCTCATAATGTTGTGCTAATAAATTTAGGAATTAAATTATTTAGGAATTTAGGCTCACGGGTGTGGAACATTAATGGATATGAATCCACTACAAGTGTAATGTAAAATAGCAGCGCAGTACCGGGCTTTGAACTGTGGAAGAAGGGCCCTCAGATTATGACCTTTCACCTGAATGTGCCACTGGATTGACGGAATTGACCTTAATTTCCGTCGAATCGTGGGATTTTGACTCATGATTTTGAGAGATGCCCAAGACTGACATAGTTTCGTCGACCGAACACTCAATTCGATGCTTTTAGGGAGATTCTGCATCGCGACCATCGGAGTCATTATGGCTCCAATTAGGAATGCCAGGAATATATGGACCGGAATTTGGCTGTACAGTTTCAAAGCGACGAGGTTACAAGTGACGGTGATGATGAAGCTACTTGCGATGAAGAATAGCTCTGAAGAGGCCTTCAAGGGCTCTACTAACTTGAGAAGAACCCGAATCTGTGTGTAGAGGTCAAGTTTCGACGAGATTTCGGAAACGTCGACAGAACTTGTCGAAATCCCGTTCTGGAGATAGAAGAGGCAGTCGTTGAATAATTCGTTGGAGAGGAGATTAATGGAAAGACCTAGGAAGAAGGATCGGGCCATTTCGGAGTAAATTGAGATTACTGAGATTAGACGAAGGGCATTTAGTAGAAGTTGAAGGGCCCATTGGGCCCAGAGGTACGAGGGGGCGAGGCCCTTGAATAGGTAGTAAAGGGGGTCCATCTCTTCATAGAGGCCTACGGGAATACCTACTATCCCCGCAATAACTATCCCAATGAGGACTAAATTCAGGAGTATTCCTACAAAGCTCCTCTCATCCTTACAATTCTGCTCCGAGGACTCTGAAATCCAAAAAAGTTGAATAAATAAATCCATATTTAAATTCCACCGTGGAACAGTATTTTTGGGAGTTGTTGAAGCTTTTATTGGGGTTTATTACAGGGGTCTAAAAAATATGGAGCTAGTACAGTTATGAATGTTCCCTTGTAAGCTAATTTTGCATGCCCTTATTTCCAGTCCTGGTTGACTTACGGTACTGAAGTTTTGAGTGGAGACGGTGTAGTTGATTGAAGCCAGGGACGAACTGCGTCCGATGTTGAAGTGCCATTGAGGCCGTGTTAATTGTTGTGAGTTGGGCGATGATGCCAAGGAAAGCCAGGGTACTTATGACCAAAGGGACCCCCACCGACCCCTCCGATTTAATAAATATCTGCGGAAGGAGGATGTAGAATGAACCAAGGAGTCCAGCCCCGAATTGACACATCATCAAGAACCAGGGAATTAAATCACGTCTTGTTTCAACAAATCCAAGTTCCTCCTTTACCTCGTCCCAAAAAATCGGACACTTGGGTAGGAATCGAAAACATTTCCAAAATCCCTGGAAAGCTAATTTCACTAACGGAGCTAACATTTTAAAAATTTAACTTAACGTAACTTAACTCAACGTAGCTTTAAAAAAGTACAACTCATTGGTCAAGTCCCGTTTCAAAGAATGAACTCGAGGCCTAACTTACAAAAGAGTGAGGTTGTTGAATCCGAGGCTAAACACCGAATAAGTCCCACACCGGAACAATATCTCACCTCAACATGTCCTATCCCTCAAGAGTAAACTAAACCATTTTTTTAAACACCCTATGGGGACTTGTTTCAGTATTTAAGATAATTTCGGTCCCAATTTCGTTCAAGTCAGTTTTAACGGGAATTGTAGGTATTTTAAACGCATGGATGGTCCATCTATAATGTTTTATTGGGAGGTTGGAACCTAAATTAGAGGAAGGTCCAAAATGAGTTAAAATTTAAAACGTGAGATATGTTGAGCCCTTCAGATTTGATTCCGATTTACAGGAATTTGTTTCCAACCCTTGGTAGTACGTTTTTCTGATTTTAATCCAAACGTTCCTATTATTATCCAATTACAGCTTCCGCTTGAGGCACATTAAATACTTAAAAAAAACATGCTGACTTCCAAGTCTAAATTCTAGAACTTCACCAATTCCGAACCACTATACTATATGTTATTCAACAAAGAAAATAGGTATATTTATGGCTTGTCATTTACTTTTTTTTTTAGTAATTTCACATGTATCTACCGTGTCATTCTGATGTCTGTATTGACATACCTTCCGAAATACAAAACGCGATCGAATTTACCTATACTATTATTATGATTTCACGAGTAACGAGGACTAATAGAGGTCTTGTTTCATGCAAAGTATGTACATTTTTATACGTTTATGCCAGTGTTTATCTGTTAGAGTTACTCCAACTAGTTTATGCCTTGAAAGTCGAAACATTTGATGAGAAAAATAGACAAAGTGCCTCAATTGTAAAGATGGATTTCGTATTTTGTATTTATTTTCACGAGAGGGTTCGAAATGTTCGAATAAATAGCATCAATAACAGATGCAATCAATATCTGACAAAATAGGACCAATATAAAATATAACCGAGTACCACATGCATGAATGAGCATCATTTTCTGACGGTGCATACAAGGAGTAATTTCTGATTGTGAGACGAACACAAAAATGATAATATCATAGTTTTCCCATGTTTTTTAATTGTAGGCACACCCCCAGCTGTGTAGTTGGTCAATGGATAGGTGGTATTTTAATGGAAATGAAAGCATTGACAGTGTGATACAACATGCCAGTAAAGTAGTCCCTCTTCAGTTCCTGGACCATTCCCCGGAAACTGTAGCCCATGCACTGGATGTGCCACTTGATGGAGGGGAGTGCCTCGGCCCAGCCCCGCATTTGCCGATACTCCAGCCCCCTCGACATTTTCGACAGTTTCGTCAACTGGGAAACCTGTCCATTCCTATCGGCCAGGGCGTCTAACTTACAGGATCTGAGGAACTTGGTGGACATCTCGTCCAGAATCGTGCTCTTGGGAAGAGTCAAAGTGCTCATGATGACGCAGAGGACGGAACAGGGCGGAAATAGGAGGTACACGTCAATAGGAATGAGTCCGTACATTTTGAGGGAAACCAAGTTACTGCAAACGCAGAGGATGAAGCAACTGACGATGAAGACGAACTCGGTGCCGGCCTTGAGGGGCTCCACTAAAACCTGTATTATCCGTAGTTGGTTGTAGACCCGTATTTTGTTCATGAGGTTGGGCCTGTGCCCCCTCGTCCCCTGAAAGTTAAGATATTTAGAATTGGAGAGATTGACGAGACGGAGGGAATCGTTGAGGAGTTCGTTGTTGAGTCCGAGGGTGACGAAGCCGAAGAATTCGTGTCGACAGTATTCGCCGAAGGTGCAGAGGACGGGGAAGAATCGACATGGAAGCAGGAGCACCCGCATGTACCTCTCCTCCCAGAGGGACGGAGGGACGAGGTCACCCAGCAGGATGTAGAAGGGGTCCATGCAATTGTACAGGATTATTGGAATCCCGAAGAGCATCATCGACGTGAACGAGATGACCACGAAGTTGAGGAACAGGCCCAGACTCTCTTGACCGTTTCGAGAGGACCCGAACCCTCGCGACGGACGGTACTCTGAAACAGCAAGCTAATCACTTACAACAAACTCAAATTAGACCCCCAAAGGTAGTTATTAAAGGGTGAAACCCTTAATGGGTTCACTCTGTCCGTCTGTCCGCTCGCACTCTAACTCTCGAACGGTTGATAATTTGGAAATTCTTTTTCCGGTAAACCATTTCTGACCTACTAGCGGATACTGACAATGGACACTATTCAAGTGACAAACGAGTTAAGGGTTGTAATATATGCAAATAGACTAATTCGACCATGCTGATTACGAAAATCATAATTTTAGCTCTGCGAATTTACTCCTTGGGGGTCAAAAGTAGGCGGGAAGGTCAACAAACGGGCGTGAGTTTAGACTTTCCTATAGTATTCTCCCGTTCCCTTTTCCTGAAAATGCTAATACCAGCGCAATGTTATTTTCCCGATCCTTCCAATGTTAGCGCCCTATCTTCTGATCGGTTTCGCGAGAAAATGGAAGGAAAAGTGGAAAACTCGACTTTCTCCTCCTTCCCCCCTTCTCACCACTGCTAACTTTTAGCTGAAACTGCGCGGTCTCTGACCTTCCCACCTACTTTTGACCCCCAAGGAGTAAATTCGCAGAGCTAAAATTATGATTTTCGTAATCAGCATGGTCGAATTAGTCTATTTGCATATATTACAACCCTTAACTCGTTTGTCACTTAAATAGTGTCCATTGTGAGTTAGAAGAAGGGTCGTGTAGGTCAGAGGTCAAGGGGTGGATCGTCAAGCGTCATAATCTTTTGCAATAGCAACTCTACATCATTTCTGATACATTGTTGGAAAGGTACAGTGAAGCGCTTTTCACGAATGTATACGATTTTACTCTATGGTTGGGGAAATGTGAAATTCTTGTACAAAACGACTTCAATGTGTCGTAAAACGATATTAAAAGTTCAAGAAGTCTTGTTTCGTGTCTTTTCACCCTTTGTTGATGTACGTTTGCAACGGTTTATTATGTTAAACTCATGAGATTGTAGGGTTTGAAACGATGACTCGAATATGACTACTATTTGGAACATTTTGCTCCAGTAGGGTCAAAGATAAATCATGTTTTTATTTTTCCATGCCTTGAAGACGTTAAAAAATCCTTAAGTATGCATTTTCAGAATTTTTTTTGCTCTCACCAGACTGGAGTTTGTCGTGTACTTGTATCAGTTGATTAAAAGCGGGTACAAAGTCATGTCGATAGGAAATGACCATTATTTGTAGGGATAGGACCGTGACGGTCAGAACCATCCACACGAATAGGGTCACAATGACGGGGAAAGGAAGGGAGGCCGTTTCGTCTTTGGACAACAATTGTCGGAGAAGAATGTAGAGACAAACGCTGAATCCGAACACGATTCCGAAATTGACGAAATACCAGACGAAGAGGTCACGGTTCGTTTGCACCGTTTCGAATCTCGAGTCCTCTTCTTTCCAGAAAATCGGGGATTTCGGAAATACGGAAAAATATTTCGACAGCCGAACTAAAGCCAAATGAATGGAAGGAGCTAACATTTCGAAACTTACTTCTCCAAACCAAAACTCCCATTTCACCACATTTCCACAATTGTCAAAATGCGTCCAAATAATTATGTCAAGGCGATTGGTCAATTAGACTCTCCATGATTGACTGACCTTCATCCTCTAATACGAGCTAAGAAAACTCTGCAGTTTCTTAATTTTTTTGAAGAGCATGTAATGACTTTTAAAGGTTGAATGTAAAGTAATTAATAATTTGATTAATAATTAATTAAATGATTAGCCAAAGCTCGGAAGTAGGGCTGGTAAATGAAAACTGTTGTCCCGAGATTAAATAATCATTTTGGTTGACAATTTATATTTTGACAGTATAGTTTTTTTGACAAACCAAACCAATGAGGTATGAAATCGATATTTTGAAGGTTAGTTACTTTAACAAACATCATGTCATATTATTTTTGTAATAATTTCCAGGTTTATGATTCTCGTGCATTTATAAAAACGAGCTAGAAACTTCAGATTTAAACTGGAAACTCTGTGTCGGCCTTAAGCATTCATATTGCTCTCAATAACGATTTGCAAAGACAGAGAATTAATTAATAAAAGTTGTAGTCAAGTATTCCTCATTTCCCATGTCTAAATGCGTACGTGAACTTATCCTAATGATAAACTGTCTAGTTGAATTTTTAGAAGGGTAATGACAAATTGATTAAAAATAAATGAAATTACTGTTATTGTAAACATCATCAAAACCAGAGTTAATAAAAGGAGATATCTTAGGAATGAAATGGATAAAAATCGTAATAAATAGTAAAATGATAAAGATGGCCCATACAAAAAGGCCTGAAATTGTAATTAAATATCTAATTAGTAGTTTAAAATGAGCCTATTTTGTTAAGTTCGTTGCATCCCTCGAGTGTGTACTCGTTACAGCGGACTCTCCGATGTAGAAACTCCGCTCCCATTGCCTTACAATGACCCAACAATCCTTCAAACTCGTACTCGTTCTCACTATCATTTCCTGTCAATTCAAATCAAACACAAAATCTCAATTAAAAACCGAGCAAAGTTCTTCTGTGGAAGGGGTTTAGTTTAATTAAATATTGTGTGGGGTGGGTCTTGCAGATTTGGAATTGGGATTGGGATAGTACCTTTGTCATTGTCCCCAATGATCCCGTAACTGACGAGAAGAAGGACGAGTAAACCGACATGAATGAGCCAGTGAAGTATGAACAGTGACCCCTTGGCCTTTGCTAAGGGAGCCTTTGACCGAACTTGTATCCCTTCAAGGGCGGGGAAGAGGGTCCTAGGGGCTACTATGTCAAGGCGTCGGTCCTGGAGGCACTGCAACCAACTCCCGACCAGGAACATCGTCACTGTCGAAATCAGGAGTAGTGCTACTTCCAGCGGGGTGTCCGCACATGCTCCGGCCACAAGCGCCGAAATACCTGACCATATTGGAATATTCAGAAAATACCTTGTGCAGTTCTTCTTTCCATTGAGACATAATATCGAGGTGGTACAGTTGGGAATGTTCCCTTGTAAGTTTGGATTTGTGGGTTTTGACATACCGGCGAATAGGTTGGAGGCGTATCCGGAGAGTGAGTGATAGTTGATGACACATGCGCGCCTTGTTGGAGCGTCGGGCCGAATCCAGCCAAATACGAAGCCCTTGTGGTACAAGAAGATTGCCAAGAAACCAAAAGCGACATGAACGATTGAGGCTGTCCGATATCTGTCACAAACTGCAAAGTCGACGTCGTCAGTCGGCAGTCGCGGCAGTTTCTCGAATTCCGAGCACCGCACTGTTCCCCCGAGGGGGTAACTGGAAATTAAACTGATCGAAGTCCATATCACTGTCAAACCCAAATATGACAGGACGACGTGACCCTGTGCACGAGTACAAAAGTACCACAATTGCATTTAATTGTAAAATACGTATTTAAGGTCTGAAAACAGTAATAAAAATAAACCCGCCCGCGCCCGTACAAAAAGCCATCCGGGCATCCCAAAAAAGGAGAGACTTGGAATTTCGGTTTCCTTGAAAAATCGGGCCAGGAAATTTAGTGCGGGCATTATGACGAGGCAACCGAGGATCATGAGCCACCCATGCAGTCTCTTGGCATTCTGAATTGACATCCAATTAAAAACCATTGATTATTATATAGTTTAGTGACAGATACATTAGTGAGAACTCTCGTAGAATCGTCAAACGATGGCATTTGATCTAAAACGCCATTTCAGTGGCATTGTCTAAAATCCCTATTACATGAGTGGCAATTCGCGACTGGCCCCAATCATTGATTTTCTATTCATAAATATAAGGCAATCCCAATAGTTCACCCGATAATGTCCTTCGACATGCAGTTCAAGTGTCAGTGTCCCATTGATCAACTGCAGTTTACCCTTAGGGGGGACAGGGGGTGGGATACGCCCAGTATACGGCTCGTCAGTCATCACCTCGGGTACAAAAACCGGCCGAGCTCGGTTATGAAACCGTGCAGAATTGGGTGGCAATTGACATTGTTGACAATCGCCCAAGCTTCCTTCACGCCGCCTGATCCGTCCCGCCCGATCGATCCCGACATTTTTGCGACAGGAGAAGGGTCCCGGGGGGCAAGTGGACAGGATGACGTTGAGCCCTGTTTTGGACAAGATGCAGTTGTCGTAGTCCTTGTTGAATTTAATATCTCGATCCACCCTCGCCTTGAACTGGAAATGAATGCAATTGTGTCGTTCTGTACAGTCGTAGGGGGTACTTCGCCGAGCACGAATCACATTTGTCATTTTTCGGAGCGTCAAGGAGTCCAGTGAGGGGTCATTGGATTTAGAGACGCTGAGACTCAATCGCTGGTCACCGCTCGAGTTTGCGAAATCTTGGATTCCCTTAAATGGGGGTGGATCATGAGAATGTTCCTTGTCATTTAAATCTTGTTCCATTCCATGTCCCTTTGGATTTGGATTGGAAGAGGCTTGGAGGTTGACAGGGGATGAAGTACCGAATTGGGCCAAAGGGTCCATCTCGTTCTGGTCACATCGGTACTGATTTGTCCAGCTAAAGTGGGCCGGGAATGGCGCCCCTGATAATTTACAATTATTTTACTTTAATTCCCAGTCAAGGACTTGAATTTGTGGGAAGGAACCCTTACCATCGAATGAGTCGAATTCCACATGTTCATAATTAGGACTCTTAAAAGCCAAGTAGCCATTCGTAGGATTAGCAAAGGATTTGACCGCAACGATACTAGGAATTTAAAACATTTTTTAAATCAAGAAAAACGAAGAAATGGGGGCAGTCTTAAGGGGTAGAGGGTACTTACAGGAACTGCATCAATGGGGCCTCGCTGCAAATGGAATCAACCCAACTGAAGTGGACACGGAATACGGTCCTTGGACTCACTACCGCTTTTTCACCTCCATATGCAAATACATTGGGATGCTAAACATGGGGCAATAAACATATTATTCAGTGTAAATGTGGGGCGTGGGGTGAATGCCAGGGGGCAAGCCCCAACCCCGTAATTAAAAGCAGGTCGAAAGGGCTACCCGAATAGCAGATCCGGGGCGGTAGGTACAGGGAACAATCCCAGGCTCCTCGTAATATGACGTAAAGTTCACTAATTGATTATTCTCCCTCACATCCTGACAATTGAAATCGATTTTGAACTGACCGAAAGGGACTCCTAAAATCATGATTTACGTTTATCATATAATAATAATTTATTTAAATGTATTATGATTTTCATGACCCGATGATACGTGGTGGTAACATATACCCAAGGGACCGGAAATGGATTGAATGAAAAGCCCTTCCAGCGGACCAGAAAAAACCAGTTTGAGACTGAACCATTGTCGTAGATGGGGCAAAGTATCCTGACCTGTGAAAATCCGCATCAAGGATATCTGTAGAACAAATGAGCATATAAAAAAACAAAATCATAAATGTTTCCCCCAAAAATCGGATAAAATTGGGGGTTTGGAGGTCCAAATCCAAATGCCTATTGCATCGTTCAAAAGCATTGCTATTTAAATTCAGTAACCCTTTGTAGTCCATATTTGGTAACAGGATTGTTGGAATCCCGTGGATCCCAAACGGGTAGTTTTCCGTTGAAGTCCTCGGCCCTGTTCATATTCTTGATGATTGGTAGGAATCGGCTGATTTTAGGTTCCAGGGAATCCTCCGCGATGCAGAAAGGTGCCTTGCGTGCCCGATTCCTATTCACCCCAGTCCCATCTTTGTACTTGGCCTTGCGAAGTGCTTCGTGTGCGCGGTAGAAGCGTTCCAGCGCTTCGTAAGTGACCAGGTGCTTCCCTACACCCGCGCCGCAGCCCATCAACCAGCGCAAGTTAGCCTCCTTCACTACGTTGTCACTCCGTCGACCCGCCGGGGTATTTGTCCCGTCGCTGTTCATGTCAGGGGCGAAGGAGGGGTCACAGTAGAAATCTTCCTGCGCCGCGCCCCCAATTAATAGGGTGCACAGGATTAGCCCCCACCCTAGCTGACTCATTTTAAAGGCCAACATTCTCGATATCAGTTTTTGCTTGTACTTCGCAAAGTTTCTAATTGCCTTCTTTTTTGTGTCGGCTTTATTTTCTGAACGGTTATGAATAATAATGTATCTGGGCAAGGTACGTGAATTGAGATCGTAGAGAGGTAGCGTCACTGAGCAACATTTCAAAAATATCGTCACTTTTTCAAAAGTTAAAAATTAAACGTCATGGTAACCTTCCCTCCAGATTCTTCAGCATTTTATCAGTGATCTGGCTTGTATGCACTAATGAAAGCTTTATTTTTGCAATTAAATTCCGGAAATGATGAAATCAAAACTAAAAATAATTGCAACTAATACACCATAATATACATAACCGTATTCTTAAACTTAATAAATAATATCCTATTCGTAAAACTAATAAAATATCTGAAAAGTTCTGCCATTCAAATAACGAATCAGGTTTAATTTTTTATTAAAGCCCGAACTTAACAAAAACAAGATGATTTTTACGAAGCATGATTAAAAATATAAAATAACAAATACAAATTGCTATAAAATCGTATGCCATTATTGAAAATCAATATATCTTGAACCAGACAATAAGAAACAGTGTTTATACATCTAAATCCATCAATTCAGCTTCATCAATTTCCTCCTTTGTAGATATGAATTAAAATCGTACTGAATTGAAGACGTAACTGGAATAGCATGCGTTTGTGAAGGATTTTTATGAAAATTGGACTCAGGACAGTCCTCTTCTTCCATAGCATCTAAACAATCATCTTCAGAATCCATTCCTAATTTCTATGTAAATTCTCTTCGATAAGATCTCTTGACCCGCTCAGCAATTTTTAGAGAAATAATTTTCTGTTTTTCGGCACGCTCGATTTTGATTTTTCTGTTTGCAATTTTAATCCTAATGAAAAAAAGTGTCCGAATATATTTTTTCATAGGAAGAGGTGCAATGTGAGGATATTTTTTGTTCAGGGATTCAATAAATCCTTTAAGAACTCCAGGGCGTGTGTTCAATTGGTATTTGAAGGATCGATGGAAATCATAAAATTCCGTATAAAGTAGTTGACAATGATTTCTCCACTTTAACGATGGCAATGTTAAACCTCCTTTGTCTAACGCTGCGACCCAACTAGCATGTTTGCAAAGATCCACTTCCTCTGGGCTAGCGGTTAGATCTGAATGACAACTCGTAAATTTAGAGGCAACATATCCTGCAACATACTCTTTTCCATATTCTTCACACCTCTGTACAATCCCCATTGATGAAAACACTTCCTCAAAATTTTCCTCTGAAAGCTCATCAATGTCTGGTAAAGCCTCTTTGAGAATCACCTCTGAATTCGGTTGTGAATTAGACTCGGTTGATAACAATGCATTAAGCATTTTACCGGATAAAAATCCATCATTGTCTTCCGATATGACTGACGAAGAGCTTAATGACTTTCCAGCCCAAGAGAAAAGCAATAACTTGAGCCTTCTTTTAGCTTCAACGGGAGAGGGGTGGTCATTGTAGGCACCAGTTTTACGTATAACGCTGAATGCATTTTCAAGGAGATCCTGATTTAGTTTATGAGTAAGGATGTATTGAATACCAAACTCGTCTAACAAATCTTGAAATAATCCTTTGATCGAATAAATATCCATTAGAAAGCCTCTTTGGAAAGGGAACAAAGCCGTTGCATCTCCAACTCGCAAATTTATGATAGCGTCTTCCATTCTATCCAAGATATTAAATTGCTCTTCCGTATTTTGTCCAAATCCTAACTTGCTACGTACCTTATCCTCTGGATTTCTTGAGTTCATTAAATCGAAAAAGTCATTAACTAACTCAATGAAATTTGCTTCTTCCGGTCGATTTGGGTACGCCATTCTCCATACTTCCGCGACTGTTTTGGAGAAAGTCTGGACTGCTGGCAGGACCCGCATTTTTTCTCTTCCAGAAACTTCCAAATGTCTCTGAGTTAGTTTCCAGTTAGCCTTGAATTCTCCTTTATCCATTTTGATTAAATATTCAAAATCTTTCATCTGAATCTTGTGTCCCCCTTTGATTGTAAGACCATGCTTTAATAAATTGTTCCGTAAAAGCTTGAGCAGATGAGGAGCGTCTGCGAAGAAATGCATCTTCTTTCTTGAGGCTGGATAAGTTACAATATTATATCGAATAATATTCAAATAAGTTACGTTTCTAGATTTAACTTTGTTGGTATTCCATAGAAAGGACCAACTTTAGTCGCAGAACTGGAATAGCATACGCTACATAAATAATATAAACATTACAACATCTCGAAGTATTAAATCTGAACAGGAATATGCATTTAATCAATTAGATAATTAGTTACCTAACTTGAATTAAGCAAGTTTTACTTAATACAATTTCGAATCTCTCAGTGTCAGGGCATAAGGTTACGGCAACTTTGGGGCAGACATAAGACTAACTACCGCTTTGGAGGCCTCACCCTTTAAAGCTCTTCGAAGGCGATCCAAATTCTCTTCGTCTGTGTATCCACAGGATAAGGTACTACGCTTGAGTGCTCCAATGAATTGCAACCATTCTTCAGGTTTCCCATGAAATTGAGGCAAGTCCTTGATATGGGAATGACGAGCCATAAACTGCCGTTGCTCGGTCTGAGGAGCTCCCCCTGGAACCATTTTTGACAAAATATTTGCGAGTTTTTCAATAGCGGAAGTTTCAGGGTCAATTTTACTTTCCCCAGTAGAAGCTCTCTCCCCTGGCTGGGTTGTATCTTTTTGCGAGACTGGGATCTTTTTTTGCTTTAAATCTTGTATCCTTTCATTAATAGCTTCCTTATCAGCTTTTAATTTATCCAAGAGCTCTTTCTTGCTATTGTAAAACTCATCTAGTTCCTGCGCAAGTTTTGCGTTTTCTTGTTGTCGAAAATCATCTTCTTTTTTCTTGGGATTAGGGGTAGATTGTGGGACGTTAGAAATCCACTTACGGATCTCGAAACTGTCGCTACTGACATCATCGTCAAACAGTTTGTCAAGTTTTCTATCTTCATCTTCCAACTCCGCTAGCTTTAGTTTTTCCTTTATTTCTAGAATTGAAATTTGTCCCTGAATCCTGCTGGTGGCAACATTTAAGTCAGCAGCGGCTATTTTAAGGTCAAGAGATTTTAGAGCTACTTCATTTTTTATTTCTTCTATATCCCGCTGCAGCTTTTTATAATAATCAGTCCCGGGAAAAACTTCATTATTAAGCTGCCGCTCTTTCTGCTGCAATTGCAGTGTCAATTTCTCAATCTCTATACTTGAGAGTAATTGAGTTCTTTGTCGTTCTAGCAGATCTTGTTGTAAAGCATTAGTCTGTTCCCGGATGTCGAGGTTTACTTCGTTTCTCTTGACCTGTATAGATGTTGCATGGGAACAACTTTTTGTGTAGAGGGACTCTGTGTCTTCTTGCTTTTCCATGAGTTTGCATTTAGTTAGCGGTGTTCCCATCTCGTAGTCCTTAGTCCACGCAGGTGGGGTTTGTCGCCTTTGGCGTCTTTGTTGGAACGGTGTTGACGGGATTTTGGCTTTATCCTCTGCACCCTCCACCTCCTTGTCATCTCCAGTTCTCGACATTATGTAACCAACAGTGAAAAAAGGAGGAAATTAGTAACTTAGACAAATCTAGTTATGATCGGAACTTTCAGACCTGTTTTGAAGCCCTGGTTTTTGGTGCTGGACTTCTGCACACATAGACGGTAGCTTTCTGGGACAGCAAACCCGTAGTATCCAAAGGGGCTGACCACAGGAAGGCGACCAGGTTTCCTTGTATAGGACTTCAGACTGTAATCCACGAACTGCGGGATCCGGTTCGAAGGACCAAATGTTTGGGCTTTTCCCTAGTCACTTGATGATTTCTTCGATAACACGGCCTCGTGTATGTGGTGAAAATGCTCACTTCGAGCTAACTTATTTTTCGAAGGACCAGGTCACTTTTTGACCAATATAAAGTATATGAAATCTCTAAAGTTGCCCCTAACCTCACGAACTAGCACCCAAAGTCGATTGCAATGCTAAAAATGATTATCTGGTCAGAAGGCAATTTCAACTTTACGACTATATTCACTTTATTAAAAACACCGAAGAACTTCTTTCACAGTTAAGTCAAAGTCAAGCCGATGACTCTATATTATCTTAATATAGAATAAATCTTACTCCAAAAAAAAACTTACACCACAGCCAAGTCAAAGTCAAACCACTGACTCTATATTATCTTAATACAGAATGTATATTAATATTCTTTAGTCGACCTTCTCAACTAGAAATTAACTACAACTTAACAAGTGATTATCTTAAGAATTTAACATGGGCACTAAGCCTTAAGGGTACTTGACAATTGAGCACGTGAAAACAAACGATGCTTCTCTAATGAAATCCTCCACGAATCTGAATTGAATTTGAGTAGTTTTTACCCATTACAACTTACGAAAACAAACAGATTCATTCGACCTTAATTTAACATATTACTAATAAATTTACCATAACAGAAAATATTGCATGCTAAGTATTAAACCACATGGACTCAGATAATTTCGAAGCCGAGCCAATCCAAAGCTGATCTGATGGCTCTTAATAAATACTTAGACATTTAAGCTTATACAACACGACCAAAGCCAAGACAAAGTCAAGCCAGTGGCTTCAGAAATCATATTATAGGGAAACAATAGATTCATAAAAAAAGACATAAATACTTAACTGCAAAATCATACTCTTACACTCTTAGTTGGCCTGGACCAAACAGCATGTATTTCAAAGTAAATGCATAGGAAATATCCGCGTGTCAGATTTTATTGGAATCATTTTACAATTTTGGTATGATTTTCCATGGAGAAGAATGTCCGATTTTTTCCTTGGAGGCTTGTCTCCACAGATATTTTTTTGATCATTTTTCAAAAACGTTGCTCAGTGACGCTACCTCTCTACGATCTCAATTCACGTACCTTGGTATCTGGGCAACGAGAATTGCTCCGAGCTTTTATTGCTGCTTGAGGAAAATGTAATGATGATAATAAAATTATATTATGGATAAATGAATCGGGTGTCATAAATAAGTAGTGATCAGTCAAGCTGTCATCAGAAGATAAGGAGAACCATGGTCTTCGTGCCGAGTGAAAGGAATTCTCAAGAACACATTCTTAAAAATACGAAGGAAATTGAAGGGTATCGAGAGCGACGAATTTCCACCGTATGTTTCTTGACAAACCCCCACTTGACATCCCTAAACCTCTATTAGATATCTAGAAACGGACTGTTTGGTTTGCGCTTTTCAGGTTCGAGTGGACAGTGAACTAGATTTGGATCCGTTTGACGAGGAGGAAGATTTCGTTACAATCCAACCGCGCGGTTTGCCCCGCGACGTGATCGAGAAGGAAGGTGAGTACTCCATACGGCGCGTGTACAACCTGAAATGTCCGGAAGGAAGAGACGACGAAGCGGCCCGACTCCCGCCCATCGTCGCGTTCCGGACTCCGAGTGACAACGACAACCTGCACCTCCTGCCGGCAACGACGGGGAAAGCGGCGCGCGACCTCCTCGTCGTCCTCGATTTCGACAAGGACAAGAAGGTGGCGGCGGAACAGAAAGCGCGGAACGACCAACTCATCACGGATGGCAAGAAGGCCATGCTCAAGCGACGACTCCTCGGCCTCAAGGGTCAGGTCATTCAGGAACCAAACTACAAGAAGTTCGTCAAGAAGAAGATACCCTTACTGGCAGAAAATAAGCCGGATGTACCGAAACCGGGCGACCCAAAACCGGGCGACCTGAAACCTGGCGACCCAAAACCGGGCGACCCAAAACAGGGCGACCCAAAACCCTTGGAACCCAAACCCGTAGAATCAAAGACTGAAAAACCGAAGCCTGAGGAATTGAAAACGGGTAAAGTCGGGGAGGAAAAGAAACCGGACTCGATTCCGAAACAAGGTCCAGATGACCAGAAACCTCTGGTTCCCAAAGTTCTGGACCCCGAAAAAAAGTCAGAGGAACCAAAGGACCCTGAACAAACTAAAGTTAAAGGGAAACAAGGTGACCTAACTCTCGTAATTAACTCTTCCTAATCAATGTTTTAAACCCCGACATATTGTATGCCATTTTGTCACAAATTTTAAGTTGATCCCAAATTTGCAATAAAAACCGACGAATGTAAGAAGCGTTTTCGAGATCAATTATGAAGGTCGGGGTTTTCGGTTTTATCTCAATAAAATGTCCGCTATCGGTTTATAAATCTAAAACTGGACACAGGTGAAGGTGACGTTCCGGCAGCCAAACCGAAAGGGTCCAGCTCCGAAGAAGAATCAAGTGAAGAAAGCAGTGAGAGTGAGGATGATGATTATAACCTGATGGGGGGTGGCATGGGCGGGTTTCCCATGATGCCCTTCAGTGGGGGCACTATGCCCATGATGCCGCCCATGTTCGGAATGGGTTTTCAAAACCAGAGCTACCCAATGCCCCAGTATGGGGGCGGATTTCCAGGGTACGGGGCTACTCCTTATGGAGGGGGTTACCCTTACCCCCCACAAAACCAGTTTCCCTACCCCCCGCCAAACCCATACCCCGAAGCCGTTGCCCAGCAACCCCCCTGCCCCCCTCCTCCCTGTCTCAAGAAAAAGAAGAAAGCAGCGGCAGAGTGCAAGGCTGTGGCACATCGGAAGAAGACGCAAGGGCTTAACTTTGACTTCCTCCCTCACGACAACTGCTGCACGGAAGTGACGTTGACGATCGAACCGGATGAGCCGGATCCGCTTGAATGTGCCGTAGAGAACGGGATCATGCCCATCGTCTGTTGCTACATGCCCCCGGCGATGACCCTTGAACAGGGCAACCATGCCCAGGTGATAGGGGGTCGAATGACTGGGGGCTTTCCTTGTTATCCACAATATGGGCAACCCCAACCGCATCAGCCTACTTCAGGGGCGCGGGTCGGGGCGACGGGATCGGGGCTCAGCCGCTCTTACGTCACGGAGTTGAGTTCAAAAAGTGGCTCATCAGGTTCAGGGGCAACTTCGGCATCGTCAGGAAAGGGAAGTGGGTCGGCTAGAACTTCCGGAAATGGCGTCACGAGTAATCCAGCTTCATGATACAGCTTTGGTCATTTTGTCTCTTTCAACATCTTGTTCCCTCTTGTCTCAATTCTGAACAGACATACTGACACAGGGCCTTGTACCATTGTAATTCAATGATCTAAATTATGAATAATTAAAAAACATTTTAAAACACATTGGAATATTACAACATTTGAAAAATAGTTTTAAGCCCTAACTACTATATAAGTCATTTAACAATTTGACCGTGTGACCTAACCCGAACGGCAGGATCGCTGAAACTTTTTTGACGGTTTGCTATGACCTCTTAAGGATGATTTAAAGAAATTAAAACTTTCCGGCCCTGCTGGTTCGTGAGATTTAATTTTTAGCCCATAACTACTCTAATGGATTTCACATAATAATCATACATTTTTGCTTGTAATATAGACTTCTCCATTATATTATTATTTTGTTCACCATATTTCGGTTGTTATTCATAACAGTTAAAAAGACAGCAGTCACAAGGCTGCAAATAATAGGCCGTGAATGATGGACAGCAATGATCCCCATAACAAATAGGCCACAAACGATATTAGAAAATAGCTTACGAAATGCCGAAGGTTTGGTTAGGTACGATTTAATTATTTGAAGTACGTCTAAACCTAACCTTACTAGGAAATAGGCTAGCCCAAGCATGCATGCATGACTTGTGTTTAAAAAATAAAATTTGACCATGTAATGTTTCATCGATCATGTTTAACTGATACTTACTACAACATTGCTTTTAAATAATTAATTATTTTCAAGCCAAATGTCGACTTGGACTTTAATCACTTTGTTCATAAGGAAATATTGGTACATCTTAATTTATTGGGAATAAGACAACTGACAAACCCTCAGCTATCATTCTACTCTCAATATCCATTTCCCATTCCAACGATTCTCAAGAGGTAAAAAAAATAAGCCACCACGATGCCTCAATTTGACCTGATTTCCCGATTAAAAGACCCCAAACTCCTCAATCCTCGATCTCCATTCATCCCCCCATTTGCAATATCAATTCTCATCTCTTCGACATCCGGCCTAAAAGTTGTGGAAGGGCTCACAGATTTGATCAACACCGTCTCTGAATGTCACATCCGGCTCGTCTATGACCAAATCGACCTGGGAGACGTCCCCATTGACAAGAATCCACTCACGATCCGCCAATACTGGATCTATGATCCCTGGCCTGAGGATTACGACAATAAATCCCAACTTATCAGACCAGTAAAACTGTATACCGATGATCCAGGCCCTATGAATGTTGTCAAGTCGAAGGGGATTTACTGCATTTACCACGTCATTTACTTCAAAGTGGCGGCGTATTATTGGAGACCTGATCCGGGTGACGCGGAAGATCCGGGTCACCTATTTCCGGTTGCACAGGCCCTCGAAGACGTCCCTCATATCTTCGTGTACGGAACGGTTGTGGGAGACCGGATATATGGAAGCGCAAGTTCTCAACCATTTACACTACTAAAGCCGCAGCAGAATTACTTTGCTTATTTCGTCAATTCCACCCACCTTGACGAGATTAGTCGCAAAATCTCATTACAGCTTACGATCGCTGAGTTTGAGACTTATTATCTACGTCCTTACTACGGACGAGTTGATGGATTGCGATTCGGAATCAACGTTTTGGACGAGTCGAACCGAATAATGATGCGAACTATCTTTTGCGTTTATTGTCCTCAAGCAGAGATCATTCCAATCGACTTGAATGGTACTGGAGGGACTCGAAAAGAATGGGACGACGTTTTCGAAACATTTGCCCCCCAATACTGGAACGTGTACACGAGTTATGAATATGAAGCAGACATCCGCTTGACTGCCTTGATTCAACAGATTCGTGGTGGGGAAATAGAGCGGAATCCATTTCGAATACCGTTTATTCCAGAGTCACCCCTTTCCAACTTCAATGTCTACATGTTCGCCCTGCTATTCGCCGAAACGAATAGCACGCTCATCGGAGAGCGGGAAAAATTTGAACTAGAACGTTTGGAGAAGATCCCGCTCTATCGTCTGGGTGACCGTGTCCATCCCCATTCGCGCTATCCGCGCATTCAGTTCCATCAAGAGGTCACAGAAGGTCAGGTCACTAGAGGGGGGAACTCATTATTCATCTGGGAATCCCTTGTAGCGACCTCTTCCGACAGCTTCACTTTCCTCACCTGTTATGCAGAAGAAGCGTTGGCTTTTGAAATTTACCTCCAACCATTTCAAGCGCCAGTCTGGGTCGCCATTTTGGCTTCCGTCGCAACCATCGCCATTTTTCTTCACTTGTTTCTAAACAAGTTAAAGCAGATTGGCCAGGGATTCTCGTCATATTTCTTCATGTTTGCATCTATTGTGGAACAATCCTACTGCATACCATCCTATCTCGATAAGCTGCTCTTTTACCGGATCGTACTGGGCATTTGGCTGGTGCTAGTGGTCATTTTTACGAACGCTTACAAGGGGCTCGTCATCACAGGCGTCACGTCCCCTCTCCCTTCAAGAAGCGTTTATCAGTTTAATGAGCTGGTGAAACCGCGCTTTTATGACATCAAGCCATATGCCAAACATTCTGAAAGCATGTATGACGCTTGCAAAGCCGATCCGTCCGAATTTAGCGTTTATTCAGGACTCCTAGAAACAGTCAAAGAAAAAACATTTATTTTCTTTTATTCCTTCATAAACTTTGTACAGCAATCATACGTGTTTATTTCCAATCGGATCGACCGTGCACAAGAGCGGAATGACGCAGCACGGTACAGGGGAACCCCAGGCAATGAAACTATTAACGCAACCGAGTCAGAAGTACTCTTTAGGCATTTCCTATTCCCCAACCACCAATGCATCCCTCAAGGGATCACAGATAATTCCTCGTTGATGGACCTGGAGGGGGCAATTGAAACTGAAATCGTCAAATGTGGTCGAAGCGTTTATGCGGAACTTGCACCCAAAACACGAGCCGAGTTTGGATATTTGTCCAAACATTATGGGAAATTGAGCTGGACTTTGTCCAAGGACAGCCTCCTTCCCGTTTACTATGGCTGGAAATTCGAGAGGAACGAAGGGTCCAGGGTCCCTTGGGCATTTCGAACCATCGTTTCTTCAGGGATTTATGATAAACTAGAAGAACATTTTAAGAGAGCTCATTATCGACTGAGGTTGAATTACACTTTGGGGATTACGAAAGGAATTGAAGAAGATCGGGTTAACGCTGTCAAAATCTCGGATAATATTCAAACTGTTTTCTTTTTCTTTGTTGCTGGAATCGGTTTAAGTGTTTTAGGATTTGGGGCTGATCTCTGGATTGTTCCTCTATTTGAGGGGGGCTTCAGAAAAAATTTTAAATCAGGGATGAAGGAAATGTGGTGGAAATTGAAAGCAAGGCAAGGTTGCAAGAAGCGGTTCGGTTTTGGGCAGAAAATTTTGAATCTGAATAATGACCCCAACTTTCGTAATTAGAGTAATTTGGCTTATAAAAATTAAGTTGCAATTAAAATAAAGCATTTAGCACTGATTTATTGTAATTTAGACCAAGTTAATGTAAATTAGGGCGAGCCTAATAAGTTCCGATATTCATGTTTAAATATTTGCTACTTCTCTTTAGATACCCTTCCCATTAAAAAACTATGTGTCCCTTTGGGTTTCGAAATGTGATTAAAACTCGTCGGTGTTGTGGATATAGTTTGGGTTGTATCGATGTGAAATAAAATTAATGGAGGGTACGACAAGAACTGTTTTATTCATAATTTCATAAGCCATATATCGATAATCCATAATCGATTTAAATTGAAATGAGGATTTTTTTGCCAGGAATTTTCGGTCGTGATGTTGAAGAAGTAATACCGAAGGTTTTCCTGCAAATAAAAACATTTTCCTTAAAACTTGGCAAGTAAAAGTAAAAGTATATTAAAATCAGACAACAATTTTTATAGAAGGATCGTCTGAAACATCTGTTTTTTAACATACTGTGGAGAGAGGGGACTTAATCAGTAATTAAATTACCAAACTTAGGCTGAATTAGCATTAATTCTAGTTAATAACATGATACTCCCGATTCTAATACTTAAAATCAGATTGAATTACAAGTAGCTGGGCTTAGGGATTTGTTGATGTTTACTTAAATTGTCCTTTGTCATTGACCTATTTTTCCAACTCTTGTAGTCAAGCCTTTACTGAATCTGAAATATCTGAATATTTATGTATCATCTTCCCTCAATATTACAACTTTTAGAACTTGAAAGGGAAAGTCTGAAGGGCAACACATTTTATTTTAACTTATATTTTTAGATTTCTTAAAAGAGTTTTTAACACCCTATTTCATATTTAAGTTTCCATAAAACAAATCCCCTCTATTTAGTTTCCTAGTTGAGAGTGAGACTTGATTATACGCTACATCATTAGAACATACAAACCTTAAACAGTCTGTAAAAGTATGCTCCCTTAATTAATCATAACCCATAAAATTTCCTTCTCTTTCGCTATAGCCCTCGTAGGTGGGGACTTATTTAGGATTAACATGTCCATTTAGATATTAATCTTGGCAATGGGATACTCTGAGCAATTGGTTCCAGTTTCTTGTTCTCTAAATTTATAATTCATTAAAAGGGCAAAGGAGTCTGGCTTTGAAATGAGAAAGCTTTTACGGAAATAGAAGAGGAATTGAAGGTCGGATTTAGTGTTGAATTATTGTAAGGGAATATCTCAAAATATAAACATTAATCCTGATTCTTCATGATTTGACTAAAAATAGCCTCTGAAAGAGCCGAGTCCTTTGACTATAAAAGAGCCCTTCGGCAAAAGCTAAGGCATCACATCCCATCCGCTCCTTCACTACAACTAAATAGCAGTACAACTTCCCAATCCCTTCAACATGAAATCCGTAAGTTTTTATTTTAAGGAAATTCAGGGTTTTTCGGACTTATTATCTCAAATGCCGATTTTAAACATTGATTTCCTTGCAGATCGCCTTAGTTGCCCTGTTCATCGCCGGAGCTGCGGCTAATTACGGATCCAGTGGCTACGCCGCTTCAGCCCCCGCTGCAGGATATGGATCTGCCAGGGCTGCTATCCCCATCACACGATTCAACCACGAAATCAGAGGAAGCGAGTCAAGCAGTTTAGAGTAAGGCTTTAAATTTGTTAAAATTAGGATGTAATTACGGAGCTTATTTCAAAGTTAATATTTGAATTGCAGTTTCGAAACCGGGAACGGAATCCGTCAGACGGAGACGACCCGAGTGGTTCAAGGTCGAGGGGGCAGCTACCAGAACGAATATGGTCAGACGGTTCAGTCGGGTTCCTCGTTGACGAAAAGCGGTTCAGTGGCCTACACGTCACCGGAAGGGCAGAACATTCAGTTGTCCTGGGTGGCTGACGAGAACGGTTTCCGAGCAACGGGGGACCATCTCCCAACACCCCCACCAATCCCCGCTGAAATCGCCGCTTCCCTCCGATCCCACTCTTATGGAGGATCCAGCTACGCCTCCCCAGCCGCCCCTGCCTACTCCGCCCCAAGTTACGCTGCCCAAGCTGCCCCAGCCTACTCTGCCCCAGCTGCCCCCGTCCAGGTCTCTTATGGATCCAGCGTCCGATCCGGAGGATATTAATTACTGCAATCTAATACTAATTATAGAGTTAGTTTTAATCTTCCCATTTATCTTCTCGTCTTGTTTCCTTACTCCTCGTTCTGTAGGATTTGAGTCTAGAATTAATGTAGGCTAGTATAAGGACATGGCCCTTTGGGAATGTATCGGATGATTACACGGTATTTTGTACAGATTTTGATATATTTTCTAATCAAGACCTTCGGGTAATAAATATGCTCATTGAAAATACTCATGTCATGAACAGTCTTATCATTCATAACTTCATACCAACACTATTCTAGAAACTAAATTACCGATTTCTTTTGTTTTTAAAATCAAGCCAAGTTTTGCCTATGATTATTTTTCGTTTACAATATTATGACGAAATGTCAAACCCTACTTTTGCCGACTGACAAATATGTCATAATCGATGGAACTGATAACTAAATGCTCACTGACAGATTTGAAACAAAAGAAAGCGAGTCAAAGGAGGTTTTGAAAGGAAACGGCAGCCTTTAGTCGCTAATTAGTCAAAACTCTTAATTACTGCAGAATTTAGCAAGTTAATAGTGCTAAAATCAGGCTTATTTTCAGTGAAGTCAGTCAGTTGATAAACATAAATGGAAAGTTCCTCCCTTCCGAGTGTCAACTTGTCCATTAGAGACAGTCGAGTCGGGTCTTACAAGGGAACAATTTCAGATGTAAAATCATGTTCATAAAAAAAATCTCGGGATTTTAGATCTGAAAATATCCCCTTGTTAGAAATACCAATATTTAAATGGGCCGTTCCTAAACTACGTTAATGAATCGAACTGGCAATAAGTATTGAACACTTGTCGACGTTGAGTATGAATGCCTCTACTGATCCTTTCCCCTATTTTCGGCATTCGATTTCGATCAGTTTTGTAATTATGCATTTTAATTGTTAAACAAACAAAGGAGTTGATGTGACACCAGAATTAAACACTTCGGAAAGAGATGCCAAAGATTTCTTTCAAAACTGTCAAAGGAAGCACGACCCAACGCAACTCGTGTACTCTCATTTTTTATTGCATTTCAGATTTTAAACCCTCGACGGTTTTAGCTCTGATTTAAATTGTAATGAGGTGCATTTTAAGAATAATATAATATTCTCTAATAAATATCGATCGGCTAATGCAGTTTTGTGAGCAAATTGTATTTTGAAAAGGCAGGGATGCCGTAACCGGATATAACTGGGGGAATGAGTCTTTTATTCCTCCTCTTATTTATTGCAAATTCTTAATTGTAATTAATCAGAATTAGATCTCTTTTGGATGAAGTTTAAAGAGATCGTATAAATAAAAGTGAGAATTCATCTGAAATTATCAAACAGTTATCTCCAAGAGCTATTTGGACAAGGACGGAGAGGATTAAGGAATTGCAATAGGAAATCTAACGTTTTTAAGAGTGGTTTGGAATTTTAACACAATATTCCTGTGATTCGGTGTTCAACGGATTTGGGAAAGTAAACGTTTTACTCGAGAAGTTCGAAAGGTACGGTTTTAAAATTGAGTACCGATTTTTTTTTTAATTTTCTGATCGATTTAAGAAAATTTTGAAATCTAATCACATTTCTGAACAGGATTTCAGATACGATGAGTTTGCTGAAGAGATTGCTAATCATGTCTGCCATAATTCCGCTTTCGCTGAGCATTTCATCGCCCTCCTACTACAGCCCCCATCACCCTCATCACCCCCCGCCGCCCCCAACCTCTTATCATCATTACAGCTACGCTCCTCCCACTACCACAACCACAACTACCCCAGCACCCCCACCGCCCCCACCACCTCACTACTACCCGTACTACCCCAACCCGCCCCACTACCCTCAACCACCCCCAACCGACTCACAAAACTCCAGCCAACAACAGAAAACGGTTCTCGCAATTTCAAGTGTCATAATTCCATCGGAATCGGATTCTGGAAACGAAGAGGATTACGAGGATGAAGGGGCGCAGGGCCAGAGTCCTTATGGGCAACAACAGGAACAAGAGGGGCAAAATGGGAACCAGGGCACGGGGCTATATATCATCGTCTCCCAATCCGGAGAAGAGGGGCAGAGTCAGAACTCGGGGTCAGGGAATGGGGGCAGTGAGGGTCAAAGGTCACGACCTCGCCCATCTTCAGGCTCATCCGGTGGGGGTCAAAGACATCCCCCCAAAGCAGGAAGGAGTTCACAATCTTCTGGAAATAATGCTAGTCCCGGAAATACACTAATCAAATTGCTCCGAATCCCTCAATCCAACCAGAATGAAGGGGGTCAGGGGCAAGGGGGCCACGCCCCATCTTCATCGGGCTCATCCGGAAGTGGGGGCAGGGGTCGGGGGCAATCGGGAAGTGGACGGAGTTCGAGTTCCAATTCTCAGCAGTCGGCAACAGCTTTGAAGATCATTCTACCTGCACCCCCAACTACGACAACGACCACGACGACAACGCCCCCTCCGCCCCATTACCCCCATCACTACGGGTACCCAGTCTATCATCATAGCTACCCATATCATTCACCCAGACCTTATCATCACCCCTCGCCCTCTTACTATCATCATCATCACCCCACAGCCGCCCCTTATTATCATTCTGCCCCTGCCCCGGTCTATCATTCCGCCCCATATCATCATCATCACCCCTCCCCTCATCATCTGAAATACAGCCCCAAAGGGGCTCATCATAGCCACTCCCACTATCAACCCAAACCCTACCCCCCACCGCCCCATCCGGAGCCAGTTCTGGAATCAGCCGAGCCCCCAGCCGAATATTCTTATTCTTATTCCATCCATAGCCCTGCCACCAATGACTACAAGAATGTCGAGGTCAGAAGATATTTGAAATAATTATTTTATTACATTTATTTCTACTTCCTCTAGAACTTTAAAACTTGGAAAATTGTATATTTGAATTTAAAATCTTTATAAATAGAATTAAAAATCATGTTTATAAAGTTGTGAGCTAATTTTGACAATAAAACCAACTTTTTATAAAACATAACTGACAATGGAATTTCTAACTATATACAATTTTGCAAGTTTCTTTAATCTTTGAAAACCTAAAGTATCGGGAAATATCATAAAAATTGTTTTACGTAAATACACTCAAGTGCGTGGGATCTGAAATATAAAAAAGATCAGAATCTGGCGATAAAGAGTATAATCCCTAATAGGTCCCTAAAAACACAGGATTATGTTTTTAATCTGTTCTTTGGTTTTAAACATCGGATGTTGTTCTTTCAAAAGCGGTTAATTAACTTAAAAAAAACATGTTGTGCAGGGACAGAATTTAATGTTTTTAGTTTTAAATCGAAGAATTTTATGTAGTTTCGTAAATTCAAGTGGCCCCAAAGGGACGTGTTTCTAAGCCAGTTAGAGCCAGAGTCTCATAAATAGTTGCACAAGTTTAGTACTTTACATTCCGCTTCTAACTTTGCAATTTCGCATAAGAGGAAGTGATGAAAATGGGATTGCCCCTAACTATTACTAAATTAAATGCACTTTAGCAGACATTCATCCTCTCTCTATATCCTATGCAAAATAGAACCTAATTATACCCTTTCCAATAATTCTAAATCTCAATTACAATTACTCCAACTACCCCGCCCCAAAAAGCGAATCTGTATGCAAAACAAGAAAGATTAGAGGGCTCTTTCATAAATATTATCTTGAACTTATGTGAAATATAGTAGGTTAATTTTCGAGTTCCTGTGATTGTGGATTCTTTTATGAATGGTCACTAGTGGTTGATAAGTTATTCTTAAATATTAAGGCGAGGATATAATTATTAGGTCAGATAGCCCTGGTGGGATTTATTTGGGAACAAAGGAAGAGGATTTAAAGATAAGGCTTACAAAAATGGTCTATTTAATTTGTGCCTATATTGGGACAGGAAACAAAGGATTGGCTCAATCTTCCAGCCATGTTAATTGACAATTAAATTTAAATTTACATGACCCCCCGGCTTTTCTTCTGTAATTGTAACATTGGGTCACTTAACCTCGATTACAAAAAATATCCATAAATTCAAGTATTGGACTTTTTTCAGGAATCTATTGCCAAGATATTAAAACCTATTTTTTTATGGTTTTTACTACTACTAGACTACTACTCTTGAAATTACAGATTTTCTTACTCTGTCAAAAACCAATTAAACTCATTTAATTAGTTCACTGGTATGTAGGAAGGATGTAAGTTAAATTTTAATGGCTAAAGAGGTAAATCAGTTTAATGTTTTTGAGTTTTCTAACCCGTTATTTAAGTGGTTGTGTCTGGAGGTCAAGACCTGTTTTGGCGCCTGGAAAGGATAATTAGGGAAGGAATTTAGGTCATTCCTGCAATTAAAATCTTCCCTCGCATAAAATGCTGGTTCTAGGCATAATCTACATTAAAAGCCCCTATTTCCCTCTAAATGTTTCGATAGTGAGTTTAGTAGTGGACTTGTTACACTTTTACAAAAATTGATTTATGAGCCATTAACTTTAACTTGAAAGGTTATTGGCCAACCGTTTAAGTTGAACTGGCTTAATTGTAGGAATAAACCAAGGGACGTGGATGGAAGGTGGAAATGGATATTCAGAATTACAACTCCTCTCATTAACAACATTCTCAATCATCTTTAGTTAAATAGACGAAGGGTTAAAAATTGTAACCTAGAAGTTAAATTTTAAATATGAACCATTCTTCGTCTTGCCTTTGCTTTACAAGTGTGTAGTACTTCATTCAAAATTAATATCTATTCTCTGTACAGAGATCGTTTTGATATAATATTCTACGAGATTGTTGGCCTTGCGATTGTCAAAGGATTCAATTCAACTTTAAATTGAGTTCAGAATGTCATTTTTCTGGCTTTTAGGAAGGCAGTAATGAGAGATGATTTTTTAACGACTTTAACTTTTATGATTATTACAATATTGTGAACAATTGTTGCACATTATTTAAATAGAGAATGCAAACCTTTGAGTTATAGAGAGGTTTTGAACGATTTTTGAAAAAATATGCGTACAAATGAGTGTTGGATAGAAATCAGAATTATTCGGACAAAATCAACCAGTTGCAATTTGTTTTTATTGATTTTTAACGTATTTTATGATATTATGGCAAATGGCAGGGTATTAAAATCGTTTTGTCCTAGAACCTCATTGTGGGATATTAAGATGGTTTTTTTTCAAACGACAAGGGAATTATTTTAATTTCAAAGGCTCGAAAGGTTAAGTAACGAAAGATCTTAATTAGATGTTAAACTGATTTTAATGTTTAGTAAATTGTGCATTGATTTCCATAGGAAAAACGTGAGGGTGATGTTGTGCGTGGGAGCTACAGCCTCCTACAACCCGACGGGGTTTTAAGGACGGTGAGATATATCGCAGACCCTATTCATGGATTTAACGCCGTGGTCGAAAAAACACCTTTGGACCAACTGGACAACACTCCTTCATATACAACCAAACAGGAGGAAACGAAACCTTGAGATTTAGTTATAAATAATATAAGAACTGAAAGTACTTTCCTATAAATACAAGTTGTCCAAGAGTTCGTTTTAAATCAAGGGCCGTCCCTTGATTATGTTAAAATTTTGAAATAAATTAGTGAAAAAATGTAAAGTCCAAATATATTAGAATGAAGGGATACTAATAATATTGATCCTTCAATAGCAAACGTTTAGATCTACGAAGTAATGGTAGTATATTAGTAATTAAGGAATCCCTGCAGGTTGTGTCATTCGTCTAGACTGACCAAATAAATAATCTGTTGCAATAAAACTGCAAAGGATCTGTGTGTCGATTTCAAAGTTTAGTTTTTTGGTGAGTAGGAGTGGCCGTTGTCCTGTTCAAGGGCTATTCATAACTTCATCAGAGAACTAATTAAATGCTCAATAGTTTGCGAATAAGCTGGATATAGAGTAGAGTTAGTTGAGCTGACAGTTATGAATGAGCGGTAATGAATTTAATATTTATGACACGTTCTTCGTCCTCTAATACACACTCTTTCAAGTTAATGAATTAGAAATTGCATAAGAGATGACATGTCATCCACTACATGTCCTTATCGCTTGCTATTTACACCTGAACCCAGAATGCGTTTTTGAGGTAGGTCCTTTAATAAAATCATTTTCATGTCCTTATACTTGCAACATCAATTTTGAATGATTTTTTAGGAGCAGTCATACAACAGGCAACAGGCAAGAACATGCCTTGATATGGTTTTGTTTACGCAGAGTCAAACGGTATTCTAGAGGTTTTCAGACACATTTTTTTGAACTACAAACCGGACTGACGAATGAAATTTCATGTGAAAACGTATCTTCAAATTTTAAAACTGAAGATCGTTATTTTGAATTTTAAAAGATGCACTTCTAAAATAGTTTAATGCACTTATTTTTTTTAAATCTTTCTATCTCCAATTTTTTTTCGATCTTCCAAAGCGTCTTCTATTCTATTCTATTTTATTCTATCTAAATCGATATTTAACAAAATGTAGGTGGATAATTGGTGCTCGAAAGGTTAAATATAAGTACGATAAACCCTTCAATGATTGTCAGTTAGATAATTAAGATATTTTAAGGACTAAAGGGCAGAATGAGTGGACAAATCGTTGCTCAAGGCTCTTCATAAGTTCATCATTGTTAGAATGCCAGAATTGTAACAAGTTTGCGTATTTGATTGCTGAACTCCCTTTTCATGTCAAAAGATATGTTTAACAATAAGCCGACAATGCAATTAGACAATTCCTTAAGTGGAACTGCAAGCCCTGAAAAACAATGACAGACATTCTTACACTCGTTTAAATCAGTTATACATATATATTATTATGTCAGTGGGGGTTGATGATAAATGATTTCACTTAATATTCAGCGTACAAATATTATTCGAAAATTTATGGTTTTAAATAGATGCTAAATTTCTTGATAGACTTTAACCTTTAAAAGCTTTAGAAGTTTAGAATAAGTTAATTTTTTGTAAAAAGTATGAGCGACAATGTTCCCGGAATAACTCCCCACCCTCCGAGCGATTGTAATAAAAATTGCATTACAAAATGTTTTACTGTTCCATTGAGTAGCTTACTCCCACCCGAAATAATTCCCCACCCTAAAAAATCACATATATATCTAAACAATATACAAATTACAGATTTTGCTTTTGAAATGACATCGAGAAATGCCAAATACAATCACATAATAATCATCGTTCCACAAAACAATATTCATGCACTATATTTTTTGCATCCCGGTCCATTTAAGGTCAAAAGGGAGGAGGCAACTAAGGAGTTGATTATTGATCATTGAACTTTATGGTCCATTTAATATGCAAATTTGCGATGAATTTTTTTGTGGCAAAAAATAATTAAAGGTTATTAGACAAAGTGTGAATTGGGATAATGAAGATATGTAAATCTCGAGTGCTCTGAACTGGACTTGTTAATTGTAATTATCCAAATGGCAATGAGTTAATCACTTTATTAACAACTTGATCTTGATACATTATTCCTAATGTGGATATGCAAATATTTGAGATTTTTGTTAAAATTCCAGCTAATTAAGAAACTAATAAAGTAAGTGAGCTAATCATTATTAAAGGGTGAAACCCTTTAATGGGTTCACGTTGTCCGTCTGTCCGTCCGTCCGTCCGTCCGTCCGTCCGTCCGTCCGTCCGTTCGCACTCTAACTCTCGAACGGTTGATAATTTTGAAATTCTTTTTTCGGTAAACCATTTATGACCTTTCTGCGGAGGTTGAGTTCGTTCGTGGGTCATGTAGGTCAAAGGTCATGGGGGTGCGGTCAAAGGTCACCAGATTTTGAAATTACAACTGCACATATGTAATACATGGTTAGAAAGCTACTGTCGAGTGCTCTTAAACGATGTATAGAAATGCACTCTATGGTTGGGGAAATGTGAGATTCTTATGCAATATTATCGTACATGTCGGATATCGACTTTAAATGTTATTCAACGTCTTGTGTCGTGGGGTTTCACCCTTTTTTGATGTGCGTTCTTGACGGTTTATTATTAAAGGGTGAAACCCTTTAATGGTTTCACTCATTCTGTCCGTCTGTCCGTCTGTCCGTTCGTGCTCTAACTAACGAACGGTTGAATATTTTCAAATTCTTTTTTCGGGAAACCACTTATGACCTTCAAGCGGAGGCTAAGTTCGTTTGAGGGCTATGTAGGTCAAAGGTCAAGGATTTACGGTCAAAGGTCACAATTTTTTTTAAATTACGACCCTACGTGTATGATAATCTTTTACAAAGCTACTGTCACGTACCGTTTAATAATGTACATGGCTTTACTCTATGATTGGGGAAACGTGAGATTCTTCAATAAAACGTCTCTAACGTGTAAGACAACGACGTTAAACATTTTTGACGTGTTGTTATTGACGTTTCACCCTTTTACGATGTGCGTTTGCAACGGTTTATTATTAAACTAGAAATTAATTCTGTAAACTGGATCGATTAATAGTAAATGAATGCATGGTCAGCCCTTATTACTTTGCTCTTCATTTTTTGCCAATGTTTAATGATTTAATTGATCTTGTCGAACTCTGAATTGTTGGTAAACACCTCTGTAACATAACCACCGATATAGATGATTCAATAAATGAAAGGCATGTGCTAAAAGCATGTTCGTTTTTTTGTCGTAAATATTTGGAGCTTGTTTTCAGTTAAGCTCCTCGTCAATTCAAGTTTTTATTTCTCGATATCGAGACATTTGTCACGTTCACATTGAGGATGTTGAAATGGAGTCAAGCTTTTCTTCTCATAAACAAGTTCTTACAATAGAGAAGAACATAGCCAATCCCTCCCGTCCATGTTTCTTAAATTAAGATTATATTTTAAATCGAACAAGTCAAGCTATTCAAGAACTTGAGAATTAATAAACCGTTGCAAAGGGACATCGAAAAAGGGGTGAAACCACAATGAACAAGACGTCAAATAACGTTTAACGTTGTTGTCAGGCACGTCAGAGGCGTTATTTCAAAAATCTCAAATTTCCCCAACCATAGAGTAAAATCGTGGAATAACACGTCACAGTATCTTTCCAACGGTGTATCACACATGTATGGATGCAATTTGAAAAAAAAATTGACCGTTGACTGTAGACCCTTGACCTTTGACCTACAAAGCCCCAAACGAACTTACGATTAGCTTCCCCTCGAGGGTCATAAATGGTTACCTGGAAAAAGAATTTGAAAATATTTGACCGTTCGAGAGTTAGAGCACGAACGGACGGACGGACAGCCAGACAGACAGAGAAAAGCCATCAAAGGGTTTCACCATTTAATAATTAACTTACGTAAATGAAGGTTATGGCTTGGTGGTCGAAAAATTAAAATCTTCAAATCCTGATGGGAAGCAAAATAGAGGATGAACTTAAACTATAATTAACTTAAAAAAATCGAAATTTGGCTAAAATGTTAAATATCGTATAGTGGGGACTTATTTTGATGTTCTTATTTCAGTATAGAAGGTACTAGATTAATTGAAAGCATGTGCTGCTCATAAGAATGAAGTGTCCTCTCCTATTTGTGACGGTGTATCAGATTTGAGATTAAAATGAAGATTGTGATTTGGATGGATGGGACACCTTGATATTATTATTAGTCATTTATTTTGTCAATCTGGAGGTCCACGTTTCTACATAAGGAATCGCGGGACGTGTCGTGTAAATTGTGATGTAATCAGTCCAATAATATTATCATTAAACCGTTTAAAATGCAAATGGAGGTTGACATTTCTAGATTAAAGTGATGCAACGATTTTTTAGATCAGATCTCTGATCTCCTCTTATTATTGGCTGGGCGTGTGTCATTATTAAATCAATTGTTATTCTGCAGAACAATGCGAGTCCTGCTCCTACAGTGTGTAAGGAATTATTAAGGGACGGAGGTTACATTTATAGATTTAACATTGCAGAAAGAAGTAATCAATTAGAATTTAAATATTTTAAATCCAATTAAAATTTCAACATTTGATTATGACAGATCCTGAGAAGACTTGACAAAATTATTTCAATTTGGTTACATTCCTTTGGACTACTGAAATGATTTATTTTGTTGAGTGTATTTTCTATATGAAATGTAAAAATTAAATCGATTCGAAATTGAGTTTAATCCCGTTATTAAATCAAAACGACTGATCAGTTGAAAATTGTAAGATAATAAAATATCATACAATTTGTACAAGGAATTAAGCCACAACTATTTACAGGGTTTACATTACATCAACGGGGGGGGGGGGGGGTCTATTTATAAAAATGTTTTACTTCGAAATTCAAGAATAAAAACCTCTAATATAAAGAGACAGACAGATGACCTTTAAGGGGACTAAATTGACCTTGGTATAATGAACGAACTTAAATTCATGTAAATTCACACCAATATTTAATTTAAATATGTTTTTAAGGATTGTTGTCATTCAAATAATATATTACAAAGTTTTCATTTCATGCTTTAGAAATGCAAATCAAAATACCTTAAATTAGCTTATTGTTAGATTTGATTCGACTAGATTTAGATTGGATTTGATCTAATTTGATTTAAACTTTATTAATGTGTCAAATAGATTCAAAATTATTACATTCTAGGATATTAAATACGTACAGAATCTATGAATTAGAGTTACTATTTCTGCCAACTAAAAGTATTTTTTATTGTCGGCTTTGTTCAAATGTGTTTTATGACTATTCATTGATAACCTTTAAAACGCAGGTGTTTTTTATTTGGTCATTTTTTAAATACTATTTTTTTAACATCCTCATTCAAGGTTCAGGTCATAACTTGCCTCAATTTCTGTATCGTCTCCAAAACTGGACGTTTACTGTCTCTTCAATCCCTATTTAAGTGCTCTTGTTTTTATGCAAATGTGAGTGTAAGTTGCCAATAGATTGACCATGCAAGTATGGTAATGAGGACAGGTTGACAATGTAAAATGTAACATAATAAATATTTATTTATATTTTTTATGTATGAAAGGATGAGAAATGGATTTTATTGCATTCTTAAATTCCTTGAGAAGCTGACATATTTTGACACATTGACAGGTTTTGAGTTTGACTAAAGGTGATCGACATTTGACATCCTCAACATACTTTTAGCACACTATTTCAGAAGCGGAAGGGCGAGGCAAAAAATTACATATTTATCTAGTCTTAAAATAGAAACAAATCTTAATATAATTATAATTGAGATTAAAACTGGAACGTTTTGCAGCTATACCCGTTTCTAATGCTTTTATTGTAATTTGTAATCCTCGGAATTTACGCAGATGTTTTAAAAATTGCTGATATGCTACCCAAGGAATAAAAGACAAAACATAAGAACAATTTCTCCTCATGTGGTTCTATGCAATCTTGTAACGAAATAAATCTCAAGGAAATGAAATGTAAATCCTCCTATTTTGGTAACACGATCGATTGAGGGAGATTGAAAAATGAGAAATCCTTATGAGGCTTCTGTTACATAATCTCAGTCGGCCCTAAACTACAGATCCTTAATTAATAAACAATTCATCTCATGAAAAGTGTATCCTCTGAACCAACAAACCTGTGGATTCCCTTTCCATTTCAATTCAGACTCTCCATTCACAAATTATTGAGTAAAAATAACATTTAAAAAATATCACCTTTTGGCATTTCTTTTAAAACCGTAAATTTTTATTTCTAAACCTCGTTTTTAGAATTTTTGTTCTTTATGAACAGCCTCGTTTCGTAAAAAGAATCAAAGATCAAAGGTGATTACACCTGATTCAATTTTAACAGCTCGTCCATAGACTACGGCCCTATTAAAATCATCCGATACTAATTCCCCTTCATGACAAATACATTTGACATTTGAATTAGTTAATATTTAAATGAATACGATAGATTCGTACATTTTTAACGTAATGTATGGAGGAGTCTCGGGACTGATTAGAAGTGTGTAAACACCAACAAGTGAATCCCACTCACGACTTTGTTACACTTACTTTAAACCGTTTAGCTAGATCGATCTTTACAAAATACAAACTCTCTTACAAAGTAGATCTGATCTGATTCTGAATAAAAATTGGTCAGCGATTAGATAATAACATGTGAATTTAGACAAGGAGGAACGGCTATCAAAGACATGTTAAAAAAATTCGCACACTCTACGATACATGATATATAATGTACCCAAGAAAAACTGATCTGCAAAAATATACAAGAGACAAACAATAACATTTCTGTCTATTGTCGATGTCGACTCCTCGATGGCCATTAATTTTTATAGACGCCCAGAGCGTCACACCCTATATTAAAATATAACCCTTGATGGTCCACTATAGACCATTGACTCCTCATCAGAGATGATCTCGCAGGTCGTTGTGAAGGAGTCAAGACATAAAAATCTATAGGAATTAATAGGTTAATATTATTTTATGATCTATATAACTCCACCACGTTATCCAATATCCAATATGGAACAAAAGGGGACTCTTTTTTAACGCCAAGTTCCTTAAAAAACATTTTCAAGTTGAAGTTAAAGTATAAAAAGGGCCTGTTCAGTTGACAAGAGCAATTCAGTCTCATTCTCGACTACAGCATCTTATCCGAGATCCAAAAAAACCTCATCATGTACAAGGCAAGTTCTTAGGATTGGATTTTTTAAGTTTTCATTTCGGTGAAAAACTCATCGACACATCGACAAGTTTCTAATAGTATGTTTTACTTATTTCGCTAGGTTTCCGTCTTCCTCGCCCTCGTGGCTGCCGCTTATGGCGGAGTTGTTGCTCCAGCTGCCGTCTCCTACGGATATGCTGCCCCAGCCGTCCGTGTAAGTTAATATAATCGGTTTCCGGTAAAATCCCCGGGAAGAGAGAGGTAGATCGTGGTTGAGTTTGTTGTGCGAGAAAGCGGAGCGGGGAATTCCCCGGAAACACTTTCCACTTCACTTTCTATTCAAATCCCCGAAACTCCCTTCCGGGGAAATGTCCGTAGTTAATTTTGTTTATCTAAAACAAACAATTTTTTTTGCAGGCCTACGCTGCTGCTCCAGCCTATACCCAAGCCTACGCTGCCCCCGCTTATGCCGCCCCTGCCATCAGGGTAACTTGAATTTCATTCCAAATGTCAATCTCATCTCGTCCGGAAATAATGACACCAGTTGATCCTACTTTCCCAAACTTTTCCCTTGAAACGACAGAATCCATATCCAAAGTCAATGAAGATGTTGTTGATTTTGGTTAAAAAAAAGTGCTTTGAGGAGAGGAGATTGGGAAGAACAGAAACTAGTACATGATATTAGCAACTCCTTTGATCGAGTCAGAGTCAAAGTTCCCTAGGGTCCAACTTCCATCTCATTTTTGTAAATAATTGCCATTTCTGGTCCTCGAAACCCCGGAAAAGTTAGGCCGGAATCTAATTCCCTGTAAATGGGGACCTTCACCTTCTCAAGTTTGAGAGAGTTTCTGTAGGGAATATGTAAAGTCAATCTGGGATGTCAATATCCAGCAAACTGACTCTCTCCTTTGATCTTCAGACAGCAAAATTCAGTTTCTTTTTCCTAATCTAATTTACGAGACTTGATTAGTTGAGAGATCAAAATATCAAAAATCCAATTTTTATTCCCTATTTTTTGCAGGCCGTTGCCCCAGTTGCCTACGCCGCCCCAGCCGTCTACAAGGCCCCAGTTGCCATTGCCAAGACCGTCGTTCAGCCAGAGCCCTTCGACCCCAACCCGGTAACAATCACCCAAGTCCTTCATAATCTGACTCTATTTTGTTTAAAATTAAACTAAAACGGGTTATTTTTTGCATATTTCAGCAATACAACTACGGATACTCCGTTTCCGACGGTTTGACCGGTGACTCCAAATCCGCCCACGAGACCCGCGACGGAGATGTGGTCAAGGGACAATACTCCCTCGTCGAACCCGACGGTTCAATCCGAACGGTCACCTACACCGCCGACTCCATCAACGGATTCAACGCCGTCGTTGAGCGAACTGCCGGAGTCGCCCCTGTCGTCAAGACCGTCGCCCCTGTCGCTGTTGCCAAGGTCCACGCCGCCCCAGTCGCCTATGCTGCCCCTGCCGTCCGAGCTTACGCTGCCCCAGCCTATGCCCCAGCTGTCCGAGCTTATGCTGCCCCAGCATATGCCCCAGCTGTCCGAGCTTACGCTGCCCCAGCCTACGCCCCAGCTGTCCGAGCTTATGCCCCAGCCGCCTATGCCGCTCCAGCCTACGCCCCAGCCGTCCGAGCCTACGCTGCCCCAGCCGCTTACGCCAAGGTCGCCCACCCAGCCGCCGTCGTCTCCACCTCATTCAGTGGACCACTCCACTCTTACGCTTATTAAGCGTTTAATTAATATTTAATATTAATTAATTATTTAAATCACTGGAAGTAATTATTTTGCTCAAAACTCTTCTCTCCTGAGACTGTCCCCTTTACATTGTTTACTCTTCCAAAAGTTGAGCCTGACGCTTGGGCCATTTTGAGATGTCAAAGTGCCATAATCTACTCTACAATAAGACATTTGTAACCCTTTGTGTGAAACAATTGTTTTTATGCTTTTAAATCTGTTAAATCTGTTCTTCGCCTCTGAAACTGTTGACTGTGTCCCCCAAAGTTTACTTTGACTATGTATTAATATTTTATGTTCGTATTATTATTGTGTTGAATGTTTTCTTTCCGCAGCCTGTTATTTATTGAAATACTCTGTCCAAGATTTTATTCAAAGGGAGATTTATGAACAATTTCCTCCTTCCGTGAATCAAAAATAAATTTCTGTTTAAACTGCAATCTTTTTCATGTTTCTGACAATTAACTTGATATTTAGGGCATGGTTTTAACCGAAAACACCGAATAATATAAAATCGAAGTGTTTCAAATTATCCTATTTTATTTTCAGAAGAATGTACCACAAATTAAAAAAAACAGTCGGAACAGCATAAAACCAAATAATTCCACGGTGTCCCGAAATACCGTATTCCAATTCAGACTCCCAGAAGATCCCAAATAAGACTTTGCATAATTTGGTATGAAAATATAGAAGTTTAGCCTAGCTGATTGAGTAAAGTAGATGAGAAATATGCGGTTGAAGGGGGCTGCGTCAGGTTGGGTTTTGAATAATTAATTAGCTGAGAGAAGGTAACGTAATTAGTCACACTTCAGACTCCAGCAATTAGCTCTCATTTCCGTGGTTTGTGGCCTAGACGGCGGAGTAGAGGAAGATTCGGAACAGTCTATTTTTAGAATTATTTCGGTGACGACGTCGAGGAGGCGTTTCACTGGAACTTGAAATGCAACCTGTTCTCTATCAATTCATCACCGTCATTTCCCCTCTCACCGTTTCAATGCATATTTTTTGTAAAAATTAGAATTTTAAATTAGATTTTAAGGAATACATCTTGAGTGGATTGCATTATTCTACGATTCAATTAATTTGCATCTTTCAAAAATCAAATCCGGATTTTTTTGGGTTTTATAATGAATTGATCCCCTATAATAAGTTCTAGAAAAATTGAATGAGATGTGACTATGATTTGAGAATGAATGATAAGCTTCTTTTGAAGTCTATAGTTTTGAAGTAATGGTCCTACGTCCTACGTCAGTAGAATTGGATTAGCTGACTTATCCTTCGATAAGCTAGTATACAGCTGTCACAACAATAACACAATGTAACCTTATCTCAAGTGCACTTTGTCCTCACGTTTTATAAAAGCCATGAATACTGTGGAATTTGGAACCCAGTTCCGTTGAGAGTTTTTAGCTCAAGAAACGAGACTTTTACAGCTTCACATAAAAAATCAAGGAAATCTTCGTCATGAAAATCACAATTTCTCTATTCACCTTCGTTGTACTTTTGACTGTGAAGATCGGGGCGCAAGAATGGGGGAATTCAGGAGGAGGGCGCATCGCCCCTAGGGGCGTCGTAAACCCCGTCACCCGCTGTGGTTAGTTCATTCAAGTCCTTATCCTCCTTGACTAGTCCGGTAAAACTCGTTTCGACCTCTAGACTACACATAGACGTTGGAAATGAGTTTTACCCGGCGAGTCAACCAGCATAGGGACTTTATCCCGTTTAATATCTCTATTATCTTGTACTATGACCCCTAATTATTGTTGCAGGGGGTGTGGCGACGTTCGAAGAGCTACGTCTGACCGGGTGTGACGGGTTTTGCAGTCTGATTCCAGGAACGAGGTACGAGATTGAGGCTGACCTGATCCCCTCGTCCCCCTCCCCCTCTCTGACCTTGTCTGTCATGGTGAGGGTGTTCGGGTCAGATGTCGAGATCGTCAACACGGTCTTGGAGAACAGTTCCGTCCAACCCGGACTTCGATACACGATCAAGTTTGACTTGACACCCAACGACGTCCTTAGTGGACAGATACTCATCATCACCTCTCATGTCACACATACTGACACTCAATTCCTTGAACTATGTATCCAACATAATGTTAGAGTTGTATGAATAAATACATGTTTAAAGTAAACAAGCATTCTTTCATCTTATTTCAAAGGGGTTTTCTAAAATGCTGTAGAATAAATAAAACCTACTTAGTAAACTTAATTCGTCTGCCACGAGATTAATGTAAAAGCATCAAGATGCATCTCCATTTATAATTTTACTTTTTTCCAGTCTTAGAAAACAAGTCACAATTAGCTAATTCTAACAATAAGTTGTCTTTAAACCTTTAAATGTACTGAATGAAGAGTAAGAAAATAAAACCTGAATCATTCAATCCTGTATTTTTTTTATATGATTGCCATTCCTACTGCCCACAAAAACCTTCGGAACATGATCATAATTAATCTTAAATAACTTACTTCATTTAGCCCTCTAGATACGACAATAAATCGCCAAAAAACATTAGTAATAAGTTTATGGACCCGGATTACAGTTTATGACCAATTTAATAACGGTAGCAATGTGCGGTTTTTCGATTCTGGAACTTGTGTGAAATGAAAATACAATCCGACGGAGTCATTTGAAACAAAAATTGAAGGACATGGAACTTATTACAAAGCTATTTAACAAATAATACAATAATGTTTTTTATTATACCTAACCACGAGCTTTTTAATCCCTAACTTTTCCAGATCTTTTACGATCTTCAATCCCAAAATCCCATGAATTCGGAATAAAAATCAACCAATTAAAATAATGGCAATAAAGTATTATTTACACGTGAACAGAGTAGAACGAAACTGGAATGACGTTGGAGCTGAAGTGGTCAATTAATAAGAATAAATAAAAAATAAATACAGGGTTTAATCAGAAGCCAACTAAACTCTTGTCCTCAAATTCAAATCATTAAATCCCATCGACAGACAATTACAATTTACAAGACTGGAATTATTGTGCGCCTACGTAATTGAGGCACTTATCAAACGAAGGCTTAACTGAAGATAAAAGAGATAAGATCGGCGTTGGCTTATCTTCTACCCTGGTGGGTATATAACCCGTTCCATCTCCAGTCTCCAATCACTTCAGACCCAACCTACTTTACTACACTAACTTCACTTTCCAGACAAACTATCGACAAGATGTTCAAATTCGTCGTGCTCGCTCTCTGCGTTGCAGCCACCAGCGCTGCCAGCGTCAGCGTCAACCCCTTCTCCGCTTCTGCCGTCAGCATCTTCACCCCCAAGGGTGTCGTTGACCCAACCTACAGATGTGGTAAGGACGACCTCAATCCCGTATTTACCCCAATTACAATTATCGCAATATACCCCACAACTAAAAACGGATTCTAATTCCTTAGGTGGAGTTGCTACGTTCTTGCAACTGCGAATTGACGGATGCGATGGAAAGTGCTACTTGCAGCCCGGAACCCGGTACGACATCGAGTCTGACATCATCCCCGCCGCCGCCGCCAAGTCCCTGACCTTGAGGGTCACGGCCTTCGTGTTCGGTTTCGAGACGGAGTTGGTGCAGACGGTTCTGGTCAACAGCTCCGTCCAACCGGGTCAGATCTACACGGTCGTCTTCTCGATCACCCCCAACGACATCCTCAGTGGACAGGAGGTCACCATCAACGCTTACATCACCGACACCGACACCGAGCGACTCGAACTCTGCCTCCAGACCGTCGTTCACATCAACTAAACACACTAACAAGCGACTTGAAATTTAATTATTTTTATTCTTGAATTCGGTATTTTAATGGAATAAATTGAGTCATTTACGAATCCGTTAGTCCCCGAAACTTTGCTTATTTCGAATATCAATTACATACTCCAACTATCAACATACTCTATACGTACTATATTTCGGAAAAAATAATGTTTCAACATTTCATTGGAATTTCACGGCCCTATTGATTATGATTGATTGATGACCGATTGTCTAAAACCTGTTGAAATCTCATTCCACTTTCCAAATCCATATTTCATGCTTATCTTATCGTCAAAGTTTTTCAATCCTGATTAGCATTTTAATTCCAGCCTTGCTCAATATTACGTTGAACATCTTTTCATACTCAAAAACTCTCCCATTTGCCCAGTAGTGTAGGAGTATATTATGATATCCAGTTTTTTTATGTCAGACAAATAAAATTGCACCAGAAAGAGCTCCCTTCCTGGATCCAAGTATATCCACTAAAGCTGTCCTGGCTATCACTAGGAAATGTTATATTTGTTCAGGGTTTGGGTCATATGTCTGTCATTTTTTTCGAAATTTTGACAGTTTGACAGAGAGAGTTGTAAATTGGCAAGTGCCTGGTTGGTACTACTATTTGATGAGAGCTAAAAATAGCCGAATTTATTGATCTTGATGATTTGAAAGGGAAGGTTGGGTTTCGGCTCCTGAATTTGTATTCTAGTGTCGAAGGACGAGAGCCTTTGGGGAATCGGTGCCTTTAATCCAAACTTATCCCATCCACATTCATTAGATCAGGACTCCTATATTTAGCCAACAACTCCCATCGGACTTGACACAGTTCCTATTTTTAGAAACCACCTTCTCCTTGTACACAAATATACAACTCCAGGCCCTTAAAAAACCACGTTTTTGGAACCCGTTTTCGGGACATTTTTAGGTCAACGTTTTGGAGAAGATCTGATCTCTCTGGTCTCTAAAAATAGGGAGGACAGTGTTTCCGAACAGCCCTCGTATATTCCTGAGGATAGTGGCTAAAAGTTGTTGAGGTATCGGGACAGATGATTGTCCAGGACGGGATTTATTGCCGAAAGTGAGACGGACTTTGAGAACTTTTACTCTTATTTTGGCAAGAAATGAGAGATGAGGGATTAGTAGTTGAGTCAGATGCAATTCTGACCATTTACAGGGACGGAACTTGTGAGATTCTAGTCGGTTCTATTTATATCTCATCTTCTACAATTGACAGACGATGAAAGAAACTTATGACAATACTGCTACACGCTTTATTTAGTTTTCAGTTCAGAATGAAAACGATCGTTTCGATTTAGAACACCCGCATTATAGTAGTTTCAAAAATATACTTCTCTACTCAAAATAAGCCTTCTAGTCTCTTAATATTTTCAGCCCGAAGGGACAAAAATAGGTCAAAGTTCATCGGAAAGGGTGATACTATTAGAAGACTGCGTTTTTAAGCATGTGTAAGATAGGAGTATTATGGAAGATTAGAAGACATCTGAAAGACTGAGAACAAGTTTCTAAAAAAAACAAGACAATGTTATATGAATTGGCGACGATTTTGAGGTACTATCAGTACACATGTATATACAAAACCGGGTTAAAAACCAACTTTAAGGAAATCTATTTTCGAATAATTTGTAAGAATATTGATATTCTTAACACAGGATGGATCTTTCCAGTCGAAAATCCTAGCGCTTTTTACCCATTCAACAGAGAACAACGAGCTCAAATTAATTTAAAAAAATTACCTACGCTAAGCTTATCGCTCCAATTCCGTCTTTACTAGAGTTACAATATAATTTGGTACTAGAATATAAAAGTAAGTGGAGATTGCTATTTCTTGGAACATGAACAATATAATGAGTATTTGAGTTTGGGTTGGCGACGGGATTAAAAAGGTAGGGTCGGCTTTAATCCTAAATGTTTGAAGCTTTTAATTTCTCAAGCATTTTTTAAGGATTAGTTGTATGCTTTTGTGCCTATTTTAAATTCTTGAGAAATAAAAAGGTTAAGAACCAAACAAGTGCCGACTCTTTACTCCAGCTGCATATGCTTAACCCTTCCTGATCCTCGGTTTCTGAGAACTCTATTAAAAACGCTTTCGAATTTAGAAAAATGCGTTTCGACAGGAATAAAAAGAGGAGTTTGTGCGATTCCAGGTTTCAGTTCTTAATTCAACTCTCGACAATCAATAACTTTCAAAACTTATTATTTTACCCAAAAAAAGCAAGTTTTTAAAACTCGAAAAAGCCAGCTCTAAATAAGATTGGAACGGCAACGGGGTCCAGTTCGAGAATTCCTGATATTCCAAAGACCATAAACTGGGAAAGTAACAAAAGGTAGAAAAGGTAAATTGATATTACTAAACTACTTTAATACAACATCGAGTTATAAGTAACAGATATTCCATGATATTTTATAGTTTTTTCAACAAATTAAAATAATCTCCTTTGGTAATTAACTTTGATACCCTACTACTTTACTGAATACTACCCATTGAATTTAATTATGATTGAAATGACTTCCGCATAAATGGAATAAGGCCCTTACTATGTGTCATCTACTAAATTAATTAATTAATTTTTTTGTTTAAATTTTAGCTCATTATGAAGATAAGCATTGTGGAGAGTGTGTTGGTGTTGTTGGTAGTGAGCCTGTCGTTTAGTTGTGGGAAGGACTGGGTGGACGGTAGCTGGGTGTTCCAAGATGAAGCTGAATGCAACGCCTACGGTTTCAGCCGCACCGATACCTGCAGCACCAACTCCGTCACCAAGGAAACCGCCTGCACTAACGCATTCGGAGTCTTCGGCCTATTTCAAGGATATCTCAAGAGGGATGGATGCCTAATACCCACAGTACATCGATACTGCTGCTCTGGACCCAAAAAACTTTGTTAACTAACTACCTTCACAATTAACTATCATTTATCCATCCCAACGTGGACATTTGGGGCTAGAAGGACGTTTCAACTACGTCCAGGGATAGGAAATATCTTGTGATACTTTTTAGCATGACTATAACTATAATCGAGTCCAAATAAATATGTTTTAAATTTGATTTTTTAATGGAAATTAATCATTGATTGAATACGGCATTAAATATTTCGACAATTGGTTAAATAGATGCAGATCCCTCGGCGGAATTGTAGTACCCATTTATCTGCCATAGTAAACGCGACTTGACCTACGATTCTAATACAATTCTCTCGGAATAAATCCCCATCTTCAATCCTGTATACCTTTGCTTTTATGTTTTATTGTCACACCGTGTTGGACTCCATAGTTTTTTTTAAATGAAAACAGAACTGTATTTTGGCACTTTAAAAAATGCAATATTATATCCAATAAAATCCATTAAGACAATTATATTGTCCAAACGGCTATTCAGTAATTTGTCGACTGTCAAACAACAAAAATCAGTTCAAGTAGAACCTTCATTTTTTTACAAAACCTTTTATTGAAAAATAAATACAATAAATAAAATAAATTAGTCAGCTCATGGATTTCCGTCATTGTCGCCTCTTTGGTCCCGTCTATAGAATTGTCAAAGTCAGTTATCTGGTAAAATATGTATTGTAATTGTCATGTTCATGCGTCTCGGAAGAAATCATGTTTTAAGCCGTCCGTTTATAGTGTCAGATAGTCCCTTAATTGTCTCAAAATATCTATATTTTTCGTCTCTGTTTCTTAAGGGTCTGTAAGTGTGTCAGGGAATGTAATGTACATGTCGAGTTTGTCAGTCTGTTAGTTTAGTCCTACTAAAGTTAGTCAAGTCAAGGGTCGTCTATCTCAAGTCATGCTAAGGCACTTGCCAAAGGTCAAAAGGCCTGTGGCCAACAGTCAATATTTGTCCGTCCAATCTAACTGTCCTTTAGTCATTAGTTTGTCGTTAAGTTCTGTCAATATTCCTCATTTCGGAACGGGAAAATGTCAAAGTTGAAGAGGAGCTGATGCAGCAACATGCCGGACCCTAGCCAGGAGTTTGGGTACATCGTTAATGCCAATGACGAAGGGTAACTGGTTGGGTCCCGTCTGCTGAAGGGCCCTGCACTTGGGGTAAATCTTGACACAATCTCGTTGATTTCGTCCCTTCCGTCCAGCCTGCACAATCTTGTTCTTATCCCCCGTCTCGTCTTGAAACAATTCGAAAATAGCCGACGTTATCCGATCCCCGGCACTCCGACCCTGATAACCATATTCGGTGACCAAGAGTTTGTTCGTCAAGCATATCCCTTGAAGGGTGCAGTCGAGGGGCATCTGCCCATTCCTCGCATGGGCGACAGGGGCCAAAATGGGCAACACGTCCAAGAAGATACGCTGTCGTTTCGAATCCTCCGATTCCGTCATACTGTAGTCCGTGGATCGCTTTCGTCTCCTCGCGGCCGCCGTTGTTGTCGTTGTCGTGGTCAAGAGAAGAAGTACATTAGAGAGGAGGGTGAGGACGCCAAGTAGCCCCAATAGCCCAATCGCATTATTGTCGTACTTCTCGACCACGACATGTTTGACGTGTTCCTTGTGCCCCTTCCAACCCCATCCGTGATGATGGTGATCATGATGATGACCCCCGAGGGCCAAGTTATCTTCGAAAGAGTCCCGTCCAAATTCAGGGGACGAAACTCCGCCAAAGAGGGAGCTGGCGGCGGCCGCCATTGTGTATGGTGTCGAAACGGGCCGGTAGGGTAATTCCCGCGCTGCCCGCTCCTTCTCGTAATAGGGGTAGGCGTCGAGGAGGGGGTTCGCATAGTAACTCTGGGGGTTACTGTAGGCCCCGTAGGGGTAGCTGTTGCTGCTACTGCTGTACACCCCTAGCCCACTCTGCCCACTTGACCCCTGGTGGCTGTATTTGGAATCAGCCGAGGAATACCTCGGGGCGACTGAGGGCAACGGGGCAGAGTTGTAGGTAGACTTTGGCTCCCGATAGCCCCCATTGCCCCCACTTGTAGCCCAACTGGAGGGGCTATCCACGGATTCGCCCCCAGTTTGGTCAAAATCATTAGCTGAAATGTCCCTCAATCTGTCTGAAGTCGGGAGGGACCTTGAAGACAGGATTGCCCCATCCGATTCATCAGGGCTTGTGATTTGGATTGGGGTAGCTCGGGATTTTGTCGAGTTTGACTTTGAGGATTTGTAAGTACGAGATGAATACTTTTGAGGTGTGGATGCCAACAATGGAACTGACAACAATGAAAGCAGACCGAGGAAGATCAGAACTGAGACTGAGCTCCGGATTTTAATTCTTCTCATTTTTATTCCGAAAGATTCCCTTAAATCTCAGGGAATCCGTTGACACTTGCTAATACTTTGGAGGTGAATCCTGACTTTAAATCCAACTCCAAAGTCCTGCTTTTACAGACTGACAATTTATTGATAATCTCTACCGTTATTTATAAGACAGTGAATGAACGCGAATATTTAGACTGAAATAAAGAGATCAAGAATCGCTATTTATGTCCCGTTCTTCTGGCATTTAAAATAACCAGATCAGTATTGCAAAAGGGTGGATCATAGTTTTTTTCGGGTTAACTGGTATGGGGAATAAGGAATAGTATGTTTCGTTATTTGTGAATGGCCCTTGGACATTGATATTATTTGAGATGTAGGAAGTGTGTATTTGATCTGAAATGTGGGTAGTAATAAAGACAGGAAAATGAATTATGGTTACTTTTGTGGCTAAAATGGGAGTTAAATGATGCGGATCGGGATGTACTTGCCCTACAACCAACGAACCAACCATCGCTTTTATTACTATTATTTGAAGCTAAAAATATTGATATCCTACATCAATTCCAAGATCTTCAGACGGATATATGTTTCTCGTCGAGATTGCAAAGTACGTGCAGAATGCACATTTTCCCCAACTATAAGACAAATGTGGAGAGTTTGTATTGCATTTTTTGCAATATGCAGTTCAGTTTCAAATAAGCTGTCATTTGTATCAGAACCCGTTTAAGCTCGATATTGGGAAAAATCGATTATCTCTACCATTAGGAATGTGTGACTGAACTTGATTTTGAGGCTTTGGTTTTATTATTTCCTTCAGTGTCTGAGTTGGTGACATATAAATATTATGTATTTCTAACGATGATTTTGGCTTCGACTTCCAAAGATTTACAAGCCATTAAATTCCACGCACTGAATCGTAGTAGATCATCTAGTTTTGATGACGTTCAATTTGATACTGTTACCATTTTAAGTGCCATATTTACTGATAATAAGTACTGTGATTGACGCTTGAAAAGGTCTTATAAGCCTTAAAAAAGTGGTGATTTAAACATACACACATAATGCCTTTTAAACTTAAAACCATATTTCTCTCTTTCTAGCTTTTGAATGAATGTATATTTATTAGGCAGGACCAAGTGTCCAAATTTATTTCGTTAGTTGCCAATACTTGAGTAGAATCTCGGTTGTTAGTAGTAGATGTAATATGTTTAGAGGATGTTGACAGAGTTGGAGATGCAGAGTTCCTCTCGGCTGGTGTCCGTGTGTCGGACTCTGGAGGTGAGGACGATGGTCCGTCCGCTCAGGAGGTCGTTGGGGGTGAGGGCAAAGTTGACCGTGTACAGTTGACCCGCCTGGACGGAACTGTCCTTGATCTCAGCGTCCACAATCGTGATGTCCGATCCGAACACGTTGGCCGTCAGTTTGAGGGAGAGGGACGGGGAGGGGGAGCCGGGGATCATGTCACATTCAATGTCGTACTTCGTTCCTGGCTGCAAGTTGCAGATCCCTTCGCATCCCGTTACTCGCAACTGCACGAAAGTACCGTCTCCGCCTGACAAAAACATAGGCACATTGTGTTATTAGCCTGGGGACTTATTCCGGGGTGGGGACTTATTTAGGTAAACTTACCACATCGGGTGATGGGAGAAACGACGCCCTTGGGAGTGAAGATGGAGGAGGTTTCGGCAGCGAATGGGCTGGAGTTGACGCTGGCAGCGGCCGAGGCTGCAACGCAGAGGGCGAGGATTACGAATCTTTGCATCTTGATTGTCGAGGTTCGGAAGCGAAAAATTGGCTTGAATTGACTGATTGGGAAAGCAGGCTTAACTGAATTTGAAACGTCGATGGCTCCTTGTTTTATATCAAGGCATGGAATTCCAGCTTCAGTCACAGGCCTTATCTTATTGAGGTTACTCTATTCAAGTCCCCGATGCTGATCCAAGCTACTCAATTCACACTGACTTCATGTTAATTTCATCAAAAAAGCTCATTCACAAACAATGCCTAAAAGAACAACACATTGTAAGGGTTTGTGAAATGTAACTTCATCTTGTGTCTCGCGTTCAGGCTTGCTACATCAAATTCAGTAATGGGGTGCTGATGCCATAATTTATGAATAAGCCATTGGATGATAAGGCCTTAATGTTATGTTCGAAAATCTACGTCGGTAAAACCCGATCAATCATTCCGTTGGAAAGGTTAGGGGATTATTTGGGTTCGATAATGGTTTCAATTTATTGGCTAACGAGCTTTGAAGTGGCTTACAATTAGAAGGGAACCTTTTAAAATGAAACTCCCATTTGTAGGATAATTAATGAATAAATTATAAGCTTCACTTGTGCATTTATGAACGTAAAAAGGTTCGATGTTTTATATAAAGCGTTTAGAACTTTTTGGTGTCTTTGATCAAATTAATCAAACTTATTAAACAAGCCCAGCAATGAAATGTTGGTAAATATGGAGTACCGTAAATTTAAAAATAATTCACCTCTCGATATATTGTAAAAAAACTGTCAAATCAGGATGGAGTTGTATTTAGGGGGTAATAGTTTCGGTGGACAACTGAAATGGCTCCCCTGTTCGTGTCATCCTTCCCTCTTGGTTAACTTTGTCAATCTTTTTTTCGGAGGTTATTCTGGAAATCAGTTCTTACTTATCATCTCTTATCAGCAACTAGGGATTTACGGATCTCCCATTTCAAGGGTTCATTCAATTAATGTTTATTATTAAACGTAATTACAGTTAGACGGCTATTTCGGGACTTTTGACGAATCATTGAGAGGTAATTGTGCAATGGAATCAATCATGGTCATTTATGCCAGATAGTATTGCTATGTGATTGGCATTACAAAGTTGTATATAGAGGGCATGTGATTTTTAAATTTCAAATACAAAAAGCAATTGATATTGATATGATTCCGTGATTTTCCCCCGATATTCTGATGACAATGAACTCATTACAATTTCAAGTAGGGGGTTCCCCAAAATATTCAGATCATGAACAAGCCGACAATTAATTGTCAGCTCCATGTACAATCCAATCAAACATTTAAAAGTCCTTGAGAAGGCCATTAAAAAATTATTAATTGCCCAATCGATTGACTCCCGGTTATCATCAAAAAATTAAAGTTCGGGATTTTTATTATTGACTTCCCTTTAGCTGGGATCCCCATATCCACGTTTAATGATTTAAGCTATCGTATTCATAAACTTTTATAACAATTGACTGTTACTTAATTTTTCTGGATCAGTTAATGCATCTGGAATAAAATACCACAGAAATACAAAAGGTATTTTAAAATCTATTTGAAAAATGTATAGCAAATATTATTTAATTTATTCATGGTCTTCGACATTGTCATCCTAACCATCATTCCTCCTCCCAGCAACAAGTCACAAGTAGAAAAAAATCTGGACTTGATTAAATAAGAAGCCTTAACGGATTTAAACAATTAGAACAAGTAATTAATTAATTAGTGCCCTCAACCTAACCTTGTTAGATAAGAGTGGGTGTGTAAACTAGAGCAATATTTTATAGCCGAAGGATTGAAAGGGTTAAAATATATTAGCAAAGTGCGACTTGACCTCATCGTATTTACACAAATTATTTAATTTATTCTCACTCTCTTTTACGCTTTAAATAAGCTGATTTTATATAAAACGCATTTTTATATTTTCTTACACTCTCGACTCGCGATTTTGCAATTTGACTTTGAACCCTCGAGAGGAGAAACTTAATATTGCGACACTTTCCTAATGTTAAACTTACATTTTTACTAGATAAGTACAAGGGACCGTTCACCACTAAAATACCTGTGAAAAAAAACATGAAAAAATCAATTTCGAAGCACCATCCCCACTCACAATAAGTCCCCACCCCTAAATAAATGCAGACTCTTCATTTACATTTATGACCGGCCCTTGCGAGGTTAATGCAGACTTTAGAAATTAAAAGCTAACAATATTTTATAATATGTATCATGCAAAAGCCGTAACAATCGATCCTCAGAACAACAATGAGCCTGATGTTTTAACATTGAACCGTGGGAAATTATTAAAATCAGACAGTATGAGGGAAGTGCATGGGAAACGAAGCCCAGAATTCGCATCAATTCGCAGGCTTTTTATGCAAAGTCGAGTATGGATGAACCCAAGACGAGTTAACGATTTCTGAAAATTATTTAATCATTTTAAGTTAGGATTCTATTTGATGCTTATTCTAGGCAAACGGCAATAAAAACATGGGATTATTATGGAGAGTCGGTGTCAATATTTCTGCGAATGTTCTCACTCAAAGTGAAGATGATTTTATTTTGTTTGCTAAATATTTACGACGAGATTTATTTCAGTTTAAATGAGATAACCACCCACGACACATTCGTTCAGAAACTGTCAGTCTATACTGACTGCAATTGTTTGGAATTTATAGATAACCGATAACGGGATACGGAAATTGTAATTAAGTGAGAAACATCATTAGAGTTCCTCGAGTAGTTAAAGTAATGGTTAGCTGTTAGTTAATCGCGATTGTAATAGAAATTGTTGTTTTGTGATATTTAAAAGTTAAATAAAATGTGTACAATGTTGAAGATGGTGGATCCCTTGAAAATAATCCCGATAAGTAAAGTGTTCGTTCCGATATTGGTTGTAGTTGTGGGTTTGTTGGGGCATTGGGCAGAGGGGCGTCTTGAAGACATTGAGCCCATCGCTATAACGGGGAATGGGCAACTCCTGGGCAAATTCGGGGTTTCCCGATCGGGGCGAGATTATTTGCAGTTTTTAGGAATCAAATATGCCAAAGTTCCTGCCACATTTCAGGTAAATTGAAATAAGTCCCCATCCAGATTAACTACACTTCAGTGGTTTCCCTCAATAAATCCCCACCTTGAATATTTTTATGGGGACTTATTTAGATGTGTATTAATAAGGAGGATTGATATATGTATGTAAGGCGGCAATGGCCCCGGAGAGGTGGGAGGATGTTAAAAACGCGACGGAGTTTGGGTCAAAGTGCATGCAGTTTGACAAGAGATCAAAAAAAGTGATTGGGTCAGAAGACTGCCTCTACCTCAACATCTACCGACCCGTTGTAAGTTCACTTTTAAGTGACAAAGGTCAATTCGAGGTCATTTTCAATGAAATGACATTTGGGGTATTTTAGGACATGGACCAAGTAATTCCCGTCATGGTTTATATACACGGATACGATTTTGCATTTTCCTCTGGGGATGACTACAATCCAAGCTACTTTATGGACGAAAACTTAATCGTAGTTACTTTTAATTATAGGTTAGTTTTTTTATAAATTTTTTAAACACATTTCATCTTTATCTGGAATTACTTAACGAAGCTCCCGGACCTATTCGCATCATAATTTAAAACTATCTTTATTGTATTTCAGATTAGGGGCTCTAGGTGAGAATAAATATTTTTGTTAAATATTTTTTATTCTACACGAAAATATTATAATGAAATTAATATGAATGGATTTCGACAAAGGTTTCCTCAATGTCGGAGATGACTTTTATCCAGCGAATCTAGGGATGAAGGATCAAGTCCTGGCCCTTCGTTGGATAAGAGACAATATCCATGTAATTAACAATTAAACTTAGGAAATATTAGCTTTGATTTAGCAGTTTATTTATTAAGGCAAGAGTTTTTAATTAATAAATAAGGCGTTTGGAGGGGATCCGAATCGAGTGACTATTTTTGGCGACAGTTCTGGAAGTGCCTCCGTATCCTATCACATCTTATCCCCAATGAGTAGAGGTACGTTTTTGGCCAAATTAACCGCAAAATTAGGGATTGTACGACATTTCTATTGTACAAGGGCAGGTCTTGAGAAATTAAATGCTTTATGTTCTCTTATTGCTAATTATGTTATTTAATCCGTGCTATTTAGGTCTATTCAGCGGTGCAATTTCGATGAGTGGGAACGCCCTTTGCCCCTGGGCCCTGGTCCCCAATCCAACGGTTGTAGCCAAGAGGTTAGCGAGTAGCCTAGGGTGCCCCACAAAGAAGGCCAAGTATTTAGTCGCTTGTTTGATGAACAAGGAGGCATCGGAGATTATCGAGGCTCAACAAGAACTTTCCGTTAGTCACAAAAACGGAAATAGACAAATAAAAGCCCATGGGCAATTATTTAACCCGTTTCAGTATTGAATTTGAATTATGCTTGATATTTAGGGATGGGACGATGACCCGATTGTGCCCTTTGCCCCATCCGTTGAAGAAGTTCAGTCCACCCCCGACACCGTATTCCTCCCCTATCATCCCATCAAAATGTTCGAACTGGGCCTCGTGAACAGGGTCCCTTGGGTCACGGGGGTCAATTCACAAGAAGGGGCTACTCTCTACTCTGCAAGTACTAATTCAGTTCCTATCTTGTTGCTAAAAACCGTAAATTGCAGTATAAGTCCCCCTTAATAAAATAACTCACCTGGGGACTTATAAAGTGATTTACGGTATTAGGTACCTTGTATCTGTTATGAATTACTTTAAAATTATTTTTGTTTTCAGTAATTCTGAATAGTACGGAGCTGACGGATGAATTCAACCGAAACTGGATGCGGATGGCACCCTTTGCCTTGGGCTACAAGGACCCCGATTTCCTCAATTACAAATCGACGAACGCGATCCGTGAGTTTTATTTCGGGGACGAGGCGGTGGGTCTGGGGACACGGGACAATTTGACGAACATGTTTTCGGACCGGAACTTCTTGGGATGCAATCGGCAGGCGGCTTTGGCTCAGGCACAATTCAGCCCTGTTTACCTCTACTACTTCACGCAGGAAGGGGACTACAGTTGGTTGGATGAGTTTAAAATACCCAAGGAATTAGGTGAGCATCCACAAGTGCATCAAACGTATTTTTGTTTGAAATGATTAATTAAATTCCCAATATTTTGTCAAAAAAAAAATTCGGATGTACATGTAGTTATTTGTAATTTTGGAGGGCTCGAATCAGATACGTTAGAAAAGGTGGTCAAAAAAGTTATTTTAGATGTGGTCTTCATCTTTTTCTTCGTTTCGTGACGAAACTTTCATCTAATCAGATGGTAGTTTCATCTTTTATGCGAAGGCAATAATAGGTACCCAATTTTTAATCCCTCTAAAGGTGTGGATATCGGTTCGGGGACCTTTTTCTTTAATGTGTTTACGAAATGAGGATGGTTACCCACCAATTAAATTTTAATTTAAAAATATTTTAATTTAAAAAGGTTACACGGGAGTCGTTCACTCCGACGAGCTGCAGTTCTTGTTTCAAATGGAACCGTTTCCAGAAATCACAAATTCCTCGAGGTTGGCCAACTTTTCTAAGAACGTCGTCGGTTTATGGACCTCCTTCGCCAATACTGGGTATCATACGACACCTTTATTTATCTTTACTGTATTGATTGCTAAAATTAATTAGTTAATTAACTCAATTTCTGCTATTTATTCAGTAAACCTGATAAAACGTGGGGAGAGGACGTGATGGAATGGAATCCGGTGCAAATGAGCGAGATCTCGGGCCTAAGTCCCCTTAAATATTATCAGATTGAAGAGAATGCGAAAATAATTATGGAACCTTTTACGGAGAGACTGGATTTCTGGGAATCACTTCCACTCAATTATACAAATATGCATATCAACTCACAGAAATTTTAATTACTATTATAACTATTTAATTTTAGCTCAAAATAATTATCCGGAAAATTATCAATTTCAATGATTTCGAATCTCAAAAAAACCGTTTCCCCGTGACTGACATCATGCAAAGCTCATATTACTGTTAAACCTTTGAATTTTGACTTGGATTTAATAACATAGTGTGTATTGCACTTAAATATAATTATGTAAACTGTAAAAAGAGTTTATCTGAAAATGTATTCTTGTATTACAACCCAAATCACACGCTTCATTACCTTTAAAAACTATTTTTTAACCGTTAAAAATGGATGCCTGAATAATTACTACAATAATGCACAAGAGATTTAAGCCATTTTTATATATTTCTGTTTAAACTTGAACAATAATTTAAATAATTAGTAAATAAGAATGAAGACATTTCTAAAATGGAAATGCAATAAATGGCGTATGAAAAATGGGAGATCGTTTGCCTTGACCTCCAGGTACCTTTGACAGTTGACGTAATTTCTAATTTGTCTCATATTTTTTAGTCTCCAACATCCAAATTGTCATAAATCAGGTTGACATCATCTTCTGTCATATTATATATACTCCATCTTCAACCTCCGTGCATTGGACACAATAAGAGACGACCAAAATACAAGTATCTTAAATTAGTTGCTTAAAAATGACAATGGATATGAATAATTCATATTTTAATATAATTCAAGGGCCATTCAAAGTTAACTTTTGATACAAAATAATTAAAAATTGCAATTTATCTGACATTTTTCAATCTGATCGACCAAAAAGAAACTTATTGGCTTAAACATCATTAAATTGTTCCTGTTTATGAACAGGTTGTCCCAGGTTAAAAACAACAACATAATATCATAGTTCTTGTAACAAGACGCAAATCTTATATTTTTTATGCCAATTTTAAGCAATAAAAGTGCTAGGGGGAGGAGTCAACTTTAGTTTATAGTCTTCAAATGACGTTAAGAACATAAAGAATCAAGTCAATTTTTAAGAGAAATTGCAAGTATAGCTGAGTACATTGTCCACCACTGACTCAGTGCTCGGGTGACAACTGAGCAAGGACAGTTGACAGTTTACAATCTTGGAGAACGCATTGCAGTTAAACTATTCAAAATGAATTTAATTGCAATTAACTTTGCAATTATTTGCGTTTTCGCAACAGCAGGAGTTGAATATGTCAATTCAGCTGTAATTGATCCCATTCTGACGATCTCTCAAGGGAAGTTAAAGGGAGGAGTTGGAGTGTCCCGAAACGGTAGGAATTATGTCGAGTATTTGGGCATCCCGTATGTAAAGAAGCCGGAGCGGTTTCAGGTAAAGATTATTAATTTTTCAAAATATATGCTAATTTTCGAAAAAAAACCATTACATTTCATGCAAAAAATTGTAGGAAGGGACTGGGGTGCAAAGTTGGGAGGGAGTGAAGGATGGGACGAAGTTTGGGTCAGTTTGCCCCCAATGGGACCGGAAGTCAAAAACGGTGATCGGGTCCGAGGACTGCCTCTTCTTGAACATCTACACCCCACAAGTATTTCACCTTTGATGACCATAATTTTTAAACATTACCTAAATAAGTCCCCAATTCCTAACAATTGAATGACTATAATTTTTAAACAACACCTAAATAAGTCCCCAATTCGTAACAATTGAATGACCATAATTTTTAAATAACACCTAAATAAGTCCCCAATTCCTAACAATTAAATATCTAAATAGTTACCGAAACAAGGAGCCAGTCCTTCGGTGGGGACCAAGACAAGTACATCGACAAGTTCCGGCTCATCGACGTCTCCTTTGTCTACGATCGTCTATCTTCATGGAGGGAGCTTTGTGGCCCAAAGCGGTGACTCATTCGGTCCCAAAATGTCATTTTAGTTACTTTCAATTACCGGCTCTCTGTTTTTGGTACCCTTTTATTTTGGCAATCAAACCCAGGTGTTGTACTGGCTGAGGCTAATTTGATAATTGTAATTCTTTAAAAATTGTTGACAGGATTTTTGAGTACCGGGGACAAGGAGACTGTTGCAAATCTGGCCCTCCGGGATCAACTCCAAGCTTTGAAATGGGTACAAAAGAACATCCAGGCCTTTGGAGGTGATCCGGCGAAAGTGACCCTGTTTGGGGGCAGCAGTGCCGGAGGGGCCATGGCTTCTTATCTCGCCCTCTCACCCCTTAGTCACGGTAGGAAATTATCTCATTTCTCAAACTAAAAAGCAATTTTGTAAGTGTTTTTTAAATTTCCTAGGTTTGTTCTCGAGTTTAATTTCGACGAGTGGAAATGCGCTCTGTTCTTGGGCAATTGTTAGAAATCCTGCAAAGGTCGCAGCAAAACTTGCAGCAAAACTTAATTGTCCGAATACAAAAACAACAAAGGACATCGTCACATGTATCAAGGGAAAGAGCGTCAAGGATATCGAAATCGCTCGTGTCTCTTTACAAGTAACACATATAGTCTAGCTACGATTTTAATGTGGAACCAAAAATACTTTCGTTAAACTTATGTTCTCATAATTCATAAAAAAATGCTAAAAAAACCGAATTTTACCCAATTGACAATTTTTGTGGTATATCTGGAACAACCTGTTGGGTTCCCGGTGATTTTATTTTTATCTAATATTTTTAAAATTTTTTTGACTCCGGTAAAAATTATTACAGGGATTTAATGAAGACCCAGTAGTGCCCTTTGCCCCTGTAATTGAATCCTGGCTCTCAAAGGACCTAATCTCAACGGCTGTCATCCCAGAAACCCCTGAAAAACTGATGATCGAAGGGAAGGCCCTTCGAGTACCTTGGCTTACGGGGGTTAATAGCCTCAACGGGGTCAATCTAGCTGTTGCAAGTAAAAACATCAGATTTTAAGTTCGTTAAAATTACTTTAATTTTCTAATACTAATTTACGGTGGATCTGGTTTAAAGATCTAGTAACTTCTCCAAAGAGGATGAGCCAAATTGACGAAGGTTGGTCCCAGTTTGCCCCAAAAATGTTCCACTTCAGCCAAACCGCTCCGCACCCTGCTAACGTTTCCGACGAAATCCGTGAGCATTACTTTGCCAAGAAGAAGATAAGTTTCGAAACGAAGGACAAGTTCATTACGGCACTGACGGATCGGAACTACATTTACTGCACTGCAAAGGCCGCTTCTCTTCAGGCCAGATTCAGTCCCGTTTACTTGTACAATTTGAACTATGTGGGAGCAGCCAGTTATTTGGATGATTGGGGCCTCAGGGATAAACTTGGTAAGGTCATCAAAGAGTCCCGATTTAGTAGCCCCTGGGGATATTATTTCGGTTTGGCCAAGTAACTATTTCCCAGTTCAGAATATCGTTCTAAATATTTTATTGGGGACCTTATTTTGATGAGGCTCTATTCCGGGGTGTTCTAACGGCCTTCGATTAGGTCATGGATGTAAATATGTATCATCTCATAGTGAATCTAATAACCAAAATTTTGTAGCCGACCTAAAAGGTGTCGTCCACGGAGATGAGCTTCAGCATTTATTCAACTTGAAATTGGCCACATTTCCACTCCTGAAAAAAGGGGATAAGGATTTTTCATTCTCGGAGAAAATGGTCAAACTCTGGACAAGTTTTACCAAGAATGGGTAAAAAATTTAATTACAGATTTCCCAGACAAATGTTGACCCTTTAAAACCTGTTTTTAAATCGGAAAATATAGAAGGCCAATGGAATCGACAGAGAAAGCAGGGGCAGAATGGTCACCCGTCGTACCGAACCGGTCCAAGCAAGTGGTCGAGTGGTACAATTTGGAGTCAGCGACGTCCCTCAGTCGACAAGTCGTGTTTGATGATAATAAGCAGTCGATTTTCTGGGAATTCCTGAACCTCGGTGACGACTACGTCCCGGCCAAAGACGGCAACAAATTCGCAGTTGGATACGAAATGCCCCTATTCAACCTGAAGACTTCGAAACCGTCTCCCATTACCCCGACACAAGCTTCCAAGCCAACTCCCCAGTCACACCCTCATCCTCTTTAAAGTCATTTACGTCCAATCTTGAGATCCCAGGTTATAAACCCACACCCGACAGAACATCCATGAAACCTGGCTCAGTTCCTGCTATTTCGCCCGCACCTTTGACCCCGGTGACCCCAAAATCCGTCCCGCTAGTGACCCAGAAACCATCCCCGGTGGTGGTGATCCCTAAACCAGTTGTTAATAATCCTAATGATCCACCCGTTGTAATTAGTGCAATTTTCAAGGATGATGACCCGTACTCTAGTACTTCTACAACTACGACCAAAAAACCTGGATTTTTTAGCAAGATCATTGGATAGTCGTAATTAGTTTTTGTTAATTTGTTTATTGCTTGAGTAAGTTAACATCTCCATTTATTCTGAGTAAGCATTCGAAACAATTAACATTTGCCACAATTAAATGATGAAATCAAGTTAGGTTGTGTTTACAGTTACGTTGTAATATCGTTTTTGCATTGTACCGATAACGATTTGAGCAATCATAAAATAAACAAAGCGTTGATGATTATATGGTACATCAATTCTTTAATGAATATGAATTTAATTTGTTGCACTGATGAATTAAATTTAACATTTATTGAAACAAGTTTTTGTGCGGAGGCCAAAAAAGTTAGGCAGGGGTTAAGGCAATTCGTATGATTTCAGGTGGCCCTTACATACAGGCGTGCCGGATTAACTTTAATACATATAATGAAAAGCTTCTTAAACTATCTTGCTTGAATCGTTTTCAATTTCTTCGCTCCAATTAATAACCCCAAACAATATTTGACAAATAAACGAACCAAATAAGACCTATTGCAGAAAATATTAACTTTTTACCTGCATCGTCCCGTTTAAAAAAAGTAAAGTAAAATGTAAGAACAATTAGACAGTCCTTTTCACTTTCATTCACTTGGTTTATAAAATGTAATTATAAAATATGATATGGTAACAGTTTTTCCGCACCCAAACCACAAAAACTCAATTCTTACTCAGAAGTTTATAATTTCATTGTTTCAATTGGGAAATGACTTGAATTTGTTATTAGTAACTCGAGTTATATTAACGTTATTTATGCTTTAACTATACTTCACCCACCCTGGATCTGTACTTCTTTAATTATACTATGGTTGTAATAAATATGGTCTGTTTACGCAATAAATAATAAAACGTTGTAAACGTTAACGGCAGCTCGCAAAATTAATATTCATTGCTGCTCAATATTACTTGAAATCATGTTGGTTTAAATATAACAATCAAAACTATTAAAAATCAATTGTAAAAGATCAAAATATTATAGTTTACGATTCTTAATCCCAAAGCTTTAGTAAATTGTTCTATGGTCAATTGATTTACACCCACAATAATATACTATGATATGATAAAGATAGTTTCCATAGGAAATATTTGAAGAAACTGCATATTTAAGAATTGTTCTAAACTACTTGAATACAACTGCTTCCCAATGTGTCCATCCACTTTGCTATTTAAACCTGTACAATTTCGTTAAAAATTATTTTGTTGTTTGACAAATGCAGTTAAAATCTACTTAAAACAGTGTTTTTAAATTATAGATTCTATTTTTGGATCAATTTGAACAGTTCATGAAACAATATTATCAAATGTCCTAATTAAGGCTTTTACGAACCTTAGATTGTTGTTTTGCATATATAAAATACGTAAACACCTTTAAAATTGGATTATTTTTTTAAAACGTATTGATTTATATATATCAATCCTGTTTCCAGAAATGTCGATTTAATTACATATTCTTTAAAAAACATTTTATATATAAATCAATACGATTTCCTCGAAAACCATTTTCATGTTGCACAATTCACATCAAACCTCAAAATTTTTCAAAATTGTTTTAAATTTAGAAAAAAGGATAAAAATCATATATATAAACTTGGCATTAAAACCAATACAATTATGTTAAAAGTTAATTCTGTGTTCGGAATTTGATAAACACTAGCGAATATTATGCTTCCATTTCAAAAAAATTGTATTGGTTCTAATCCGGCCTGCTTCTAGGCTCTTTAATTTTGTCTTGATTTACATTGACAAAAACGACGGACACACGGACGGACGGACGGACGGACGACCTGGTTGACATCATTAGCTCTAAACCTATTTTTAATAGGCGAGCTAATAATAATTATTATTATTATTGGTTTCGCATATGTCGAGTATATGGTATGTTGTCAATGACATGTTTAGGTGATGGTCGTTGCCGACGATTAGATAGCTGATTATGAATTTGCAACAAAAAAGGCAAACATTAAAACTTTTTCAAGACTCTCGAAAAATCGGAGTTTCTTCATTTCAAAGTGCTTTATTAAATTAGATATGCAAAATTTGATTCATATTAACTACTGTTTGCAACACTACTTGAAAAAACCAATACGATTGTAGACTTATTATAGGAATCATATTTGATTACTATGCTACTTGATAAATGCGTACATGGATTTTTATGTTAACATGTGATATTTCCTTGAAACAGTTAATAATTATCAAATTTTGGGAGCGTTAATGAAATGGTCAAGATAAAACTGAAGATACAGTAGTAAAAAACAAACAAGGCACTTATTAAATACGACTTGTTTAATTAACATTTAAAAAAATATCGTTGACGCATCACGTCTACCTGCCTTGAAGTACAGACACTAGCTTTAAATTACGGTGTTTAAAATGTCTTATTTTGCTGCGTTATTCGTAGCTCGCCTGAAATTATTTATCTCTGCGCCGGTTAAAGCAATAACCCGGATATCGTTTAAGTTCATTCTGTTTTTATTCAATCAAGTTCTAAATTTTCGATCAAAGGAAATAAGGTATGATTAAAATTAATGAATCATAATTCAAGTTTGTCGACGGCGTTACCTTGTAGGGGTACGCTTATTTAAAAAACAAAGCTTCTTGAATAGGTAAATGAATGTAGGGTCATTTAACATATGCTATGACCAGTCAACGGCATAAACCATTTCTGGTCTATTAGAGACACCCCAAATCAAACCAATGTAAAAAATTTAGCCACAGGGGTCAGCAATCGCCGTACCCTGTTAAGTATGATAAAGTCGCCCTTTTTTGGTAAACCAGTGCAATCACTAGCTCCTGAGAATCTTGTAGAAAACGTTTTTAAATTGTCATGCAAAGACGAAGAAGTTATCTTTTGAATGTTTCGTGTGATTTTGATTTGTGTTTTTTATAATGCGTTTGCAACGGTTAATTTTTTCAGCCTTTCAGAGCCTCTAACTGAAGGTCACATTTATCCCATCTGCACATCACAAGTTAATAAACCTATGGATCCAGAACTAAAGACAAAAATCATAGAAATCTTGCAAAACGACTCGATAGTTTACAAGAAATGGAGGCAATTGGCACATGCGCTTGGGATCAGTAATCTTGAACATTTGGAAAAACTATATGTCACTGGTACATCTTATGATCTCTTCAACAATTTGTTGGACGAATGGATTTCCTCCTCGTCGAGAGAAGTTGATTATATTAAAAACTTTGTAAATATTTTACGGACACAAAGTTTCATTTCTGTTGCAGGTAGGAATTAACTAATTTCGTTATTTTATTCCTATTTTTTAAACTGATTATTCAATGCTAATTCATGTTTGTTATTGTCACAACAATTTCAAAACTAAGGTTCAATTGGAACCTGTAGATATACACGATGATTTCCCTAGTGTATACAACTACAATATCGGATTAATAAACCCAGTACGATTGGAGTATTCATTGTGTCTGCTGGCGTGACCCCTTTTGTGTCAATGTTGCCCTTCTGTACATGGAAATAGTTTGACATTAATTTTTATAGCCAAACATAACCAATCGTGAATAGATTCGGTGACAAAATGGTCCGGATAAAATGGTCGGGACATAATGGTCGCGGATAAAATGGTCGTGGAGGAAATGGTCCCAGGGATAAAATGGTCGGAGACAAAATGGTCCGGACGTAATGGTTTCAGTGAATGGTCGCGGATATAATGGTCTGGACATAATGGTAGTAAGAAATGGTCGAGGATAAAATGGTCTGATTTTTTAATCACATTTCACTGTACTGATGGCCGCTGAATACAACCATTAAAATTTTGTCATTTCCTATGCTTACCTGTTGACCGTTTCTATCTCGCTGCATGCAGTACTATATACTTTACGGTGTACTACACAAATATTATTATTTAGAATAGAATTGTACTGCTGTATAGTCTAAATAGATAGCTGAATACGACTAGAACTAATATTTTAATTAAATCCACCTGCACCTACTCAAATATTTCGGGTCTACTTTTGTCATTTCTTGCTTTTTGTTCATGGTTAATCCTTCACAAAAGACTACAGTAGCTTCTACTTATAATTTGTATCATTTAAAAAGCCATACTCCAGCTTGGTCTACCCTTCAGATAATATGGGTCTACCTGTATCTTATTTTTCCATCCGTTGTTCGTTCATGTATTAGTAAAAATCTGTATTACTTCCTAGTTTTATTATTCGTTGTTGTCGCGGATTTGGATTTGTTGTTTTTGTTTCTGATTCAGCGTTTAATAAAATGGCAGAAATACAAGAGATTGAAACGGTTACTGAAGGACTGAAACGCTGGTGGAAAAAACTCGGCAACGACGTTGCCGGGAAATTTTTCAGGAAAACGGGAAATCAGAAAAATTGGGACCCTTTTTTTTTAGAAAATTTCCCGTTTTCTACCGAAATTGTCAAATTTTCCAATTTTTTCCGCTTAAATACGGTAAAAATTGGGTTTTTGAAATCGGGAATTTTTTTCAGATTAGCGGGAAGAAAAAGTTTTTTCCACCAGCGGACTGAAAGTTATATTGAGCTGCCGTGGCATGTTAATCTGCTGTTAAATAAAGCTGTTAAAAAAATTAATTATTTTTTTTGCTCACCAGACCATTATGTCCGCGGCCATTTTTAGCTACCATTATATCCCGACCATTATATCCGCGACCATTTCACCCGACCATTCTATCCCGACCATTACTTCCCTGACCATTTCATCCTCGACCATTTTGTCTGTCGACCATTTTGTCCGGACCATTTTGTCCCTGACCATTTTGTCCCGACCATTCTATCCGGATACCTCGTGAATAGAACCCAAGCCTATCCAATTCTAGTTTCAAGCAATTGCCCAATGGCTTGGAACTTGGAAGATATATTAATTGATTAGTACTGAGAATTTCAGACTTGCAATATTAAGAGGTCTTTTATCTGAATCTTCGGAGTAAATCAGAGCCTGTACGTGAAATATTTATGATTGGGATAAGGAAATCTTTCCGCAACCTGATAGATTCCTCTCAGAGGGAGATATCAAAAGTCGGTCTGTTGAAATGTTAGGATCGCTCAGATGTGTAGTTGCAAGTACGATGAACAACGTTAAGATCATTATAAAAATTTTAAACTTAAAAACAAGCGTAGATTTTTTAAAAGAGACATGGTTTTTTAAATGTAGATTTTAAATTGCCAATCGTTCGATATATTTTAGATCAGATTGAAGGCCATCAATCTCAAACCTCTCATCAGTCTCATCTCAAAAATATGGATAAACTATTTCCCTTTGCAATGGGCATCCTGCCGAATAATTTTGTAGGAAGAAAGAAAGAACTTGATGAACTTTATAAAACTTGGAAGTCTGGAGAATATTCTCTCGTAACTTTAACTGGACTTGGCGGCATTGGGAAAACCAGCATCGCTAAAATGTTTGCCGATGACCTGAAAATAAAACACCGCGTCTTGTGCATTTGCTTTAACGGCGAATCAATAATTGAGTTACAAAATTCTCTAACAAAACTTAGAGAGAAAGTTGCAAAGGTGATTCAAAGCACAATTCATGAAAACAAAAGTTTTGTGAAAACATTTAAATATGTCTGTTCCATAATTAATGAAAACTTATCGGCGGAATCAGAACCACATAAAATCCTACTATTCATAGATAATGTCGACAAAGAGACTAAGGAGATTGTTGAGTCAATTGTAGTCAAACAACTTTGCAATATCTTTGTCCTGTTGACGGCGAGAAACAAGGATATTGTCAATTTTGCAGGCAAAGTAGTCCATCTTGACGTTCTACCAATTGACGACGCAAAATCTTTAATATTTAGTATATTGGGTGCTGATGGAATTAATCACGACGAGCTAGATAAGATGTGTAAATCGTTATCAGGATTTCCATTGGCCATTCGTCAAGCCGTTGCATATATTTCTGCAAAGAGACAAACAACTACTATATCAAAAGACTATGGGGTATCTGAATATCTCGTCGACTACAAGTTAATGAAAGATAAACTTTTGGGCTATAAATTAAACATTGACCATCAATATTCTTTGACAATACTCACTACGTTGAACATTGCAATGAATGGTATTACTAAAAACGCCCAACAGATCATTCACATTCTTGCGTATCTTGATCCTGACGGTGTTCCTGATTCCTTCTTTAAGGCACTGAGTAATTCCTACGTTAGAAACCACAGTGATTTAAAAAATACTGATTTCAACATTGATTCAATAATCGAAGAACTGATAGTTACAGGTCTAATAACGGGAGAAAACAAAAACATCTATATCCATCGACTTGTTCAAGAGATTATTAGGCTTGATCTTAAAGATCAGCAGACAATGGTACTCCAAACTCTAGTTAGTGGACTGAACTCTATGAATGAACAAAAAAAAATTGCTTGGGATAGAGACAGTGTTAATCAAGCAAAGAAGATTTGGAGTCATTTTGTTAAATGTGAAAATGTAGAGTGGTCGTCAATGTCACAATTTATTACAATTTTTAATGAATTTGCTATTTGGTTGTCAAAAGAATGTATTAGTTTGTTAATGTATGAGGAGGCTAGAAAATTAGCGGAAATCAGCGGGAGTATTTATAAATTATGGGGCAATGGTTCTTCAACCGACGAAATCGACGAGTGCCACTTGGTAGCACTGTACATGCTCGGGGACTACGAAAAGGCTTTACAATTGAACGAGGCAAAGGTTAGAAGTTTTGAATTTTATCCAATTCCTCAACCCAATGCAAACAATCTTCAAGTTAACACGTCCCTTATGTTTGCATTTAACAAAGGGGTACTCCTTTGCAACTTAAGACGGACAGTAGAGGCTTGTGAAGTATTTGAAAAGGTTTTGGCTTCAAGGGTTCAAATATCGGGGAAAAGCGACAAAGATACTTTGGCTACAAAAAGAGCTGTTGCGCATTTACAATTAATTATCGGAGACGTAGATTCAGCACTCCAGTCATTTAGGCAACTCTTAAATTGGCAAGTAAAAGTTGCTGGAATGCATGCAAATGATTATGACGTTATTGAAACTCAGAGGGGCTTGCTGTCATGCAGTCGCATCAAGCCTTCATCGGCCAGTACTTATCGTCCCATTCTGGACGAGTTGCAGGCTGACTTTGTTGAGAGTCTGCAACTAAAAACATTTTATATCTTTAAATCACACTAATTAAGAAACATTCATTGTAACACAAATATTTGATTTTGGTCAACATGTGATAAATAACAAAGAGATACGGGTCTTATGTACAATTTCCAGAATATTCCAGATATCTTACATAATAATGCATAATAAAACAATGATCTATTTATAATCAGGCAAAAAAGTCAATTGGATATTATATTGTTGAATATTTGGATAAGCTAAGTCTGATATTTATGCCAATTGCCGATTTTTCTTTTTCTAATGACGGCAGTATTTAATTTTTAATATTGTAAACTAATTTCGAATCTTATTATTCTATAATTTCTTAAAACTGTATCTTTAATAGCTTATTTAATGAACTAATTGACAAGTCTGTCTAACGTTTATAACTCCTAGAGACGTTATGTCCCCTTAGAGCTAGGAGTTTGGTTGGTTGGTTGTTGGTTGACATAAATAAATAAACCGATGTAACGGGTGTAACCAAGTGTTGAAAACATTAATTAAACTAAATTTCAATTTCTCCAAAAGCGCCGAGTTTTGCACCCTGGTGTCAGTGGGAGTGGTCTCGAATACGTCAATGTTCTAAGCCACGTGGGAATCATTTACAACTCATATCTCAATTTCCTCAACAAAAGAGCGAATTCAGATTATCGAAAATTCCAAATTGTTACAAAAACGATTCCTGGTATACAATTTGAGGCAAATGATGTAACTCTACTCGCAATAATGTTTATTTGATCTTAAAAAGGCAATCATTCGTAATATCTTCCTCTTCATACACAAAGTTTGGGCTAGCAACAGAAATGGTCACAAAAAAACCAAGAGCTTCTTCTTCGATTAAATGCCGATAGTCGGACACTTCTAGAACTCGATCTCACAATCAGTTTCATGGTATGTTCGGAAAACCCAAGATATGGAGAACCATATAACGTCTATTTGCTATATAACATTACTACATATTGCATTGTTGTTACTTGTGAGCTCTAACAACAATGACAATCCTATCGTCATTCAATCAAAGGAAATATTTTCCAACCTATTTACTAACCCCTTTCGCAAAAATATTAGAGAATCATTGAAAGTATCCTTAATTCCTTGTTTGTTACATATCGGCAGTATAAGTTTACCGATGATTTATTCTCATTCCATGGGTCCTTGAAGGATAGGACTGTAGTAGTAGTTCTGTAAACTGACATCGCATCGTGCTGATGGAGGATTTGGAGATAAATAAAAAACATAATTATGTATTGGCTATTATTAGCTACATACAATCATTGTACTATTTTTATATCTATTCCATACAAAGACAAGATTAGAATAAGTCGCAAAATATTTGGACTCTGATTTTAGATGTAGATCCATACTACCGATAGCGTGGAATTTTTAGAGCGGACAAGTCTTTTATATTTATTTTATTTTTGAAGTTTTTAACAAATTGTGCTTGAATTCAGCTCATTACACCTTCAAAAATATTACTGATTGGTAAATGGTCCAAATCCAGAATACAATCATGCCTTCAAATTTTGGTTTGATGATAAAAAGGGAATAGCAGGTAGGCAATTTCATAAGCATCATAAGTGCAATCGGGCTAGCAACAGAAATGGACACAAAAAACTGTGATCTTCTTCTTTGATTAAAGAATCAGATACTTTGAGCTGTCAATCTCATCTTAAGTGTAAAAAAAAAAACAAAAAAACTATCATTTAAAGGCACAGCATGAGTATGCACTTACAATGCTCAGAGTCATTGTTGTATGAATAATAGGTCTGCAGAGCATGTTCATCCCTCATCTACATTCCTGGAAATTAATTTACCTAAAATAAAATGAAATAATAAAGCAGCCAGTGAAATTGTTAACACTTTATGTAGATAGTCAGCTCATGATGTCCATTTGTCTGTCCTCGTGTTTTTGTCTAGTATATAAATAATATTGACCATTTTAATAAAATATATTCCACTCTGCAGAGGTTTCAATGAGTCAGCATTTCACGTTTAAAATACTACTAGGGCGGATCACGTTATGAAAGCGTGATCTACCTGATATGGATTGGAGGATCGACAGGTCCTGCGTCTCCATTGTAAGTACGTCGAACCACCCTTTGTCCCAGACCTTGCCAAAAGTTTAAAGACGAGGGGATTCCGATTCTGGAGTCTCCATGCAAAATCCGTGCCGATTTGAAGTTTGAAGGTGATTTAGAGGCTGGAATTATGCTATATAAATGAATGCGATTAATGGCAAAGTTACATTTCAAATCGAAGCCCTTCCTCCGACGTCTTAGAACCTCTATTTCTTCTTCTTACTTGTTAAAACCCCTTAATTTCATTGTATTTTCGAGATCTCAAAAGCCAAGATGATTAGAGGCGGATTAGTGCTACTGGGATTAGTGGTAGCCTTAGTCCTTGGCCAAAAGGACGCTGATAAGCCGATCGTCGATACTCATTTCGGTAAGGTCGAGGGAGACATCACAACTTCTCGAGATGGACGGATGTACTATCAATTCAAGGGAATTCCCTATGCCAAGGCTCCAGAGAGATTCCAGGTTCGATATACGACGGTTTTATTTCGGAGGGGCGGTTAATGAGGTGCTCTTTTTAATTAGGAATTTATTTCATTTCCTTGGTTGGTTTTCAGATTCCAGAAATCCCGGACCATTGGGACGGGATTCGGGACGCGACAAAGTTCGGGCACAAGTGTCCTCAGTACTTTAAAACGTTTAAGGGAGAGGAGGACTGTCTCAATTTGAACGTCTTTACTCCTAAGGTATTATATACCATATTACGAGAGTTTAATTTTAAATTTAATTACAAAAAATCCATCAATCACGAAGTATTCTCCATAAAACAACCCACTGCCTGCAAATCATGATTTAACTCCCCTTTAATACGATTTTAGCTTCCAAAAGAAGGAGAACACAAGATCCTGCTTCCGGTTGTGGTGGTCCTCCATCCAGGATACCACCAACTCGGTTCCGGCGACATCATGGGCGCCAAGTACTTCATGGACCAAGATGTCATCGTTGTGACCATCAACAGTCGACTGGGACTCCTCGGTTACCTCAACACAGGGGACATGTATGCTCAAGGGAACATGGGACTCAAGGTGCGTTACCAAAAATTGAAAATACATTTACCCCGTTTTTGAGGGGTCTATCTGAAAAACAGCTCTCAGTACATTACCGTACTATGCCGAGTAATAATTTTTTTTAAATTTTAATCTAAACAAAAGGACCAAGCACAAGCCCTCCGATGGGTGCAACAGAACATCGAGAAGTTCGGGGGTGACAAGGGGCGCGTGACCCTTTTGGGCTCATCGTCCGGGGGTGCGGATGTGATGATCCATATCCTGTCGCCCCTTAGCAAGGGCCTCTTCCACAATGCCATCGCCCAGAGTGGAAGTCCCCTCAGCCCAACTTCATTCGTGAGGGACCCTATTGCCCAGGCCAAGAAATTGGGGGCTCAGGTCGGTTGCCCCACCGATAGCTCCCAAGCCCTCGTCATGTGTTTGAAGCAAATGCCCATCATGGACATCAAGGAAAAAGTTACCAAGCCAAAACCTGCTGTAAGTTTACTAATTTCGACAACATTAAAAATCGGGAATATATTTGTCCTGTCGAAAATCGAACCCCAATTAAAGGTTTCCCATCCTTAATTAAAGTTAAATATTTCTTTTTCAAACAGGAATTCAACATGGATGATGTAGCCCTGTTCGGACCCTCGGTGGAAACGATCCTTGGAGACCAAACTGAGAATGACGTGATGCTGTCGGACATCCCCGTCAAGTTACTCAAGGCTGGCAAGATCGTCAACAAAGTCCCATTGATCATGGGAATTAATAGCCATGACGGACTCACTCTTATTGCTGCCAGTAAGTCATTTTGACTTAATTAATTATCCTCTTTACAACGGAAACGCCTAACCGATCTAAAGACAATCGCGAAATACAAATCTGTAAGATCCTAGTTACTGGCACCAAGGCCTGTCTCCAGCTTAAATAATTCACATAATCCTCATAATGAAACCCCCATTAAGCCTTAAAAACTCAGTCATAGTCGCTCTTAAACCTGGAATTTCCTTGAAAAACAGCTCTTCAGCATCACAAAACCCGAAAGATTTTGAAAATCCACCCACAATTCGTTGTTTTATGAGGGTTTGAAAATGTAAATTTTCGTGATTTTATAATTTCATAATTTAAAAAATACGGCCAGGATGAATTAGGGGCGATAGTTTTTACGGTTTTGTAGTTCCTACTAGTTGTATTTCGACTGTAAAAAAATCAGACGATTCTGAAATTTCACTCTCAATAACTTCCCTTGTAAGAAGTAAAACATGTGGATGTAATTTATTTTCGCTGTCGATCAGTTTCCCGTCCATGTAATTTTTGTCGATGTGCCCCTTAAACCCAGTTTAAAAACCCCAAATCAGTCTGACTCGAAAACCTATTTTCTGCTAAAAAACACACTCTAAAAAAATAATTCTTGAGCAGAGATGTTGAACAGTACGGAAGCTATGACGAAGTTAAATGAGAACTGGGAGACGTTGGTGCCAAAGGTGCTCTTCTTCAAGAAGACGGCCAAAGAACCGGAAGTTGCGGCCAAGATGATCCGAGATTTCTATTTCAAGGACAAAGAGATCAATTTCGAGAGCAAAGAAGCCCTCCTCCAGATTTACACTCACCGATTTTTTGCATCCACCACCGCATTCACGGCCAAATATTACTCAAAATATGCCCCTATCTACCTCTACTATTTCGCACACAAGCCTCAACATAATGCCGTTGACGTCTTGGGGATGGGGGATAAGTTGAAATTAGGTACGGTAAAAGCTTTCTTTTTTAAATTAAAAAAAAATGATTTTTTTTAATTTTTGCTTAAATTAAAACAGGAGCTGGTCATTTGGACGAACTTCAGTACATGTTCAAGGGAGGAGACGAAGTGCAATCCAAGTTCCCAGAAATCACAAACGAATCTGACAAGGACGAACTGACACTCTCAAAGGGAATGGTCACTTTGTGGTCTTCTTTCATTGAAAATGGGTAAGATTCAAGATCCTAAAAATGTATCAAAAATCCCTAATTAACTGCATTTCCCGAAATAGGGCCTGCCTGAAATTATCCCAATTTTTTGGAATTCCATTCGCTTTTAGCCCTTCCTGGTGTTTTAATTAAACCCCTCGTTATAATTTCCCACTGCAAAACATAACCCAGCCTTTTACCGGAGTTTAAAAATATATTCTAAGGAATAAATGACAAATCTAACCTCAGTGCAATGCACTTCAACTATTGTAACCTAACTCAAACCCAACCGGGTCTCAAATTTTTTTAAATTTTTTCCGTCTCCAATTGTGTTTAAAGCGAGAAGGCATAAACCCGGGAAAAATCCTGAGACCCATAGGAGTGAAATTTAATAGATCACTCTAGGATCCGTTCCTAAGCCGAAACTAAAGTAGTATCCCCTATCCCCTATACAATTTTAAATTTTGCCCAAATTTGAATAGAAAACCGACCAAGACGTGGGGCGTAGGAAAGGAATGGAAAAAAGTAGAGAAGCCAGAACACCCTAGTTGGTACCAGATCGACTTGGAGGCGAGAATGGTGGACGAGACCGAGGAAATGGCGTCACGCGCCAAATTCTGGTTTAACCTCTACTCTACACAACTCACCGACGAACTCACCACACCCCCTAAGGAACAATTCTAAACATTAACCAAACAGCAACAAGAACAAAAACAATATTCCAAAAACGGACATGCCAAATTACCGATTGCCAACTTACCAAACAAAATTCAAACATCCTTTGCTTTGCAAAAGAAACTGTGATTTTTTTAAATGATGTTGTAATTAATAAAATTATTTAAAGCTCGATTCCTTACTTTTAATTAATCCAGTAAATACAATCGGGAAATCATGAAACTCTTTTAATACCTGCAATAATAAACCGTTGCAAAATGCACATCAACAAAGGGTGAAACGACATTCGAACAAAGACATTAATAGCATTTAATGCCGTTGTATGACACATGTGAGTCGTTTTCTACAAGATTCTCACATTCCCCCAACCATAGAGTAAAGACATACATATCGTTGAATAACACTTGACCGTACCTTTCCAACAATGTAGCACACATGCACGGTTGTAGTTTGAAAAATGTGACCTTTGACTGTACCCGCTTGACCTTTGACCTACACAGTCCTCAATCTAACTCAGCCTCCGCTGGAAGGTCATGAATGGTTTCGTGAAGAAAGAATTTGAAAATCTCTAACCGTTCAAGAGTTAGAGTGCGAACAGACGGACGGACGGACAGATCAAACCCATCAAAGGGTTTCACCCTTTAATAAACCGATGTAACGGGTGTAACCAAGTGTTGAAAACATCACGATAAACAAACTAAATCTCAATTTCCCCAAAAAGCCCGGGTTTCGCACCCTGCCCTGGTGTCAGTGTTAGTGGTCCCGTATCCGTCAAAGATGTTCTATTAGCCATGGGAATCGTTTAAACCCCGTATCTCAATTTACCCAACAAGCCCGGGTTTTGCACCCTAGTGTCAGTGGGAGTGGTCCCGTATGTGTCAAAGATGTTCTTTACTCATGGGAATCGTTTACATCCCATATCTCAATTTCCCCAAAAAGTCCGGGTTTCGCACTCTGAAATGTAGCTTCAGGCTTCAGGGTATTTTCAGGGCAGTTTTAAAATGAGTAAGAGCTTTGAACCGATTCAATGGTTTTTTTTTGGGGGGGGGGGGTTAATTTATGGGGGACAGGGGGTGTGACCGATTTGACCCAAGTTCGAACTTAGCCTCACTCTTGACCCAATGAACAAGTGGTACAAAGTTTGGTGACCGTATGTCAAGCCGTTCGCCAGTTATCGCACCGACAGACAGACAGACAGACAGACTGACAGACAGACAGACGGACGGACAGACAGACAGCCTAGTCATTCGCATAAAGTGTTTTCAACACTTAATAACAAAGCTATATATTGAACTACAGCCCTGATTTTTTTCCAATATTATTTAAGGGGGTGCTTATACCCGGACACCCTTACGATTTTTTCAATTTTTCCAGTGCTTTAAAAACACATGAGAATGTAATCCTGAACACTACTTGTGACAGCTTTTTGCTTGTAGATGACAGCCGTTAAAAAATGTTATCAAGAAATAAAATAAGAAGTTTCTGCACGATTAGTTATGAATTATAAATGCGGAATCTGCAAAAGATCTTGACTTGTACAAATATTTGATGATATTTCGAATTAAAATTAATTTTAATGAACTAATAGTTACTTCTGGACTTTGACTCCTCTGTCATCAATACGAAGATGACTGTCCAAATCTGTGGATAAATGCAGTGTGGGCTTCAATTGTATTTATCTACGAGGTCTTCCTATCATCCACTGTAATTATTATTCCTCACAAACTTCAAAATCTCTAATATTATTCAATAATCTTACACTTCTTACGCACTTTAACAAAACAATTATTAATATCATTTCATAAAAACAGAAAACAAACAATTAAGGAAAAGAAGGAGGCGTAAGCAAATACTTGAAAGGATCCTACCGATCATCTCTAAATTGTAATTTTTTCTAATTACAATTAAAAGTTAACTATAGGATGTTGCATGATTAAACGGAGGAATTATGTTTGCTCATGAAAAGACTTGAGTGCCTCTTTGTTCAATGTTAAGATTTCCTACGAGAGCCGAGTCAAGTATTAAGATAATTATTTACAAACTTGAAATTCAATCGAAAAAAGCACATAAGACCTTCGTTTAAATTCAAACTAGAGGTTTACTAAAGAGTCATCCATCCTTATGCTTTGAAAGATGAATTCAAGGTAAAGATAACTTTGTAATTAGGCATAAAATGCTAAAGAAAAAATGAATTGCAATCAGTCTTTAGGATTTATAGCTTGGCTAGTCCTTACTTTAAAGATAGTGCCTCAATAAAATTAATTACTGAAAATAGTAATTTTTAAATTAATTTTTGAAATGGAATTTCGAAAATTTTTCATGCTCCTGAGTTTGATTGTGGGTACGAGTTACGGGAGGGAGTCAAGAGGTCAAGGAGCGTTTGCTGAACTAAAGGACGGAAGTAGGTTAATTGGACAAAGCTCCGTCTCCAGAAATGGAATGACCTTCTTCAAATTCATGGGAGTACCTTATGGCAAAATCCCTGCTAGATTCCAGGTTCGGAAACTTACAAATATTTTAATTTTCGAAATGTGAATTCAAAATTTGAAAATTAAAAAAAAAATTGGCCGGAAATGTGCAGATTTCGGAAGCTTTTGGAGGATGGGAAGGTATCAGAAATGCGACACAAGTTGGACCGAAATGCGTTCAGATTGACCAATTTAGTGGGAATGTTTCGGGAGTAGAGGACTGCCTCGTTCTTAACGTTTTCAAACCCGAGGTGAGAACAGATTGTATTAATCCTGTTAATTGTCATAATATTTTTTAAAGAAGAAAAATTTAGACTTCAACAGGTTAGTTTGTTAGTTCAAATTAAATCATTTAGATTGCATATCAATAAGAATAAAAAAAACTTCAGATCGCGTTTAAACATTTCAAGGGAAAGACTACAAGGAAACTTCCCGTGCTTTTTGCAATTCATGAGGGCGGATTCAGAAGTGGACAAGGGGCTGACCTTCGCCCCGAATACCTAATTGACCAAGATCTCATCATCGTCACCCCCAATTACAGATTGGGACCAATGGGCAAGTCAATTAGTACCTTTACTTTAAAGCCATTGTTAACGCTGAATGATTCTAATTTTTAGTCCAAATGTTCCCATTTCCCATGCAGCGTTTTGTTTCTCACAAGGTATATGCAATTTTGTAATCCTCAATTTTTACGTTTGTTTTGTTGCACCTCAGGATTTCTAAACGCTGGAGTGGAGAGTGCAAGGGGCAATCAAGGACTTAAGGATTTAGTCTTGGCCCTTGAATGGGTCCAACTAAATATAGAGAAATTCGGTGGTGACCCCGACAGAGTCGTCATTCAAGGGTCGGCTAGTGCCAGTCATGCCGTTTCCTTCCTCATATTGTCACCATTGACCAAAGGTACCTACCACATTACTTACGTAAATTCCAACATCCTCGTAATTTTAATTGTAATAAACAAATATTAACTAATTATGAATTAGGTCTATTTTCGGGAGCGATATCACAAGGGGGTGCGGCTCTGTGCCCCTCTTCGGCAAATCAGTTCGGAAGAGGAAAGGCTCTCCTTAATGCACAAAAGTTAGCACAACGGCTGGATTGCCCATCCACAAATTCGGAGTATTTAGTGAAATGCTTGGAACGTTTGGACCCCAAAGTTATATTAGAACAGACTCTCCCATCGGAACCTCTGGTTAGTGTCGACGGTTTCTTTTGTCAACATTTTTAAAAATTTTATTTTCGAAACTGAATGCATAAATTGACGGAATAGAATTTCGAAACGGACAGCCCCTCATTCGGACCAAGTTTGGAGACGCATCAAACTGGAGATTCTGATCCCAACGTCTTCTTGTCACAACATCCGGTTGACATTCTGACGCAAGGGACATTCAACAAAGTTGCTTATATTCTCGGGACTGATTCACTATCGGGTCTCATCCCTGCTTCTATCGGTATTGCAATTAATTTTGTGAATTTAAGCAGCCTGTTTTTTATAGTCTAATATTTTACGACTATTAACAGCTCTATCGAACGAGAGTTTGAGGGGTCAGTTGAATGAGAAATGGGGCCGGGTTGCCCCGAACACGTTTTTGTACGAGGAGGTGACCCCTGACCCTTGTGTCGTGTCAGGTCAAATCCGTGACTTTTATTTCAAGGGGGGGAATGTGTCGGGGGAGAGGAGTGAGGAATTGATGGACCTCTATGCGGACCGACTCAGCTATCACTGCACGCGCAAAACGGCGCTCCTCTTCGCTCCCCACGCGCCCCTCTACTTGTACAACTTTAATTGGCAACAGACCTCCGGAGAAATCACCGGTACCAACTTTTGATATTGCCGAAATTATAATACGAGTTCATTGAAGTTTTGAGACTCTTCTATTAAATCAAAACCAATGTTTTTAAAGGGTTTGTAGATAGCATGTTCCAACTGGATGCGAATAAGTACTTATTCCCAAGTTCCCACCCCACCGAGTCCATTGGACGCAATTCCTCCGCTTATCAATTTTCGGAACAGTTTGTCAAACTGTGGTCATCTTTTGTAAAGGATGGGTAAGGATTTTACAAGAACTTAATCAAGTTTCAAATTTTAAGCATTTTTATTTAAATATTTAATGGAATAACAGACAGCCAAGATGTGAGGACTGCAAGACGACTTGGACCAAGTTTAACCCTAACGAAAGTCCTCTGAAATGGTTTAACATTAAGGATGAGCCGGAAGTGACTGTCGAAGATCAAGATTTTACTTCACGGATGCAATTCTGGGACAATCTACCTTTGAATGAGGGATTCGTAAACGGGGACATGGAATTAACTTATGGATCAACACCGAAAATAAGTGACCCTAACTACTCTGAACAAGTGACCACTTTGAGCCCGAATGACCCATCAACTGACACCCCTCCAATTTGGACGTCCATCTCCCCCAAAACAACCCCATCGGGTCATTTATCATCGACATTGAGTCCATCTTCTAGGCCCACAACTACAACCACAAGTATGAGGACCTCTCCCACTGGAATCAGGAATGAGCCCACCAGAAATACGTTCCAGCCCCCTCAAATCACAAACCAATCCACCACAATTCTGAATGAGCCCAAGAAAATTCCAAACCAATCTCTTACAATTACAAATCAACCCATTGTAAATGCGAATAATCAACATAATGCCACAACTAACAATCAGTACACCACAATTAGAAACCAACCCACTACAAACAGGAGTCCACCCACAACAGATTTCAATGATTCCACCACGAATATAAATCAATTCCCCACAATAATCGATCAACCCACCACAGTCCCATCCTCATTGACCAACCAAAGAGACCAATCCAGTAGTAGCACAAGGGGCGCGGCGACCACGACCGGAAGTGAATCGCGACAGGGAAATGAACGCGCCATTTCAAACAATGGACAAAAGATGACTGCTGGACATCAAACAACCTCAGATCCTCAGAAAATGTTCCAAGTCGTGACCTCAAAACCGGAAATGACCTTTGACCCCGTCGTCATGTCCCAAACATTGGAAAGGGAAGAAGCATCCCCAGCTTCAAAAAATAAAACTTCGAAAATTAAAGTCACTACAAGCTTTGCGTTCAATGGGACTTTGGTTCTATCTCTCCTTTTCCCCTTATCTCATCAAAATGCAAGTTTCAGTTAAATTAATTGACAAATCCTCAGATTATAGTCTTCAATCTCATGCCTTTAATAAAGTATAAAAATGTTTACAATGAAAAAGGAGACCGAATGCTTAAATAAATAATGCTTTAGGATGATTTAAAATTGAAACCCAGTAAAATTTATTAGCCATAAACAACGTTAAACACAACAAAGTACAACTAGGAACAATAATAACTTAAAGCATGAAAGCCCTTACATAAAATTATTTATTTAATAAAAAATGTGAAATAAAAATCATAGCTTCTTATTCCTACTCCAAGGAAATTAACAAACTGTGCAAGGAAAAGTGAGAAATCCAGAAATCTATCGTCGATTGGGAATATAAACAGCAGCATATTGTCGGTGAGATGTCAAGGACATTGGATTGAGGGCCAAAGGGTTGGCCAAGGGGTGTGGTCCCGGGAAAAGCCCCCTCTGCTGAAACTGCCCCTGTTGCTGAACATATTGATGGTAGTTGGGAAACTGGGCCCCGGGGTGAGGCTGACGGCATTGAAATTGAGGCAGAGCCACTCCCCCTTGGCGGTAATGATGAGTGGGTGGGGCAATCGGGACCCAATTGATCGGATTGTTCGAATAGCCTCGAACTGACCCCAGTGACCCCGCTGTACTGTAACTCATCGGTGGGTGTGGCATTTGCCGAGGGGGAGGAGCCAACGATGGCCAACTCCCGTGACCGCAACCTGGGTGACACCCGTGGTGTCCTGTATGACCCCCATAACCGCTGTAGCTCGTCTGACCAATTGCCCCAATATGAGCAGTTTGACCCTGATGGGTAGATTGACCAAGTAGAGGGCTCCTCTGCTCCACTACGTCCTTTGTCGTCTTGTGCTGCCCCACTTTCGCCCCTTGGGCATATTCCTCTGCGTCTGGTAAGGATAACAGCGGAAGCGTCCTCTTGGACGGACGACCCTCCCGTTCCGATCCCGATGTCGACGACTTTGAAGCGTGCCGAACTTTCGATGACTTTGGAGCCTTGGTCGTAGATGGGCTGGAAGGGGGTGAGAGCCAGCGTTGGCCAGCCGACGAACTCCGATGACCTCTGACCTTGATAACAGGGACAGGGGGACTCGGGTTCCCAACAACAGCGTCCTTGGCATGAAGGACTGATGGTCGGATGATGATTTTAAGGGCTTGGGTCGAGGGTGGAGATGCTATATCCATTTCATCGTCCGAAATACTTTCGACATCAAGTTCGTCACCCAAAGTTTCGTCAAGTGACTCCAAACTTGTAGCTGCGATTTCAGTGGGTAATTCTAAGGGGAGAGAAATGTATCTCGGTCTCTGAGAAATGTACCTCCGACAAATTGTCTGTGCCCTCGAAACGGCGATTGGGTCGAACGTTAGTGGAGGAGTTTGTAGAGTTAATTCCACAAATTTCTTGCTCTTAATCTGCACTATCTTTGGCTCTTCTTTGGCGATGATTCGTCGGAGGACTTTTGTACTGAAAGGGACCACACCCCCTTGAATTCGCCGTCGTGGGAACTGGAGTTGGGGGGCTGAGAGCTCGTTGAACTTGGCAGTCAGCAGAGTCCCTTCCCTTCAATCGGAGACGAGTTAAGTTTGATTTTTATGGAATTTTTGGGTAATTTTCGAAATATTGAAGTTACCGTATTGTTTGTCGAAGTATTTCGCCAGTGGGATCCAAGTTTTTGGTACTGATCCGTTCCCAAGGGGGTTCCATCCAACTGCAGTCATACATGCAGCCTCCCATCATCCATCTCTCGATTCCCATAAACCGAGTCCCCATACTATATTCCAAAATGTCAACTATTCTACGGAAAAGTCGGATTTCGAATCTTGACGTCCATTGATTTTTGTGCAAAAATCAGAACAGATTGGAAATCCACTCGTTTCTAAGGAAATCTGCTCAAATCCTCTTTCAGTATTCAGTATTCGCTAAAAATGTTGCCAATTTCCGGTGGCATTTCCAAAACCCCGAATTCCGGTCCTGAACTTCAAGCTCCATTTAACAGCTACCTATAACGCCGTAACCACCTCTGATTCGGACAGGGTAATAAATCAATTTTCTTTGGTAAAATATTATTGTCAGTAGAAAGAAATTTAACATTTTTTCCCTATTGAATAGAGTTTCAAGATCGCTGTGCAATTAGTCCATTCTAAAATACTGATAATGGAAGACCGACGATGTGGAGGGGGTGCGGGGGATGTCGGGATCATCGGAAATAAATCTAAACAACCTCCAGTTTTAATCAAGAAATCCCTGGCCGAATATTTTAACGAGCGAATTGCGGAAAGAGTGTTAGTTAACTTTAACTTAAATTACCATAAATCTCAAAGTACCCTCTCCCCTCTTTAATTCTTTTCTTTATACAGAGTTCCCTAAGAACAAGAACCTTACAAGGGAACATTTGTTGTACAGTTGTACCGTTGTACCGTCTCACCCAGATATTTTCAAACCTCTTATAAAATTCAAACAGAATGTAGAGTAGTTACGTTATAATGGTGTGATTAACTGTTAATTAATTATTTGTTTCTCAGGATGGCGGAAGAGGGTAAGTTCGATCGAGATGATATTTACTACACACCAGCATGGGAAGTGGCGGAAGCGCGTCACGAGATCACGTGTTTGGACCGGAAACTGGTCCAGAGTCGAGGTCTTTGGTTGGAAGAGAAGAAGGTTCTTGTCGAACGCTGGAAAGACGCTGTCGACAGACAAGCCGCCATTTTCGACAGACTCCCACAGCTTAACCCTTACTTCAAGGTTAGCTCAACAAATCATATGAGAATATGTACTTGCTGAAACAGGTACCCCGGAATAACTGCCCCACCCCCTATAATAGATTATAATCATGTATTTATCACATCTAATGAAACGGTAGGAAACATTCGGGAAACGGGAACGGGCGTTTCGGACGACGGCACGTGAACGGGAACAATGCCTCGAGAAGGACACGGAACTTCGGAGGCAGCAGAAGGAACTTGCAAAACTGATCGAAGTGAAGGCCCAAATCGAACACCGATTCGATGAGTTTTCGATTTACAAGGATTATCTGGAGAGCACAAAGGAGGCGAGTCATGGGGAATACCCCGACGTCAAGAATCTGATCGACAGGTACGGGATACTGGCCGACGCACGAGAAGACCTCATGAACCGCAACACCTCCTTCAGGGACACCGTGGCCAAGAAGCAGAGGGCTCTTGATGACGACATATTAGTAAAATTCCATATTTACATCTCGAAATTTCGAATTTTACTCAGATTTCCAATTTCCTGATTTTTATTGCAGATGAGATCGAACGAAGTGCTGGCTTATCGGAACTACCTGAGTGAACTGATGGAGTACGACACGATTCTTCAGGAACAAGTCTTCCGGCTCAACGACAGTCTCCTCCGAATCAAGACCACGGCCGCACAACGAACCCTCGTCATCGGACAAATCAAAATGGCAATACGGAACCTCTACCTCCAAGTCTGCAAGTCACTTCATCGGTATCCAAAGGTAAGGAGAAATATAACCCACAAAAAACGTATTTATTAAAATGTAACGACTTGGACGACTCATAACGACGTGACCTGCAAAAAATCATATGACCCCTTGACCTTTGCTGTAAATTTCAGGTGGCCTCGGAGGACACATTGGGTCAACTGAATGACGTGAAGCATTCGATTCGTGAGATGAGTCGCCTCACATCTGACATTCACCGGATGTTGAAGGCGGCGCGCGTGACGGCGAAGAAGGAGGCGATGAGTCGCGTAAAGTTAGCGGTCCTCGCGACGGAGCGACTCAAGCGCATCGACAAGTTCATCCCAATCACTAAGAAACCGATGGACGTTCGAGAACTATTCGGACTTCCACCCATAAAACCTAAACTTCCGCCCATTTCGAAAATACTGCTAACTCGGACTAACAATTAAATTAAAAGGATGTGACTTTATTTGGGGGCATGAGTGGTAATTAGGTAGATGTAACAGAATATTATATGATCACGAATAAAGAATCGTAATAAAAAAGACAAGAGAGTTACTTAAATGGTAAATAGTTATATTTAATGTGATGCAGGATATATTATTTTCAATTGAATATTGAATGTCTTAAAACTCATTAATACACTATATAATTATAAGATGCGGCACATAATGTTGTATTTATTAATTACTCCGAAATAAGCTACAAAACAGGTCCTACTCTTCAGAGGAACTTTGTAGACTAGGGGACTTATTTCTGATTTACGGTAATCAAATGATATTAATTATTAATGTATCATCCTGCCCGAAGCTTTTGGCATGAATTTCCACCATTCCGACCAAAACCACCTCATGCAGTGTACTCCATGCTGTAATTTCAACCAATTTCTATACTTCAAATTTTGTCTCCAATCCCCCTCAAAGAGTGGAATAATCCGGAGGTCAACCAAAAATCCTAAAGCACTTAAGCCCATTCCAATTAAATAGAAAAAGAAGACGGTTTGAATATTATCGGACATTTTAACAGCTTTAACTCGATCTTCTACCTTCCCTTTCGTTACCCCCAAAGTGTAATTCAATCTCAAAAGATAATTCGCTCTCGTAAAATATTCCTCTATTTTATGGTAAATCCCTGAAGAAACTATCGTCCGAAACACCCAAGGGACCCTGGACCCTTCATTCCTTGCGAATTTCCATCCATAATATCTCTGCAAAATGCGGTCCTTGGACAAAGTGAAGCTGAGTCTGTCATAATGCTTGGACAAATAATCAAACTCGGCTCGTGTCTTTGGAGAAAAATCAGCAAAAACGGTGCGGCCACATTTGACAATTTCCGCTTCAATTCCAGCGTCCAGCTCCAGGGATGAGGAATGGACATCAACCCCTGGGGGAATGCATTGGTGATTTGGAATGAAGAAACGCTTCAAGAGAAGGTCCGTCTCTCTTGCATGAATCGTGACGTTTCTTTTATTGAATGCAATGCTAATCCTATTTTCGGTCGCCCTATATGACTCCTCCAAAAACCATTTAAATGAATAGAATCTATCAACATTCTTGATGTCATTTACTCCAGAGTGAGGCGAGAAAATTCTGAATTCCGGCCCCTTGACTTCATTACAATCCCCATGCATAGCACCCAAATCCTCATCCTTATTCCATAGTGAATTAGGTTTGATATCTGAAAAGCGCGGTGTCACCAGCTCCTTAAACAGAGAAACGCTTCGTGAAGGGAGTGGCGATGTAACACCTGTGATGACGAGCCCTTTGTAAGCGTTCGTAAAAATGACCCCAAGAATCAACCAAAATCCCACTACGATCCTGTAGAAAAGTAGCTCGTCAACAAAGGAGGGTATGAAGAAGGACTGCTCCAAAACCGATGCAAACATTAGTAAAGATGGCGAGAATGTCTGGCGGGCTTGTTTGAATTTCTTCACAACCAAATAGACAAAGATGGCGATTGTTGCAAGGGACGCCAAGATGGCGATCCAAACTTCGGCTTGAAAAGGGTGGAGGTAAATTTCAAAAGCCAACGCTTCTTCGGCATAACAAGTGAGGAACGTGAAACTGTCGGTGGCAGTTGTCACGACCGAGTCCCAAATGAACTGGAATCGGTAACTCGACATCTGACCGTGTGTCGTAGCCCGGTTAAAACTAATTTGTGGATACCGAGCATACAAGAATTTTGTGCAGTGAGAGTATGTAAATTCTTTCCTTCCGTCACATCCTAGTTCAATTATTTCCGGCATTCCAATGAACGTACTATTCGTTTCGTGGAATAATAAGGCTAGCATGTACATCTCGAAGCTCGAGAGTGGCGAGTTTGGAACAAACGGGATTCGAAACGGATTCCGGCCCATTTCCCCACTCCGAAGTAGTTGGACCAATGGAGTCAAGACGATTTTTTTGCGTTCCGTCACCCCATTTCTCCAAAATCGGGGGGCGAAAGGTTCGAAAACCTTGTCCCATTCTTTCCGAGTCTTCCCGAGTCCCTCAATTGGAATAAGTCTAGGTTTTGGACAATAAACGCAAAAGACGGTCCTCTCAATCAACCGGTTCGAGTGGTCCAATATGTTGATTCCGAATCGAAGTCCGTCAATTCTTGCCGCGTCTCCGTAGATAGTTATATCGTCATTAAATGGGATAGGACTCGCGTCCAGTTTCAATGAGATTTGCCAACTGATGTCACCACGGCTGGAGGAATTGGCAAAGTAGGCAAAGTAATTGTAGAGAGGCTTTAGTTGCTGAAACCGTTTTGCAATTCCTCGGTCAAGGGCTAATTTATCGGGGTTGGCGTACAAGTAGAATTGAGAGACTTCCTTAAGGGCCTCCCCGACCGGAAATAGGGAACTTGTCTGCTGATTTCTAGACGTGTTTGGATAAGTCTTCCAGTGATAAGCCTCCACTGCGAAATGCATGACGTGATAGACACAATAAATCCCCTTGGAATTGACAACATTCATTGACTTTTGTCCTTCGAGAGGGACTAGAAAACGTTGCAACTCCTTCCGCCAACCAATCCACTTATCCGCCTCTGAAAATCGGTAGCGACGAATGGTGAGTGGATTCTGGTCAATTGGCACATCTCCCAGGTCCATTTCGTCATAGACGAGCCGGATGTGACATTCTGAGACGGAGTTGATCAAATCCGTCAGTCCTTCCACCACATTCAGGCCGGATGTCGAGGGGAGGAGAAGCAATATTGTAATTGTGACGAGTAAGTGTTTGAAGGGATATTGTTCAACATTGGACTCGGAATTCGACTTAAAAGAACACATTTTGTAAATGTGACAGCTTCCTCGTCTGCTTTGGAATTCGCGATGGACGTTTAAGAACCGATGCTTGTCAGACCAGTATGCAGTTATCGAGTCATCGTAGATCTTTTCTTTATCAAAACAAATTACGTAAATTTTTCAAGCTTCAACTCGATATCCAATGAATTATGTAATGTAAGAGTAGGCCATGGCCATTGTGGTGTCAGAGCACGATATTTCATGCCTTGAATATTGTTTTCCAGTCCTTGAACACACAAGTCAGTATGAATGCCATAACACATCATATGCCACCATTATGCACCTTGGTTTCGTACGTATGCATTATGCGAATAGACTTGGTTCCCTTCTGTCTGTCTGTCTGGCTGATGGAACGATTACCGCGAATTGAAAAGAGGAGTCGGATGAATAAAATTCAGCTAGAAAGACGTTAATCAGTGTTGTGTTCAAATCTACCTACCCGGTAGCAGAAACAACGGCTGCTTCAACTAACGTAAAATAAATCCTACTTTTATGCCTGACTCCTCACATTCAAATAATGAGATGCTTTCGAAGTACTCCACGTTAGTCGAGGTTTTATTAGATTTATTAAATAGTAAAAACGGTAAATAATAAACTAATTTAACTGACTTCACTTCTCAAACCATTAAATATTTACACAAATTCCTAACGGACAAAGGACGAGAGGATGTGTCTCCGAGCGGCTTGAGAGAGAGAGTAATGAATTCCACAAAGAAACGCACCTCCTAAAAATGCACATTAGAACTATTGGCTAAAACCAGAAAACAAGGCAAAAACTCATACTTAAACATTTACACAAAATGCCCCTATTTTCTATGATACAAATCATTAATTAACAATTAATTAACCTTATCGGTCATCAAACATCCTCCCACCTTCTTTTGTGAAAGTAAATAAACAAAAGAACAACAATTAACTAAAAGAGACAACAATACAAAAAACAAAATTAATCACTTTTAAATCTAACTGTTTTCTTCACCAATCTTCCCGATTTGGTCACATATTCCGGACTAATAACTGTTTCTTTCTTCTCCGGAATCTTCATCTTCAAAATCTTCTTAACTTTCTCTTTTACTTTCTCCGGGACATCATGGGGACTTGATATTTCGAGTGGAAATAAACGCTGAATTGGTCGGTGAAATTGTCCATTGGCCGTCTTAACTTCAACTACTCTTACGTGGCCATCTTTTTTGGGGATCAACTTCAAAATCTTTGCCAAAGGCCATTCCAATCTCTTCCGATTATCCGCACCAACCAGCACAACGTCTCCGACTTGGAACTCCTTAATCTTCTTTTCCTTTCCTCGTTGAACAAGGAGAGCCAAGTATTCGGTCCGGAACCGATTTTGTAATTCTGTCATGATTGAAGTCTTCTCGAAGAAGATCTTCTGGAATCCGCAGGCCTCCAACACATCTTGGTCTTGATAACTTGTTGGGGGAATTCCATGCATAAACATTGCAGGAGTAAGGGCGGTCAGGTCATCCGGATCCTCTGTAACGGTAGTAAGGGCCCTGTTATTCATCACCATTTTGACTTTAACAAGACATACCTTCAGCTTTTCAAGGGTCGGACAGGTTCAGGACAGGTCGTAGGTTTTGGCAATCCTCTTCCAGTCCAACTGTTTGAAGAGATTGACAGCGCCCACAAAATTAGTGCCGTTATCGCTATAGACGATATCTGGCCTTCCTCTTCTGCAAATAAATATTTCAAACGCTTCCAGGAACGCTTCCGTGGACAGCGACGTAACGAGTTCCAGATGGACACCTCGATATACTGCACAGGTGAAAAGCACTATCCAGGCTTTCTCCTTTCCCTTCAGGAACAGCGGCCCAGCTAAATCAACCCCCACAACCTCAAATGGCCTTGCCGACTTTATTCTGTCTTCAGGAAGTGGGGCTGGAACTACTTCTGGTGCTCTGGTACTATATCTTCTGCAAGTGACGCAATTTGTTATCACTCTCCGGATTGCTTTACGACTCTGAATAATCCAGAATCGTTCCCTCAGGCTTCCCATAACGTACTGCACTCCAGCGTGGCAACTGTCTATATGACGTTCTCGGATGAGTTGTTCCACTAATGGATGAGTATGCGGAAGTAACATCGGGAGTCGAAAGTGCTCTGTATCCTTTCGATAAATAAGTTTGGTCTTGACGCGTATGATACCGTCAATCCTCACAACTCGTAGGCCAGAAATTACATTCCCGTCTTTTGGAAATGCTTCCTCCTGCACCAGCCTTACGACGATTTCTTCAGCAGTTCGGACTTCTTTAACCGTCAGAGGTCCAGAGATTTTCAATTTCTTGACACAAACGGAAACAAACCGACGCAACCAAGCAAACATACGTATATTTTTGGTATAACTTTGGCTATTAACATACCAAGGAGGACGATAGTCTTCGGTAACTGCCAGGCTGACCGTAGTCTTCTTCATTTCGGCCCGGACAGCGACTTCGTCACAAGATTTATTTTCCATTGGCCATTCACTTTCCGGAAGGCTTAACCATTTTGGCCCCTCCCACCATCGGGACTCCAAAAGTTTCGAAGGAGTACATCCACGGGATGGAAGGTCCGCTGGATTGTGAATGCCTGATATATGTTTCCAATTTTCGGATTTTGTAAGGGAGCAGATCTCCCTGACCTGATTCCCAACGAAAGTACCCCATTCGTCGTTGCGCCGAATCCAGGCCAACGCTGTCGTGGAATCACTCCAAAAATATGTTGGAATATTCTCAAGGTTCAGGGCCTCCTTGACACTATTTGTAAGACGGGCAGCTATAACGCATCCTAAAAGTTCCAATCTGGGAATTGTGACTTTCTTCATTGGTGCCAATCTTGACTTTGAGTGCAGGAGCTGCACTGAAATGCCATCCTCACTTTCCACTCTGACGAAAACGGCTGCAGCGTATGCGACTTGGCTAGCATCAGAGAAAGTGTGAATAGTTAATTTACATAAATGATTACCCATTATATGTCGAGGTATTTTAACTTTCTCGAGGAAGTTTGCTTCATTCCACCAGGAACTGAAGTTAGTCTTCAAATCTTCGTCGAGTTCTTCGTCCCTTGGCTTCTTACGTCCCCAGGCCTCTTGAACAATCAACTTCGGAATGAGAAGAGCCGGACTAAGAAATCCCAAAGGATCGTAGATTTTCTGCATCGAAGATAATATTGTTCTCTTCGTTATCTTCGGTGCTAAGTCTTCATTTGGAATATGACAGGAGAGTTCATCCTCCAGTCGATTCCATTTCATACCCAGTACCATGGTCTTATAGTCTTCTTGAGAATTAGTGTTGCCAGTGTCCAACCCGCACCGACCGATGTGGCCGATTCCGGACACATCCCCAACACTGCACTCCCATTCTCGCAAATTCATCTTCGCTTCTGCCATTAACTGGGTACTCTGAAGTCTAAATTCGTTGTAGTCCTCCATCGTGTCAAATGACGCTATGCAGTTGTCCACGTAGAGCGACCGTAATAATTTCTGAGCCGTCTACTGACGCTCGTCATCAATATTGTTGAGGTGGTGCTCAATCACCGCACCAAGGAGGAAGGGGCTGCAATTAACCCCAAAAACTACCCTTTTATGACGAAAAACTGTATAGGACTTACTATTAGGGTCCTTCCACCATAAAAATCGTAGGCAGTCTCGGTCCTCTTTCTTAACCTCAATCATGAGAAAAGCCTTTTGGATGTCTGCGACTCCTCCATATTTCTTTTCTCTGAATCTCAACAGAATGGAAGGGATCTGCTCCAACAGATTAGGTCCCTTTTCCAGACATTCGTTGAGTGATGGGTTTCGGCAAGTCTTGCACGATGCATCGAACACTGGTCGAACGGATGTGGTTTTACTTTCCGGTTTGAAGACCGGACGGTGAGGGTGGTAGTGGAGTTGACCTGTCTTGTCGATTTTGGTGTCTTCTTCCACTTCTTCGATTATTCCTTCCTTCACCCATTGATTAAATATGTCATCATATTCCTGATACATATTTGCCTTAACAATATTGGCAGTGGCAGTATTCAGCCTCTTCAAGGCCACTCCTTTATTTGTTGGAATTTCTGGAAGGCCGCCAATCCATGGTAGATTAACGCTGTACCTTCCATCTTGATTTTGGGATACCGTCTCCAAGAAATGTATCTTGGCAGCTTCGTCCCGTTCGGCCTTGGTCTTGCTTTCCGAAGGATCACTAATTCCAATTACTTCCAAAGTCCACAACTGCGCAGGGCTTGCATCATTTATCATTAGTGACGTTACTGTCATTGCCAAACTCTCGTCCGTGTGCTTCCGACCATTGTGACCTCCGACAGTCCAACCAAGCCTAGTTTCAATAGCTGCATAACCTGGCTCCAAAATCCTCATTTGACCCGTTAAAAGGCCATAATAATAGTCAGACCCAATCAATAATTCTATTTCAAGAGGGCCGTCACCGACATCACTTACATGGATTCGGTGTTGCTGGAGTTTCTTCCTCCACGATCCTTTCGAAAACCGTGGCAGGGCTCCACAAATATCTTCTTGTCCAAGCAGCGTCAGCGTTTGAGTTTCTCCGCCTCTGGAACTGGACAGTTTAACATCATACGAGGGATGCTGAACATTCATCAGCGAATTTCCGAACAACTTGTGTGTGAGGTTTACTGATTCCTTAGGCTTCAGTCCCATTTCCTTCGCCGTCTTCGTTAAGATGTACGAACGTACTGAACCTGGATCAACAAACGCCCTCGCCAATTTCCTCTTGTTCCCATTCACAATCTGTACCATGAGAGTAGCTTGTACGACTCCCTTGGTTCCATAATGGTTGCAGAGTGTTGTCGAATTCGGATGCTCGTTCTTTTCAGAATTCTTGAATTTATTTTCTTCCTGTTTTTGACTTCCCTTCGGCTTGTTGTCAGGAAGTTCAGGACACATAATTATGCAATGTCGCTGCTTACACAATGGACATCTCATAAATGCTTTACATTGCTTGGCCCAGTGGTTAGGCTTCAAGCATACTGTACAGCATTTCTTCTCCTTGATAATGGCCCTTTTCGCTTCAAGGGTCATACTGGAAGCTTTAGTACAGTTAATACTTTCTGTATGCTTATCGCAAAAAATACAACTTACTTTCTCTCCAACAAAGAGATTAGCAGCGGTGGGGATGTCTGATTCGGAACCAGAGGACTTCTTTCCTGTAAATCCTTTCTTCTTGGACACTGTTGAGTCTTCGGATTTCTTTTCCGACTTCATTGAAGTTCTGACTCCACATGCCAAAGATGTTTGTCTGTCTAACCAGACGGCAAAGTTCACCAGGTTTCTCTTCCTCGTTCCATCAACGTCTATCCAGTTGAGCCACTGCATCATAATTGTAGGAGGAAGTTTATTTTCAAACTCAGTTAGCAACTGAGGGTTGTTCAGGTGATCTGGTCTGTTGAGAGTCCTTATAGTTTCCACCGCGTTCTCAACAGCAGATCCAAACTGAATAAATAGTTCCAAATCTTCGGATTTAAAACTTGGAATTCCTTTGGCCTTCGCAATCATAGCGTCGATGATAAGTTCTGCTCGGCCGTATCGAATCTCTAACTTCCGAATAATTGTTGGGACATTATCCGGCGACACCATCAGGCTGTGGACATACTAAGCAGCATCCCTTTTCAGACTCTTCCTGATTCGTGTCATGTTTTCGGAATTAGAGAATCCGCAATCTTCTGTAGTTCTTTGGAAATCGGCATAAAATATGGGCCATTCTTCAGGCTTGCCGCTAAACGCTGGAAGTTCTTTCGAAGTTTGTCTGGCAATAAACTTGTTAGTTTTATCGGACGACGAAGTTCCCTGTGGAGCTACTCGCTTTATGGCTTCGGCAAACATTTCGATAAGTCTTTCCTCTCCGCTTCCAACCGTTACTTGTTTAGGAGGAACCAGGACCTTTTCTTCTGGGATGGAAGCAGCTTTACATTTTTGTAATTCTCGTAGCTCCTCCTCCAATCGAAGTTCCTCCTGAAGAGCCTCAGCAACCTTTAGATCTGATTCTTCTTGTCGCTTCCGCATCTCCTTAGCTTTGGCTATTGCTGTAGCGAGACGTTCTTGGGCTTCTTGAAAAAGACGTTTATTTTCCAAAAACTCTTCTTTTCGCTGCAATTCAGCAGCTTTCTGTTTCGCCTCATTAACAGCCGCTTCATTTTTGTTTTATTGTTTCTCGGGCTGCATCTTCGACGAATTTAGTAGTTCTGTCCTCCTCGTCATCAACGGGAGGGATTTCAAGTTCATTTTCGAGATCGTCCACGTAAGCTTCTTTGGCAATTTCCATTTGCCTTAGTTCATGCTTCTCGATGATAAGGTGTCTTCGCCTTTGCACGGACTTCTCGTACGAATTGAACTTAATTTGAAGTAATTTTTGATCTCTGATTTTTTATTCCAATTCGGTCTTCAATCTTCTGGTTTCACTCTTACGGAATGAAGCCTCATCATTTTCTGATTCGGAATCTTGATTTTGTAGGAAGTCTTCATGAGACTTTATCCTGCTCTGAAGATCAATGATTTCAAGGTCAATGACCTCTCTTCGTTCTTGAAGATCGTCTGCTTCATCGTCCAATTTCCCTGGTTCCTCACGCAGTTCCAATCCGATTCGTTTCATATAAAGTTCAGAGGTAACTGGGTTAACACTTGACCTGGCTTTCGAAGATTGAGCCTTACTTGTCTTCTTCTGTGGAATGGACTTTGCTGAGGGGGAATATTCTTTGGATGATGGTCCACTTCGGACTTGATTGCTGGCTGTGGACATGGTCTTGCTTCGGAGATTGTATCCGTTGACGTCCATAACAGCTTGATATAGGCAGCCTCCTGATGACGTCACTTCCTCCACCAGCACTTGGAATAAAAATTCACAACGTCGATGGACGGATATTAGTCTTTGAAAAATAAAATTCAAAATTGGAACGGGCTTGCCTTATTTAGAGTCTCTTTCTTTTTGGTGTCGGACTCGAAACACTCATAGACGACTGCTGATAAGCCCAGCAGACAGCTTTAGATTCCACAAGGGATGATAGTTTGTAGTTGATGATGATGGGATGAATATGACGTCACCTCCTCTATCACCAGTCTTCCTTCTGATAAAAATGCCACAAGTACAGCACTAAGCGAAGTCAGCTAAACGTGAAACGTCCTTCTTGGGATGGCCTTTGATCTTCCTTTGTTACAGATGATTCAGCGCCCAGACCCTTATGTTAATACAGATTGTTATTGCAGATGAGATCGAACGAAGTGCTGGCTTATCGAAACTACCTGAGTGAACTGATGGAGTACGACACGATTCTTCAGGAACAAGTCTTCCGGCTCAACGACAGTCTCCTCCGAATCAAGACCACGGCCGCACAACGGACCCTCGTCATCGGACAAATCAAAATGGCAATACGGAACCTCTACCTCCAAGTCTGCAAGTCACTTCATCGGTATCCCAAGGTGAGGAAAAAATAGAACCCCATAAAAAACGTATTATTAAAATGTGACGTGACGCCTTTACGACTCATAATTTCGTGACATCCAAAACATGATATGACCCCTTGACCTTTGTTATAAATTTCAGGTGGCCTCTGAAGACACCTTGGGTCAGCTGAATGACGTGAAGCATTCGATTCGTGAGATGAGTCGCCTCACATCTGACATTCACCGGATGTTGAAGGCGGCGCGGGTGACGGTGAAGAAGGAGGCGATGAGTCGCGTAAAGTTAGCGGTCCTCGCGACGGAGCGACTCAAGCGCATCGACAAGTTCATCCCAATCACTAAGAAACCGATGGACGTTCGGGAACTATTCGGACTTCCACCCATAAAACCTAAACTTCCGCCCATTTCGAAAATACTCCTAACTCGGACTAGCAATTAAATTAAAAGGATGTGACTTTATTTGGGGGCATGAGTGGTAATTAGGTAGATGTAACAGAATATTATATGATCAAGAATAAAGAATCCAAAGTAACTTGTATCTAGTTTATTCATCTTCTTTGGTAAATGGTAAATACTTAGTTAATGTGATGCAGGATATATTATTATGTATTGAAAGTCTTAAAATTTAACACCCTTTATAATTATAAGATGCGGCATATAATATTGTATTTATTAATTACTCTGAAATAAGCTACAACACCTTCAGAGGAACTTTGTAGAGGGGACTTATTTCTGATTTACGGTAATCAAATGATACTAATGTATCATCCTGCCAGAAGCTTTTGGCAAAAATTTCCACCAATCCGACCAAAACCCTCTCACGCAATGTACACCATGACGTAATTTCCACCAATTTTGTCTCCAATCCACCTCAAATAGTGGAATAATCCGGATGTCAACCACAAATCCCCAAACACTTAATCCCATTCCAATTAAATAGAAAAAGAACACGGTTTGAATATTATCGGACATTTTAACAGCTTTGACCCGATCTTCTACCTTCCCTTTCGTTATCCCCAAAGTATAATTCAACCTCAAAAGATAACTCGCTCTCGTAAAATACTCCTCTATTTTATGGTAAATCCCTGAAGAAACAATTGTCCGAAATACCCAAGGGACCCTGGACCCTTCATTCCTTGCGAATTTCCATACAGTATATTGCTGCAATATGCGGTCCTTGGACAAAGTGAAGCTCAGTCTGTCATAATGTTTGGACAAGTATTTATACTCGGCTTCTGTCTTTGGAGAAAAATCAGCAAAAACGGTACGGCCACATTTGACAATTTCCGCTTCAATTCCAGCGTCCGGGTCCAGGGATGAGGATTGGTCATTTATCCCTGGGGGAATGCATTGGTGATTTGGAATGAAGAAACGCTTCAAGAGCAGGTCTGTCTCTCTTGCATGAATCGTGACGTTTCTTTTATTGAATGCAAAGGTTATCCTATCTTCGATCGCCATATATGATTCCATCAAAAACCATTTAAATGAATAGAAACGGTGATCTGTTTTAATGTCATTTACTCCAGAGTGAGTCGAGAAAATTCTGAATTCCGGCACCTTGACTTCATTACAATCCCCATCCGAAGCACGAAATTCCCCATTCCATAGTGAATTAGGTTTGATATCTGAAAAGCGCGGTGTCACCAGCTCCTTAAACTGAGAAACGCTTCGTGAAGGGAGTGGCGATGTAACACCCGTGATGACGAGTCCTTTGTAAGCGTTCGTAAAAATGACCCCCAGAAGCAGCCAAATTCCCACTACGATCCTGTAGAAAAGTAGCTCGTCAAGAAAGGACGGTATGAAGAAAGACTGCTCCAAAACCGATGCAAACATTAATAAAGATGGCGAGAATGTCTGGCGGATTCGTTTGAATTTCTTGACAACCAAATGGACAAAGATGGCGATTGTTGCAAGGGACGCCAAAATCGCGATCCAAACCTCGGCTTGAAAAGGTTGGAGGTAAATTTCAAAAGCCAACGCTTCTTCGGCATAACAAGTGAGGAAAGTGAAGCTGTCGGTGGCAGTTGTCACGACCGAGTCCCAAATGAACTGGAATCGGTCACTCGAAATCTGACCGTATGTCGTGTCCTGGTTAAAACTAATTTTTGGAAACCGAGCATATAAGAATTTTATGCAGTATGAATAAGAAAATTTCTTCCTTCCGCCACATCCTAGTTCAATTTCTTCCGGCGATCCAATGAATGTGCTATTCGTTTCGTGGAATAAGAAGGCTAGCATGTACATCTCGAAGGTCGAGAGGGGTGAGTTTGGAACGAACGGGATTCGAAACGGATTCCGACCCATTTCCCCACTCCCAAGGAGTTGAACCAATGGAGTCAAGACGATGTTATAACGTTCGGTCACCCCATTGTTCCAAAATTTGGGAGCAAACGGTTCGAAAACTTTGTCCCATTCTTTCCGAGTCTTCCCGAGTCCCTCAAAGTCAATTGGGATAAGTCTAGGTTTTGGACAATAAACGCAAAAGACGGTCCGCTCAATCAACCGGTTCCATTGGTCCAACAAGTTGACTCCGAATCTGAGTCCATCAATTCTTGCTGCCTCTCCGTAAGTAGTTATATCCTCGTCAAATGGCATAGGAGTCGCGTCAAGTGCCGTTGAGATTTGCCAACTGATGCCACCGAAGCTTGAGAAATTGGCAAAGTAGGCAAAGTAATTGTAGAGAGGCTTTAGTTGCTGAAATCGCTTAGCAATTCCTTGGTCAAGGGCTAATGTATCGGGGTTGGCGTATAAATAAAATTGAGAGACTTCCTTAAGGGCCTCTCCGACCGGAAATAGGGAACTTATGTGATTATATCTAGGCTTGTTTGGATAAGTGTTCCAATGATAAGCCTCCACTGCGAAATGCATGACGTGATAAACACAATGAATCCCCTTGGAATTGACAACATTCATTGACTTTTGTCCTTCGAGAGGGACTAGAAAACGTTTCAACTCCTTCCCCCAATTTTCCAATTTATCCGCCTCCGAAAATCGGTAGCGACGGATTGATAGTGGATGTTGGTCAATGGGCACGTCTCCCAGGTCGATTTCGTCATAGACCAGCCGGATGTGACATTCGGAGACGGAGTTTATCAAATCCGTTAGTCCTTCCACAACTTTCAGGCCGGATGTCGAGGGGATGAGAAGAAGTATTGTAATTGTGATGAGTAAGTGACTTAAGGAATATTGTTCTACATTGGACTTGGAATTGGACTTAAAAGAACACATTTTGTACATGTGACAGCTTCCTCTTCTGCTTTGGAATTCGCGATAGACGTTTAAGAACCGATGCTTTTACTGAACCGACTCCGAGGGCTTATAGAATCGAGGTAGTGTCCTGTCTGTGGAAAATCACGATAACTATCGAACAGAGTGACATAACGTCACCAAATTTGGTACACACCGTTTTTTTTGTAAAATTAGGAGTTAACAGTAGTACCGCCGATGGTCTGGCGGACAATCAAGTGCCGAAGTGCTACATTTGTGGCAGGGTCCCCTTAAATAGCCAATGTGCTACATTTGTAGATTTTCTGTTCGGGGTGAAATAAAATAACTCAAACTCCAAAAACACATCCGTGATTACCAAAATAAGTCCACATTAGCAAATTCTCTAAAAAAAATCTTAATGCACCTTATGGTATAACGACAAAAGTGGCAGAACAGAGGAGTCAGCGACAAAGGTGTCAGGCGACATAGGTGTTGATTTTTTTCTGATATTTTATCGAATCGTTTTGCATGCATCCTTTACTTGTTTATATACCTTTTTGTGAATTCATTTTATGTTATAAGGTTTGAACATAAAATGAATTCACAAAGAAGTCCTTCAGACTAAACATCAACCCCGAAATAAGGCCTCATACATAAACCAAAATATCAATTCTCAAAACAAGTTTTCATCCTTGAATGCATTTCTATGCATATGCCAAAAGTACCCGAAATTTAATTCCGTATACAATATAGACTGAAAATATATAACTATCTTTAATCCACAATACTGAAAAATAATCTCGAATACGAAGACCAAACGTGTAGACCAAAATCAAGACTAACAAGGGACATCACCCACATCACAAAACTGCAAGAAATATCTGCGGTAGTTCATCGGATGAACTACCGCAGATATTTCTTGCAATTTTGTGGTTCATATTAGTTGTGTGTTCGACCGTAAAAAAGCAGACGATTCGGGCTCTGACCTTTGGGTGATGTATTTTTTTAATTCCCAAAATAGGTCCTTATTTTGTCACTACTAGACCCACAAACAAGTCTTCTTAAATAAATCTAAAAACAGATCTGCGAATAAAGTCACATAAATACATTCCAAATTAATTTTCTGAAATAATTCCCTATACATAGTTCAGAAACTCAATTTCCGAAATAAACCTAATCATAAAATTAATTCCCCGACACAATCGACTTACAAAATTAGTTCCCAAAATAAGCCCCCTATGAAAATCGATTCCAAAAATAAGTCCCCCTTGAAAATCAGTTCCCAAAATAAGTCCTCCGTGAAAATCATTTCCCAAAATAAGTCCCTTTACAAAATCAATTCCCAAAATGAGCCCCTTTTGAAAATCAATTCTCGAAATAAGTTCAATTTGAAAATCAATTCTAAATATAAGTCCCCTTACAAAATCATTTCCTGAAATAAGTCAATTTACAAAACTAATTCCCGAAACAAGTCCCCACCCCAGCCTTGTAGTCTCGCTGCTTGTAGTGTAGTTGGTTTATTTTCTTTCACCCTGTACGTCTACATTTGTAGCACATTGGCTGTAGCATGCTACAATTGTAGACCATTGGCGGTATATGGGAGTTTTTTTCTCAAAAAGTCGTTATTTTTTAATGTTTTTGGATGAACTCTGAATTATCCTGATAAGCCTATTAACCCTTGAGACCTTTTGGATAAGCTAGCCAGATAGTTGGTCGAGGCATACCTGGAGTTTAAGAACGCTGCAATGAACCGTTTTTGAAATACGAATTTTGAAACAGGCAAATTTTACAAATGTAGCACTTCGGCTGTACTACGGTTAAGGTTGAAGATGGGGAAAATCGGTTCATTGGTTGACCCGTACGGGTCATTTTGTGGAAGTATGTATTTGTATGTATTTTAAACCTAGAAAAAAAACCGGTAGAAAAATAATGATGGCATATGTTTCTATAGAAAATATATACCCATTTTTTTTAATATATAGAAACTCTCAGGTTTTATTACCTGAATAATTACAAATTAGAAAAAAACGAATGATAAGTTATGAATAAAATATTTCATCCAAGTTTTCCGAGTAAGGAATGGTCCCCAAAATTGAGGCCGCGTTTCCTCTCTGGATGGCCAAGCTGATTCGTTGAATAATATACCCATTAGTTAAATAGCAAATTATACCTCGAGAGCCGGGCTAAATAGAGTTGTACCGATAAGTTTTCAAACCAGTCATCGTAGATCTCTTCTTTGTCGAAACATATTACTTAAATTATTCAAGCTTCAACTCGATATGCAATTAATTATTTAAGAGTTGGCCATGGCCATTTTGTGTCAGAGCACGACATTTCATGCCTTAAATATTGTTTTCCTGTCCTTGAACACAACAACACTTACAATGGACACTATTTAAGTGACAAACGAGTTAAGGGTTGTAATATATGCAAATAGACTAATTCGACCATGCTGATTACGAAAATCATAATTTTAGGTCTGCGATTTTACTCCTTGGGGGTCAGAAGTAGGTAGGAAGGTCAGGGACCGCGCAGTTTCAGCCAAAAGTTAGCAGTGGCGAGAAGGGGGAAAGAAGGAGAAAGTCCAGTTTTCCTCCCTTTTTCTCGCGAAACCGATCTGAAGATAGGGCGCTAACATTGGAGGGATCGGGAAAATAACATTGCGGTGGTATTAGCATTTTCACGAAAAGGAAACGGGAGAATACTATAGGAAAGTCTAAACTCACGCCCGTTTTTTTACTTTTCCGCCTACTTTTGACCCCCAAGGAGTAAAATCGCAGAACTAAAATTATGATTTTCGTAATCAGCATGGTCGAATTAGTCTATTTGCATATATTACAACCCTTAACTCGTTTGTCACTTAAATAGTGTCCATTGTTAGTCAGCTATTCGAGTACTCCTTGAAATGGTTGAAATCAACCCGTCAACCACTTATATGTCAAGTGTATGTTAACCACTATTATGCATCTTGGTTTAGATGTATTCTCCATTACGAGAAGAAAAAGACACACAAACCAACACCGTGGAAACACATTGGCTCTTTGGCTCACTCCCATTACACTTTTCGGTTTCTAACCAGGAAACTCGCAAAAGCGGGAACTCGAAGGTGAAGTGAAAAGGAGGAGAGCGCCCGGTACTAACACTGCTCATTTTCTCCAACTTCCCACCTCATTTTTTCCTCTGTAAGTCAGCATTATAAAAAATGATTTTCATTTTTGAAAATCTAATTTTTTTTCTGATTTTTTGACACCAGTCACGATTCGCTATCAGTTAAACATGAGAAAATGTTGCATTGTAAGAAACCCATGGACGTTCGGGAACTATTCGGACTTCCTTCCATCAACCTAAACTTTCACCCATTTCGAAAATACTACTAACTCGGACTAATAAATAAATTATAAGGATGGGACTTGTTTAGGGGCATGAGCTGTAATTACGTTGATAGAATAGGATACTATATGATCAAGAATAAAGAATGGTAACAAAAAGGACAAGACAGTAACTTGAATCTAGTTTATTCATCTACTATGACATACATGGTAAATAGTTATATTTAATGTGATGTGGGAAATATTATTATCTATTGAATGTCTTAAATTTCATTAACACACTAAACACACTTTATAATTATAAGATGCGATACACAATATTGGTTTTATTAATTACTCCGAAATAAACTACAAAACAGATCCTAATCTTCAGAGAAACTTTGGAGAGGGGACTTATTTCTGATTTACAAAAGTTAAAAAATCATAATAATATGTCATCCTGCCAGAAGCTTTTGGCATAAGATTCCACCACTCCGGCCAAAAGCCCCTTTTGCAATGTACACCAGGCTGTAATTTCCACCAGTTTTTATACTTCCAATTTGGTCTCCAATCCCCCTCAAATAATGAAATAATCCGGATGTCAACCACAAATCCCCAAACACTTAATCCCATTCCAATTAAATAGAAAAAGAACACGGTTTGAATATTATCCGACATCTTAACAGCTTGAACTCGATCTTTTACCTTCCCTTTCGTAATCCCCAAAGTGTAATTCAACCTTAAAACATAATCAGCTCTCGTAAAATATTCCTCTACTTTATGGTAAATCCCTGAGGAAACGATGTTCCGAAATACCCAAGGGACCCTCGACCCTTCATTCCTTGCGAATTTCCATCCAGTATACTGCTGCAAAATGCGGTCCTTGGACAAAGTGAAGCTCAGTCTGTCATAATGTTTGGACAAGTATTTATACTCGGCTCGTGTCTTTGGAGAAAAATCAGCAAAAACTGTGCGGCCACATTTGACAATTTCCGCTTCAATTCCAGCGTCCAGCTCCAGAGATGAGGATTTGTCATTGATTCCGTTCGGAATGCATTGGTGATTTGGAATGAAGAAACGCTTCAAGAGAAGGTCCGTCTCTCTTGCATGAATCGTGACGTTTCTTTTATTGAATGCAAGGCTAATCCTATTTTCGGTCGCCCTATATGACTCCTCCAAAAAATATTTAAATGAATAGAATCTATCAATATTCTTGATGTCATTTACTCCAGAGTGAGTGGAGAAAATTCTGAATTCCGGCCCCTTGACTTCATTACAATCCCCATGCATAGCACCCAAATCCTCATCCTTATTCCATAGTGAATTAGGTTTGATATCTGAAAAGCGCGGTGTCACCAGCTCCTTAAACTGAGAAACGCTTCGTGAAGGGAGTGGGGATGTAACACCCGTGATGACGAGTCCTTTGTAAGCGTTCGTAAAAATGACCCCAAGAATCAACCAAAATCCCACTACCATCCTGTAAAAAAGCAGCTCGCTAACAAACGAGGGTATGAAGAAGGACTGCTCCAAAACCGATGCAAACATTAATAAAGATGGCGAGAATGTCTGGCGGATTCGTTTGAATTCCTTCACAACCAAATGAACAAAGATGGCGATTGTTGCAAGGGACGCCAAGATGGCGATCCAAACTTCGGCTCGAAAAGGTTGGAGGTAAATTTCAAAAGCCAACGCTTCTTCGGCATAACAAGTGAGGAAAGTGAAGCTGTCGGTGGCAGTTGTCACGATCGAGTCCCAAATGAATTGGAATCGGTAACTCGACATCTGACCGTGTGTCGTAGCCCGGTTAAAACTAATTTGTGGATACCGAGCATACAAGAATTTTGTGCAGTGAGAGTATGTAAATTTCTTCCTTCCGCCACATCCTAGTTCAATTTTTTCCGGGTTTCCAATCAATGTACTATTTGTTTCGTGGAATAAGAAGGCTAGCATGTACATCTCAAAGCTCGGGAGGGCTGAATTTGGAACAAACGGGATTCGAAAGGGATTCCGGCCCATTTCCCCACTCCCAAGTAGTTGGACCAATGGAGCCAAGACGATTTTTCTGCGTTCCGTCACCCCATTGCTCCAAAATCGGGGGGCGAAAGGTTCGAAAACCTTGTCCCATTCTTTCCTAGTCTTTCCGAGTCCCTCCAAGTTAATCGGGATAAGTCGAGGTTTCGGACAATAAACGCAAAAGACGGTCCTCTCAATCAACCGGTTCGAGTGGTCCAACAAGTTGACTCCGAATCTGAGTCCGTCAATTCTTGCCGCGTCTCCGTAGATAGTTATATCGTCATTAAATGGGATAGGAGTGGCGTCAAGTGCCGTTGAGATTTGCCAACTGATGCCACCGAAGCTTGAGGAATTGGCAAAGTAGGCAAAGTAATTGTAGAGAGGCTTGAGTTGCTGAAATCGCTTAGCAATTCCTCGGTCAAGGGCTACTTTATCAGGGTTGGCGTACAAGTAGAATTGAGAGACTTCCTTAAGGGCCTCCCCGACCGGAAATAGGGAACTTATGTGCTTATTTCTAGACGAGTTTGGATAAGTCTTCCAATGATAAGCCTCCACTGCGAAATGCATGACGTGATAGACACAATGAATCCCCTTGGAATTGACAACATTCATTGACTTTTGTTCTTCGGGAGGGACCAGAAAACGTTGCACTTGCAACTCCTTTCGCCAAGCAATCCACTTATCCCCCTCTGAAAATCGGTAGCGACGGATTGTGAGTGGATTTTGGTCGATGGGCACATCTCCCAGGTCAATTTCGTCATAGACAAGCCGGATGTGACATTCGGAGACGGAGTTGATCAAATCTGTTAGTCCTTCCACCGACATCAGGCCGGATGTCGAGGGGAGGAGAAGCAATATTGTAATTGTGACGAGTAAATGTGTTAAGGAATGCTGTTCTACATTGGACTTGAAAGAACACATTTTGTAAATGTGACAGCTTCCTCGTCTGCTTTGGAATTCGCGATGGACGTTTAAGAACCGATGCTTGTCAGACCAGTTATCGAGTCATCGTAGATCTTTTCTTTATCAAAACAAATTACGTAAATTTTTCAAGCTTCAACTCGAAATCCAATTAATTATGTAATGTAAGAGTAGGCCATGGCCATTGTGGTGTCAGAGCACGATATTTCATGCCTTGTATATTGTTTTCCAGTCCTTGAACACAAGTCAGTATGAATGCCATAACACATCATATGCCACCAGCCACCATTATGCATCTTGCAAGGGAGGTATCACAGAGTGGAACCTCCGATTAACTTGAATTTTTTTGTGATGAAGCTACAACTCATACAAACGTAAACGACGAAAAAATTAGCGGCCCAATTTTATGTGTGATATGCAGGGATCGGATATTTACATATATTTGACTTTCTAAATTCAATCCGTATCGATGGCAACCCCCCCCCACAAGTTCGAACCACACCCCCAGGACCCCAAAAATCCAAAAATATTTTTACATATTTTTTTGTATTTTGGGGTTTTAGTAAATAAAAATATTTACTAACATATTCTGGGTTTTAGTACATATTTGTACATATTTCAGGGATTTTGAAGAAATTTTATTTTTTATCCGCATTAAAGGGTAAAAAATAAATTAAAACCACACATTTTTGATAATTTTATCATTAAACCCTACGCAATCAGATCAACCAATCTAATTAGAATTAATATGATCATGAATTGTAAAAATCTCACGTCTCCCCTGCGTTGCACATAATTTCCGAAGCCCGAATGAAGTGTGGTTTATTTGAATATATACTTTTTCTTGCAAATATTGATTTCAAATTATTTTCCTAGTTAGTTGCTATTAGTCTAACAGTTTTCTGTTAAAAACCCGTTCAAAATGCCAAAAGTAAAAGGCGACAAATCTAAACTCCGCAAAACTTGGCTGGAAGAGCTGCATCTGACCAACGTAATGAAAGTGGATGGACTGAAGACAGTTTGCTTGGTGAGTTTTGGTTAACGCTTGTGACCTCATGTTCAATTTCAAATTTTAAATTCAAAATTATACTTGCTTTGATGAATTGGCTAACCTTTTCTGTAGGCTTGTGCAACTGGATTCAACTGCAAGTGAAATGTTTAAAAAAATTGCCAAACATTGGACACTGAAAAAAATATAGCGAAAATGACAAATAAAATATACCAAAAAATCAAGAAAAAAATTAGGAAAAAGAAAATCATAATATTTTGTCATAATTCACAAGGGTTATGGAGAAATTGGGGTGGGAAGTTTGTGCGAAATAGGAGTGCCGAGTGGTGGGTCCGAGTTCGAGTGAGAAGAAGAAAGTGAGCGAGAAAACTCGACTTGTTTTCTTTTCCTATAGTAAACGTCCGTCTGCTTTTGGTGAAAGTGCTCGTTCAAGCGCAATGTTATTTCTCGAGTTCTCCAATGTTTACTCCCTATCTTGATTCAGGTCATTTTCAAGAAAAGTTACCTCTGCCGCGAACTAAAGCCCTCAAATCAAACTCGTTGCCCAACAGCTTCCCACCCAAATTTCTCCAATACCCTTGTGAATTATGACAAAATATTATAATTTTCTTTTTCCTAATTTTTTTCTTGATTTTTTGGTACATTTTATTTGTCATTTTCGCTATATTTTTTTCAGTGTCCAATGTTTGGCAATTTTTTAAACATATCACACATAAAATTGGGCCGCTAATTTTTTCGTCGTTTACGTTTGTATGAGTTGTAGCTTCATCACAAAAAAATTCAAGTCAATCGGAGGTTCCATTCTGAGAAACCTCCCTTGTTGGTTTCGTACGTATCCATTATGCGAATAGACTTGGTTCCCTTCTGTCTGTCTGTCTGGCTGATGGAACGATTACCGCGACTTGAAAAGAGGAGTCGGATGAATAAAATTCAGCTAGAAAGACGTTAATCAGAGTGTAAAACTGGTATTTTTAATTAATCGGTATGTTTTAAATTATAAAATGACCAAATTGTATTGAAAGCAAATATGGGACATGTACAGAAATACTCTTGGCCTGTTTAATTCATAACTTTTTATATTATATAAATCATTTTTCACACATCATGCCAAAAAAAATATTACATGTTAAATGCATTAAATTATCTTAAAGCTATGTATAGGTATAAGATATATATATATAGGTATATATATAGGTATAACAGATCAACAACAACAATACTAATACTACTTTTTGTTCCAATTATTTTTTCATCCTTCCGACCATCGGACTTGTAAACTGGGACCCGGAACGATTGGACAGAGTCGGAAACCAAAGCTTTTTTCGCATGCCAACAAACCATACCTGTCTTTGCGATTTGTACCACATCCGCCACCACCACTCCTTAATCCACAACTTTGTCATTGCTTTAAAATTATTTCCGAAACCCCCCTCTAATCGTGGCATAATCCAGAGATCAGCCCCAAATCCTAAAACACTTAAACCGATTCCAGCTAAATAGAAAAAGAAGACGGTTTGAATATTATCCGACATTTTGACAGCTTTGACCCGATCTTGAACCTTCCCTTTCGTTATCCCCAAAGTGTAATTCAACCTCAACCGATAATCAGCTCTCCTAAAATACTCCTCTGTTTTATGGTAAATCCCCGAAGAAACGATCGTTCGAAAGGCCCATGGGACCTTGGACCCTTTGTTCTTGTCAAAAGCCCACCCAAAACTCTGCGGAAGAATGCTGTCTTTGGACAAGGTGAACCTCAGTCTGTCATAATGTTTCGACAAATATTCAAACTCGGCTCGCGTCTTGGGCGAAAGTTCCGCAAAAACGCTTCGACCACATTTGACAAGTTCCGCTTCGATTGCTTCCTCCAGCGCGACGACTGAAGAATTCTCCGTGATCCCTTGAGGGAGGCATTGGTGTTTTGGAATCAGCAAATTCCTATACAGCACCTCTATCTCCGTCGCATTAATTGTGACGTTTCTTTCATTGAAGGCGAGACTTATTCCAGATTCAATTAGACTGTATGTGTAATACAAATAATAATCAAAGGAATAAAAAAAGCGTGATGCCGACGGGTGGCTAACAGTCCTTAGACTCACGGTGGAAAAAATATTAAATTCGGATACGTCCTGGCAATTAGAATAGGAGGATACAGATTCTTTGCTAAGCGAATCGGGATCGACAGACGAGAAGCGCGGCTCCACGAGCTCATGAAACTGATAAACGGTCCGTGAAGGGAAGGGTGACGTGACGCCCGTGATGACCAACCCCTTGTAAGCGTTTGTAAAAATGACCACGAGCATCAGCCAAGTACCCAGTACGATCCTGTAGAACAAAAGCTCGTCAAGGAACGAAGGTATGAAGTAGGATTGTTCCACCATCGATGCAAATATGAAGAAATAGGCCGAGAACGTTTGGCGGATCCGTTTCAATATCGTTAGAAACGCGTGGAGGCAGATGGCGATAGTTGTGACGGTGACTAAAATGGCGGCCCAAACTTTGTACTGAAATGGTTGGAGGTAAATTTCAAAAGCTAGCGCTTTTTCTCCGAAACAAGTGAGGAAATTGAAGCTGTCGGTTGAGGTTGTTATAAGGGACTCCCAAATCCAGAAGATCCTCCCACCATTTGTCTGAATGGCTGCGAGCTCTTCATTGCTAACAAGGTTCGGATACCAGTAAAACCGGGTTGTACAGTTTTCGGAAATAGCAGGACAGTTTAGTTCAATCATTTCCCGCTCTTCGATTAAACTACTATTCGTTTCGCCAAATAACAAGGCCAGAATGAAGACCTCAAACTTGGATAAGACCGAGTTTGGGTCAAATGCGATTCGAAATGGATTCCTCTCGATTTTTCTCGTTTCAAGCTGCTGAATTAACGAGGACAGGGGAATATTTTTATTTCTGAAATATGCTGACATTGTAAAATCGTTCCAAAATTGGGGAGCGAATGCTGAGTAAACTTTGTCCCATTCTGCTCGTGTTACCCTTGCTTCAAACTCGATTGGAACAAGTCTAGATTTTGGGCAAAAAACGCAGAAAATGGCTCTGTTCAAGATCCGGTTGGAAGGGTCCAAAATGTTGACTCCGAATCTCCATCCGTCGATGGACCCTTTGTATGGTTTTATGCCATCGTTGTTCCAAGTGGTCTGCATAAGTTCCTCTGCTACTTCCAAAGTAATACTACGGAGGTTGGATGAGTGGACAAAATAAGCAAAATAATTGTACAGAGATTGCAAATGTTGAAGTTCTAATCGCGGGGAGCAGACATCCGTGTGACAGTCGAAGAATATATTGTCACGATTCCTGTACACGAAGAATTGAGGGACCTCTTTGACGGCCTTTTTAGCCGAAAATACGGGACTCATCTTCGGATTTTCGGGTGTCCAGTAGTAATCCTTACGATAATAGGCCTCCACTTCAAAATACATGACGTGGAAGATGCAGTTAATCCCCCTTGAGTTTGTAACGGTAATTGATCTTTGGTCCTCATCTTGTACGGGCAGGACTGGGAGACGTTGGGTTTTGTTGGCCTGATCTAGGTAAACTTGGTCAGACTCAAAGAATTTGTAGCGACGGATTGTGAGTGGATTTTGGTCAATGGGCACATCGCCCAGGTCGATTTCGTCATAGACGAGCCGGATGTGACATTCAGAGACGGAGTTGATCAAATCCGTCAGACCTTCCACAACATTCAGACTGGATGTCGATGGGAGGAGCATCGCAAATGTGGCAAGGAAAATATTTAATGGATGCGTTAATTTTCGGGTTTCGAACTTTGAGATGGGGGCAGAGTGAGACATTTTATAGACCTTGCTTATCCTTTGAGTCAAATGGATAAGAGTTCGATGGGGGTTCAGGATTATATATTATCTCCAGTTCATTTACCTTAAAGACAAAGTGGCTTAAAGTTATGTCGAAGCGCAATTAATTATTTAAAAGCTGGCTTCTACGGTGTCTAATATTACGAGATGAGTAGAATATTTCACGTCCATAATGTTTGGTTCCAATTGACTTTAGGACTATTTGGACACGTCAGGCTATCCAACTCCTCCTTCGAATACTTTAAATCTTCCGATCAATTTTTATTCTTTCGTAAGCCATAAAATATTTCTAATCTACATTAAGTGCCTTGTTTTTCCCTGACAGAGAGAAACTAATCGTCCTTCAAATAAAAAGAGTTCCGTAATTAATTAGTAATCAGAGGATGAATGTAATCCCAGAGTGAAAAGTAATCAAGCCTCCAAACTGGAATTATTATGCCGAGACTGAAACCAAAAATTCCCCTGAAATGTTTTTATTTTGACTCCATCGATCGACTGATTAATTGACAATCCATTCCAATTACTCTTTATTTATTTTATTTATTACAATGAGATACCCACACTGTATATATGTGTAATAAAGTCAACTACTTTTATCAAAGAGAATACAACAATCATTAATCTTAATTAGTAAACACACATCTGTAGTTGCGATAAAATAACCTTTGACATGTCGTCGCAATCATTAACGATTAAATAGGATAGCGTTGATCAAATCCTTTAACCCTTCCACAACATTAACACTAACTATCGACACTATTTGGGTGCCAAACGAGTTAAGGGCTGTAATTTTGCAAATAGACTAATTTGACCTTGCTGATTACGAAAATCATAATTTTAGCTCTGCCAATTTAGGTCCAACCAACTTACTTTTGACCTACTAGACATCAATTGGCAGAGCTAAACTTATGATTTTCGTAATCAGCATGGTCAGATTAGTCTATTTGCAAAACTACAGCCCTTAACTCGTTTGGCACCCACGTTTTTTTTAGAAATAAAACCGTTGTAAACGCACATCAAAAAGGGGTGAAACTACACGAAATAAGACATAGAACATTTAACGTCATTACCCGACACCTGAGAGTCGTTTTGCATAAAAATCTCAAGTTTCACCAACCATAGAGTAAAGTTATACGCATCGTTGTGCAGTACTTTACCTTTTTATCGAGATCAAACAACGTAAATCAACAAATCAAACTACATAGATGAAACCTTAAATATTATTATTGAATTGCTGTGATAAAAGTGTGTGAAATTGTATTTTGGATATTAGATTATGATTATAGTAAACCGATGAAAATTGGGGGTTATTGTATTACCAATGTTGTCACTATTTGTCATACATTCCTGATCCTGATGTATTTACAGAACGGTGGTTGTTAAAGTGGTGGTGGTGGTTCTTTAACATTGGGGTAGATTGGCAAAATTCAGGTGGTGTGACCGATTTGGTTCAAATTCGAACTTAACGTGTGTCCGGACCCATATAACAAACTTTTGAAAACAAAAATAAAAAATGTTGATCCGTTCGAGAGTTAGAGCGCGAACGGACGGACAGACAAAGTCTTTTTAATAAGGGGTTTCACCCCTTAATAAATGGCTACCAAACAACATCGGTTTCATAAAGAATGAACAACGTTGACGTCTCTATTTCATATATTTTTACACACAGTCGATAAATGCTAGCAAGCTTATTTAAGTTACAAAAACATAATAGTTTTGGCGGTTAAAAACTTAAAAATGGCAGCCCGCGATACGCATTTCCTCCTAACAATCAACTAAATATTTGAGGTCACCAGGTTAAATAAATCTTTTCTATTTTTTTTACTCGTTTTTAAAAAAAGTTTTTTTTGGGAACTCGAAAGGTAAAATTCACGATTTATTCCTGTTCGCGCGTTGGATTGATACCATTTTATTTCCAGAAGCTCCTCTTGCATAATCGCCCTCGGAATTTCCACAAATTTTGCCACCACGTCAGTTTGATGCACAATATTACCCATAATTTAAAATTTCTCCTACAATCCCGCTCAAGTAGTGGAATAATCCAGAGATCAGCCCCAAGTCCTAAAACACTTAAACCGATTCCAGCTAAATAGAAAAAGAAAACGGTTTGAATATTATCTGACATTTTGACCGTTTTGACCCGTTCTTCAACCTTCCCTTTCGTTATCCCCAAAGTGTAATTCAACCTCAATCGATAATCAGCTCTTGTCAAATATTCCTCTAATTTATGGTAAATCCCTGAAGAAACGATCGTTCGAAATACCCAAGGGACCTCTGACCCTTCGTTCCTATCGAATTTCCACCCAACATTAGTCTCGAGAATTCTGTCTTCGGACAAAGTAAACCTCAATTTGTCATAATGCTTTGACAAATATTCAAACTCGGCTTGCGTTTTGGAGGACAGTTCGGCATAAACGCTTAGGTCACATTTGACAATTTCTGCTTCAATTGCTCCTTCCAGCTCCAGCCATGAGTAACTATCATTGACCCGTTGTGGTATGCACTGGTGATCCGGAACTAGCAAATTCCTATACAACAACTCTGTCTCTGTCGCATTAATTGTCACATTTCTTTCGTTGAATGCTAGGCTTATTTGGAACTCAATTTCTGTATATGCCTTCATCAAATAGAATAAAAATGAATAGTAAAATGGGTGTGTTTTTTCCCCACCGATGCTATATCCTGTAAAGGTTGAAAAAACCTTAAATTCTGATACATTTCGACAATCTGAATAGAAGAACTGATCGTTTTGACGCTCAAAATGCAAAGAATTTGGTTGGATGACTGATAAGCGGGGTTCCACCAGCTCTTTAAACAGAGAAACGGTTCGTGAAGGGAGCGGTGACGTGACGCCTGTGATGACTAACCCTTTGTAAGCGTTCGTAAAAATGACCACGAGGGTCAGCCAAAGTCCCAGTACAATCCTGTAAAACAAAAGCTCGTCAAGGAACGAGGGTATGAAGTAAGACTGTTCCACCAACGATGCAAACATGAAGAAATAGGCTGAGAATGATTGACGGATCTGTTTCAATTTCCTCAGGAACAAATTGTGAAAGATGGCGATTGTTGTGACGGTGACTAAAATGGCGGCCCAAACTTTGTACTGAAATGGCTGGAGGTAAATCTCAAAAGCCAACGCTTCTTCTGCAAAACAAGTGAGGAACGTCAATTTGTCGTTGGATGTCGTCACGACAGATTCCCAAATCCAGAAGAGTCTGCCATGACCAAACTGAGCCCACGAGATGTCTTGATTGAAGTGAATTGGCGGATACCGAATATGCAAGTCAGTACAATTGTCAAGATTAAATTTCTTGGTCCCTTGAGGACATCCTAGGAGCTTTTCCTGCTCTCCAATTAGACTGCTATTCGTTTCGCTGAATAACAAGATTAACATGTATAAATTGAACTTGGAGACGGGGGAGTCTGGAAGTAATTGGATTCGAAATGGATTCGAATTTCGAAACTGTTGGATCAAACCTGACAAGGGGATTGCTTGATGATCCGGATACATATCTTCCATCAAATCGTTCCAAAATTGGGGTGCAAAGTTTTCAAAAACTTTGTCCCATTCTTTACGAGTTGTTCCCATCCCATCAAAGCCAATTTCAATTGTCCTGGCTTGTGGACAATAAATGCAAAAAATTGTGCTCTTCAAGATCCGGTTGGAATGGTCCAAAATGTTGATTCTGAATCTCAATAAATCAATCGGTGCATCGTATCCTCTGATACCGAAGTCGCTGCTGCGAGGTCTTATTATTTGGGATGAGATTGCCTCAACAAACTTTATTGAGGTTCGGGGAATGGACGAAATAAGCAAAGTAATTGATGAGAGGCTTTAAATGTTGCAAATGTAATCTTTCGGATTCATGAGCCCAGTCGTTAAAGTGACTTGAATCATAAGTGCTGTAGACGTAGATCTGCGTCACATCTTCCAGGGCCGTTTGAACCGGAAATAGGTAAGAATATTCAGAGCTCATCGGGTTATGTTCGGACAGGTCTGGATGATTCTTCCAAGAATATGCCTCCACTTCAAAATACATCACGTGGTAAAGGCAGTAAGTCCCCTTAGACTTGACAACATTCATCGACTTTTGGGCTTCGTCTCCTTTGGGAAGGACTGGCCGAGTTGGGTATTTGTAAGTTGGCTCAGAAAAGTGGTAGCGACGGATTGACAACGGGTTTCTGTCAATGGCCACGTCTCCGAGGTCTATTTCGTCATAGACGAGCCGGATGTGACATTCTGAGACAGAGTTGATCAAATCCGTGAGCCCTTCCACAGCTTTCAGACCGGATGTCAAAGGGGTGGACGAGTTGACGATTGTGACCAAGAGAAGAAATGACTCATAAATGACTTTTCTGTGTTTTGACTTAGAAAACGGGGCAAAGTGACGCATTTTGTGGACCTTAAGGAATTCTTCAGATCAGTTGGCCAACAGTTCGTTTAGATACTGCTGTTGAATAGTGAGCGAATATTAAGTCGAGTTGTTCCAAAAAATCAAGGCTCATAAAATTCAATTCCAAGTACGATAAATTATTTAAGACAGTCTGTCAGATAGGCACGCGATTTTACCGAGACAGCTCATGTCTGATTTAACTGGATTCGTCAAAAGGGGAAGGGTTAAATGCCGAAACGAAGATGATGAAAAAGACAGCCTTGCTTCCGACACTCAATGACTTTGACACGAGGATCGGAAGGGGCTTATTCTATGCTAAATCAATAATTAATATATTATTTAGGACTTGACTCGGACTTGCTCTGGTGTCAGACAACAGCCGATGGGTTTTTAGAACGATGATTGTTTTGAAGTTTGAAGTTAAAGGATTGCATTCCTAAATCCCTTTAACTTTTAATTATCTTTATAAATTAGAATGTAACTCTTATCTCTATTTAATCTATAATTTTATTATTTATTTTTAACTTCCGAACTTTTACTAGTATTATCACCTCCTTTCATTCGTTGGTATCAGCCGCCAAAATGAGTTTTACTGGATTTGCTGATCACATTGCCCCAAAACAACCAGCATAGAATTGAATGCATGATAAAAGTATTTGATTCCACTTTTATCATGCATGCAATTCTATGCTGGTTGTTTTGGGGCAATGTGATCAGCAAATCCAGTAAAACTCATATTGGCGGCTGATACCAACGAATGAAAGGAGGTGATAATAATATTTCTTAATAATTAAATGCTTAGCAATTATGATAATCAACTTATAATAACAACTGCATATTCTGCAGTTGTTATTTTGACTGACTACACTTTAAAACCGAATTTCCAAATTTCACACTATATTAGATAGGATTAGGATAGGCTAACTGGCGGAATGCAGACTTTTGTTTCTGTAAATGGTCCCAGTACTCGCGGGCCATGTCCGTAATTTTGCGGTGACATTTGGGGTCAGAGGTCAAGTTTGAGCTGTAACCGTAACTATGCTCAGTCTCATCATACCCCACCACTCTCCCTTCTGCAGATTGGTAGAAGCGAGTACAAGGACAGAGACCGTATTCCAGCCGCGCTTTCTCCACAAATCCATCGAGTCTAGATTTTAAGGCGCTGATGAATGAATTACCACCCTCCTTCGTCTCAAACATGTAGAGGGCGTTCCGCAAAGAGTACTGGTAAATGTAGTATCGAATCACAAAGTCCACTTCCTCCGTTAATCCTAACTTGTCGTAAACGAGGACGAGGTGTTCCAAAGACTAGATGTAATACATACAAATACAGATTTCATTACAGCAGTATTCAGTCATATGTAAGAATTAACATAGAAAATACATTTTTCACGGTTACAAGGGAACCTTCTTTGACTGTACAGTGTAAAACATCAAAATTATTGGAACGATGTAGATTTTTATCGACAACCTGAACACGGCTCATCACATGTAACGTATAGAGTTTAAGGGCTAAAAATACTCCGAAATAATTCCGAACCCTAAATAACTGCCCCAGGTATTCAAATGGTGGGAAAAGCCTTTCGATGTTTTATAAACCCACCCGTGGATTTATTTTGGATTAAAATCGGGAGGTGGGTTTTCAACCATTTTTAATAACTGGAGTAGTTCATAGTTATTTAGGGTGGGGAATTATTTCGGAGTATTTTTAGACCTTTTGTCATTGTCGTCGATGCTGCAATTCATAAGCAGTAATTTCAATTACTCAATTTAGGATCAAAATGGGAACGCTAAAACATTGAATTTTCAATTCTCGCTAAAATTTAGGCATAGATCGGGATTTTACAGAATCAGTACTTTTTTATATACTACTAAAAATACTAAACTAATACCTCAATACTGTCCCCGATAAGATGATCCCGCCTCTGAAAGTAGCCGCATCGTGCCTCTCGATATGGCCTTGCGCGGTCAAATTGACCCAGCTCTGTCAGGAAATCCCCGTATCCAGTGATCAATATAAAGGTGTCGGACCTGGAGAAACCGAATTTCGAAATGCTTCTTTCAATAACCCAGGAATAGAATTCATCCGCTTCTGTAATACGGTTCAATCGCCCCAAAAGCTTAGCCTTAAGTATAAAGTCACTTAACAATTGATCTTCGTCGTCTGATTCGAAGTGAATATCGATCACTTCTTCGACTTTGAGCAAAACATCGGTTAATTCGTTCCGATCTTCAGACTCTAATTCGTGAAATCCTTTATAGACGATACATTCCAGCCTAAGCGGATCTTTGTGGGGCAACTTGATGAAGGCTGGAGAGTGGAATATTTTGTCTTTTAACTGTCGACAGTTTTTGGTGACATTCGGAGGGCTGTGGGGGGTTTCAGGAAAGAGGGACAATTTTTTTAGCGCGACAAAGAAACACATTTGGGCTTTTAAGGTCCTTGGGTCATCTTGCCCCAATTCTTCTTCTAAGCGGGGCAAGAAGAGACATCCGACGTAGTAAATGTCCTCCAATCTGCCCAGTATCATTCCAATACGAACCAAGGTCTCGAATTTGTGGAGCATGTAGGGACTGGATACTCTTAGGATTTTGAAACCTTCATAGAAGAAGTCGACTAAATAAAGGTATGCCTTTTTAAAGTCATTTTTTCTGACAAAAACCCAAGGGAATTCCTGAAGAGACAAAAGCATTTCCTCGGGTAATTTGCCACCCTCGTTTTTCAGGTAATTTCCTAACTTTTGCGAGATTACTATTTCAGTTTCAGAAGGGGCATTTTGATCGGACTTCAACTCAGCAATTAAGGTCTTCAGTTGAGAGGGTAACGGACGTTTGGATTGGGTGTGAGAGGTCATTTTTGTGATCCAGTCGAATTCGACAGGAAATTGGAGGGGAAGGTCCTTGGGGTATTTCCGGAATTGTTTCGAGTACATGGCGTCAAGAACAGCAATTTGACGATCAGTGAAGCTGTAATTTCCATCCTTAGCAATTTTGGCTTTGTATTGGCCCAACATGGTCATAAAAATTAGTCCAAGGGCATAGATGTCGCCCTTTATTTCGTAAACCCCTTTGAGGTACTCTGGAGCATGATACTTCTGTCTTGGGGTAAGAGGGTCAATTTCCACGTTTCTAAAGTCCTTAGGGTTTTTGACCGCAAAAACTTCTTCGTTTCGCATCGAGAGACCAAAGTCACCGATTTTGACCTGGAGCCCCGTAGGGTGTTTGACTAAAAATATGTTGTTTGGCTTCAAGTCCCCGTGGACGATCCCGTTGTACTCGATGTAAACGAGTCCCTCCAGGACTTGGCTGAAAATCCTTTGGCTTTGTTCGTAGTCGGAATTGATGGTCTCTTGTTGTGGGGCAAGGCGAGCATTTCGAATCATTCGGTCTTTGAGCAATTCCTCTAGGTTTCCATCTCCACAAAGTTCGTATTGGAGGAAGAGGCAGGCTTTCATAAAACCTGGTGACCAGCCCCGAGGGTTACAGATGACACAAATTGTACGACTCGATCCCACGCTTTCAACCGGCTTATTCGCACCTCGATCTCGAGTCAGATGATGCAAATAAATCCACTCTTCTTCCGTCGAGTCAGGAGTATCGGGACGGATCTCCACCCAAGCGTTGTGACACCTGTGACAACAGCAATTAGAATGTATCCTAGAGGGTTGGTGAAAAAATGGTCAGGAAAAAATGGTCAGGAAAAAATTGTCCTGGGGAAATAATGGTCACAGAAAAATGGTCTGGAAGTAATGGTATTAGTAAATGGTCACGGAAAAAATGGTCACGGAAATAATGGTCCTGGGGAAATAATGGTCACAGAAAAATGGTCTGGAAGTAACATGGTATTAGGAAATGGTCACGGAAAAAATGGTGTAATGCTTAATTATCTATTTTCTGAGACAACTTTTTCCCTCGTCCATTTTTTCCTGACCATTTTTTCCGGCACCCTATCCTAGATACATTATGCGATTGACTTATTGGTGTCTTGTCTTGCTGTCTGTCCCTATTCAAAGACCGCACCTGGGGGGAAAGGTAGATATTTTCGATTTTTTCGTCGTGTTTTTTGGGACCTTTTTAGAGACGGACCTCGATGAAGCATGTTTAAGGGTCACATAGGACCAAGGCCTAGTGGGTTATGTCGAAAAAGGTCTGAACATTTTTTTAAATAATAAACCCTCATAATTGAGTACCTGACGATGTTGGGATGGATTAAGGCCGAGAGGTGCTTCAATTCGTTCATCGACATTTGCTGAGTGTAATTGGGAACAAGTTTGATGGCAAAATATTTTTGCAAGTCGTATCCGTCGGAGTGGAAGTCTATGACGTCGTATTGGTTGCCACTGCAAAAGTATTTCTCCACTTTGTAGACAAGGCCGAAGGAGCCTCCTCCGAGTGACGAAATCACACCGAAATTCCGACAAAAAATCGACTTGAATTTTTCGTCCATTTTGTTCTGAAAGTAGCGTGGCTTCAGTGTCAAATGAATTATGTTCATCCATCTGTAACATTGACGAAAATTAGGCGAAATTTAGGTAACGAAAGTAAACTTTAATTGACTTAATTTACCTTGCCCTCAAGGTCTTCTCATCCTCCGTTCCTAATTTCATTTTGTCCCACTAACTGTCCCTTCCTATAATTAAGGGCTTGCTTGATTCCAACGACAGGAGTATGTGAGCTTTAGCTCTAGCAGTTTGTCTATAAATCCAGCTCAAACTTTTAACGTGTCAGTGTTTTAAATAATAAAGCAGACACTAATTTAAAAATTTCTCTACTTTGGATTAGGCCGACAACATTTCTAATCATTGAATGTCAAGTGCAAAGTTATCTGTACACTGATACCTGACTGCATGTGGCTAAAATCATGGATTATGATAAGGAATGGTATAGTCCATTCAGACTGGTTATAGGTTCAAGAGGAATAAATATGCCTTTTTTCCTTCTTATGTTGTCCCTACTAATCAATCAGGGACAACATATCATGCAACCTTTTCTACAAAAAATAAATCAGCATCTTATAAATTTCACACACTCTGGTTAAAATGAAATTATGAAATTTAAGCTTTAGTTTCAGTGGTTCTTCTAAGCGGACATATTTTCCCCTTTCAGTTCACTTAAGACGATAAAAAATAGGATTCGTGATGGGTTTTTAGAACGATGATTGTTTTTAAGTCAAAGGATTTAATTCCTAAATCTCTTTCACCTTTAAATATTTTTGTAATTAGAACGAAACTATTATCTCTATCATTTTATTATTTTTTTGAACTTCGGAACTATTATACTAGTATATTTCTTAATAATTAAATGATTAGCAATTATAATAATCATCGGAATTTTGTAGTCCTTTTTATGTTGTAAAGGGTGTGGAGTTGTCAAGTAGAATGAGGTCTTGTCCCGTGCCACTTGAGGCCTTGAGGTAGCTGATCCAGTACACCGAATTGAAGATCACAAATCCAACGGGGAACAGGACCCGGCAACATCTGCACAATTCATTTAAATTTTGAGCATTTTAATTAATTTATTGCTTATCATTTTTTAATCTCAGGAATAAATTAAAAGAAATTAAAAATGAACGAGCAGAAAAAGTCTTGTAATTAATTTTAAAAGTTATATATGACTGCATCATATAACTCACTTGTCTATGGTTGAGGTGTGGATACCCAGTACCTTTCCATCCACCTTGCGCAATAAAAATATACGGATTTAATTAGTTTAATTTCTAAACTTGAATTAAAAATTTAAATATGTATGCTGATATGAAATTTAAAAATAGGAAGGCTTGATCAGGGGTGGGGCTCTGCTTTGTTTGAGCTAGGCCTCTATTATAATCCTGGTCGTAAGTATTTCGGGGGGGGGGGTTCTATTTCGGAGTTCAGGCTATATATAACGTTAAACTAGGATTGTTTTAAAATGAACAAAATAAGTCCCCAGTTATAAGAACTCACGTCAGCTTGTACCACTAAATTATATGGGAACCTTACATTTTGTGAAGACTGATCGTCATCAGACCCGTGCCGTTTCTGTCCCAGTTGTTGACGAGATTTCGGAGAACCGGACCCAACAAGTACGGACTCTACATTGAGTAGTAATAGAGTAGTAAAAGTTCCAGTGTCATTCTAATGGTTAATTTTAATTAGTTTAATCCTAATTAATTATTATTTCATGCAACTACCCAGCAATCCGATGATGACAGAGGCGAGGCAGAAGGCGATGTAACAATCCATTGCTTTAAGGTAGGAAATCTTGGGCAGAGCCGAAGAGCTGTTTGTCCAGATTACAACCTCTGCCAAAACCTTTCATTACACAAATTAGGGGATTTAAAAGAGGAATTAATGTAAATTCCTAAATAAGAGCACCCCGGAATAAGCAGCTCATCATATTCTTAAAGCAGTTTATATGACATATAATAATTGTTTACGGTGATTGTGCCGAGAGCAACTCGTCCCAAAATGGCAATCGGAGATCTGTCTAGAAACAGAGGGATCCATGACAAGAAGACGATGAGACCGGAAGGGACATAAGTTTGAAGAATGTAGTGACCCAAAGATCGTGCGAATTCAATCTCAAATGACATCCTCGTGTAGTTACCTTCAAATGGATAAGCACACTCAATTTAATCAGTTTAAAAATCAGGGATTTTAAGATTAAGAAGATACTCGGAAAATAAGATTTGAATTAAAAAAAAACTTGTAATTTTGTGTTTCTAAAAACATATTTAGAGTAATAGCAATTTGCGCCCAGGTTCAAGGAAACTGAAATCCTCAATTCGTTGAAAAATTTAAATTAAAGATTATACTGGCATTCAGAAAAGAATCCAATTTTAAAATCTATATCTTTTTATTTCTTCTGTATTTTTCTAAAATTGTCATGAAAATTTCTGTGAAAATTTTAATAATTTCCATCCCTGATGAAAATGGTAAGTACCGGTTGTGAGTGAGATCTCCAAATCCCGTTGTCGATGTCCAAGGACCCGAAATTGTGGTGCTGAAACTTCGTTTGAGATTCCGATGGATCGAAGCCCTTTGCCCCATTCGTACCGGATGTCCTTCTTCGTGTAACCATCTTGTAATCAAGCAATATTACCCAAATAAGCTACCTCACCTTTTTTCAAGGTTTCTACCGAAATAAGTTCCCCTACCTTATTCAAGGTTTCTAAATCAAGGCTTCCAACGGACAATTATAGGTGTTCAAAACTTGTTGGGAACATCGAAAATCGAAACATGTGCATTTGGTTTAAAATTCCCATTATTTCGCATAATAATACTCTGGAAAGGGTATGGTTGACAAAGAAAAGCTCGTTGGAGTCTAAAAAACCCTCACTGGGGTTCTTATTTCGGTGAGGGCAGTAATATCTTTAAAATGTGGATTGTAGACTAGATTAACTAGATTATAAACGAATAAACTCACAGCTTTCAAATTCCAAGCTGCATTTTTGTCGGTCCATGGGGTAAGTTTCGAAGGTCATTGGACAGGACGCCGTCAGCGTAAGACTAAAAGTAGCCGTCAAAATTCATTGATCGTGTTTAGAAATATGGACAGGAAATTGCCACCTGACCATAACTATTAAATATTAAATGGACTGACCGACTGGACCTCAGCACGTCACCATTTTCAGAAATTCTGACAAATTCGTTAGGAGCTGGAATTAAATGATATTCCGACTCTTTCTCGTTGACAATGAACGTGTCGGGCTGCCAGAGGGATTCCAATAATGAGGCACCAACCTAGTTCGCAATTACATGTAGATTTTAATCACCCTTACAATTAGAGATAATTAATTATATTATTTAATCATGGAGAATTTACGGAAATTGTGCTGATCCCATTCGGGCCTTTAAATTTAAGTCTTGGATCGTTCCAGCTTTGTCGGAGGTACAGATTTATTGTGAAGTCCTGGCATAAGTCAAGCAGAAATAGTTCATGTATTTGGTTACTTGTTCTGGTATATGCTTACAAGGGGACATTTTCAAGTGAATGGTGAAAAAAAGGGGGGAACGGAGGTTAATGAATCATGTTAAGTACCATATTGACTTCAGAAATGGAGGTGATGGAAATTACATACAAAGATATCCCCACAATTACAGGAGGTCCTAGGAGTTCACAAAAACATATAATTTTTTTTAAATACATCATAAATCGCGAATTATGCTAGATGACCCGACATAAATTGTCGTCCATTTGGAGTGATTTTACACCACTGACAATCGGATTCAGATTAATGACTAGTTAATCTAATAATTAAAAAAATGACCTCCATAATTGGGCCGGATCCGTTTGTCGTAGTTGTCTCTGAAGGAGTCCATGATTTTGATGACCTTTGACCCGATCTCGGCATCATTGATTTGATATCCTGACCTCGTCGACTGCTCCCATGAACTTCCCAATAAGCCCAGCAATAAAATCAATACCAACTCTATCTGCATTTTGAGAAAATGTTATTTCCCAAAAAATTTCAGAGAATTTTGGAACTCCAAACACGGATTTTGACTTGGAAAGTTACGAATGAAGTGATTTAATTTTAATCGTGCTTCCTGTGGAATCCCATACATTACTAAAACAAACGATGTTCGGAGAGAATGACCACAATCAACGGAGGAATTAAGTAGGGACGAGGGGCCGTTTATAATATATTTAAATTTTTAATGATTTCCCCGGAATAAGTCCCCACCCCAGTTTAAGAACCTTATTTCCTATTTTAAGGAATGTGACTATAATTTGAGAGAGACGGAGCTTACGAACGGCCCCTTCAATGACACTTTAATCCCAAAGTGCTACTTTAAATTTCAAGTGTTTAGCGACTGACCCTCATGAGGTTGGGGCTGAGCAATAAATTAATTAATAATCAGAGGCCTGTCATGTATCATCATTTATTTCCTACACACTTCCCGACTCTAAAAACCAGCTTTCCGGTCCTATTTAAAGGGTGTAAGTCCACTCAGGATTTCCGGAAAATAAATCCTACGTTTTTATTTAAATTCCCGGCCAGTAATTGTACTTTGGACATAGACCCTGACCGGTAAAAACGCATCAGTGGTCGGTGATCGAGATTTTTTAGGAACCAGTCGCTAATCCGGGTCCTTGATAATGGTCGACCAGACCACCAACATTGATTTAATTAGATTTTCATTCCTATCGGAAATCAATGATTACAGAAATATTTGACATGATTTTATTGAAACTAAAAATAAGTGGTTCAAAATTTCAAACTGAAAAATAAAAAACGTAAACTGTCTCCATCAGAATGAGGATTTCCATCGGAGATTGAAATATGAAATGTGGAAGTAAGTAATAATGAAGGGATATTGTGCCAATTCAGTTTGACAAGTCATTAATCAAGTGAACTGGATCTATTCTCTGTCATAATAATAATATATTATAGTCTCTACCCTCTTGTATATATAGATTCAGGATCCTCGATGTATATTATTACGCTCAAGTATTTTTTTTAGACTTGATTAGAAACAAGTTCAAGGGTATTTGATACTTTACCAGTTTCAGACAAACATATCTCTTACTTATCATTCTTCATTTCAATTTTTGTAAACGTTAGGAGGATCATTTTACTTTTCCTCCTCATAATATTGGCAATTTGTTGCCACTACATCCATCCACGTTCTATAAAATGCCTTTTGTAAATATTTCATCAGTAAAAGCATATACAATACAAAATACAATAATTATGTCAGTATTTCCATCTTTCCTTTCATAAAAATGTGAATAAAAATAGGAGTTTTTAATTTTATCCCTGTCCTCCTGGATTTCGAGTGTGTCTGCAACTGATTTTCCCGTACTGACAATGAGGTTACAAAACTGTTGATGGTAGGGGAAGTATTAAGGGGAGGGGGGATACATTCAATTCTTCACTCTATGGTTGGGGTAAAATGATATTTTTAATGCTTTAGTATGATAAACAGGCGTTAAAATGATTTTTTGAACAATGACTCTGTAAATTCAAAAAGGTTGTTTAACATTTAATAGTAGAATTGCTTGGAATTTGTGGTTTATGAACGAGCCTGGAGTGGATGAAGTGCAGACTGCCCCGTATTATTTCTGTACCAGTTTGCGTGGAGATGTAATCTTGTAGATTTGAGATTGTAGGGACTTTATTTCCCCCGAGACTTTAGATTTAGTTTTTGGAAGAACTGGGACGAAATGATTAGAGGAGACAACCTTCACGGACTATACATTGAAACGCGTCTATACAGAACCTAAGACACACGTATTATTAAGGCTCGTTACACGGTCCAATGTTCAATAGCACATGAAACCAAAATATATCATATCCTCAGCAGTAGCTTCAGTTTCGAAAACCGGAGCAACAGGCAACGCAACGAGTCCTCTGGTTTTTTGAGGGGATTCTACCGAAAAGAGCTGCAATATGTCCCTTTGTACCCCTTTTTCTTAGCAACTATAATAAACCGTTGCAAACGGACATTGTAAAGGTGTGAAACGACGACCAAAAAGACGTCAAATTACATTCAAAGGCGTTGTCCGACACCTGGGAATCGTTTTATGCAATAGTATTACTTTACCCCAACCATAGAGTAGAATTGCATACATTGTTGAATAGCACCGGACCGTATCTTTCTATAGGCGTATCAGCCATGTATGGTTACTGAAACGGACCGACGGACTTACAGTCTTCCCAGTAAGGAGTTTCACACCTTAATAAACCGCCGCCAACAAACTGTAACAAAGGGGTGAAACCAAAATGAGTTAGTCGTTTCCTGTAAAAAGATATCTCCGTTCCTTCCAACAATCCAACCATTTCAGGAACTATGTTGAAATTCCAGCTATTAAAGCACCAGACAGACAGACAGAGCATTCCCATCAAGGGGTTATACCCTTTAACCATACATGGTTAATGTATGGATATATTATATGCCTCTTGGTTTTGAGTTGATATAGCTGTATTTGAAGAGGAGGTTGGTTTTGCTGGATAAGTATAACATAGTTGGTTGGCGGAGATGTAAATAAAAATGGACAGTTGGCTCAAGAAGCGTGTGGAAATCGGGAATAAGAAACTCGTCGTTTGGAAATTGGAAAACAGTTTGGACTGTTTGGAGAGGATGATTCACGGGGACAGTTCATGTGGGCTAAAGGAACCCTCCCACATTTTTATGACAAACAACAGAAAAATCCAGGCCCTACAATCCAAATCCTTACTCGATCAAACGGATTTGTCGGAAATGTGGTTCGCCCCCAAATGTCCAAATAACGCTTCTTTAAATTCTACAGAATAAATCCGCCAAGTTTAAAATTAAGATCCTTGATCGATAGGGATTTACAGCATACGCACACCCGCCGGCTTTTTAAACCTTTGAGGTGTCGGAGTTGGATTTTCAAAAATAGTTTAAAAACGCGAGGCAAGGAGTGGAAAGCAAAAGTGGGTTGTTAAAAGCAGGATGTTGGATCGATTGAAAAGAGCGCTTTATTGTGCGCGGTGCGGTATTATTGGGCATAGTTGCGCACGCGCACTTGAACCGTGCTTTGCTGATAAAAGATAGTAAAGTAGTAGTGTTTGGAGAAGGGGCCCTCGTAGCTCAGTCGGTAGAGCGCCCGATTCCCAGTAGCGACGTCCCAACTCCACCTCATTCGGCTCCATCTATTTCTCCAAATTATTTCCCCTAGTTTACTTCCTACGGCGTCCTTCCTCTTCTTTACTAGAGTTTGGGATCCGCGAAAAGTTCGGTGGTCGAAGGTTCGAATCCTTCCGGGGGCAACACTTTTTGCACCCTTTTTTACCTTTCCAAGACCCTAAATCCTGCTTTTTCTGAGCTCTAGAGCCATTTTATAAACTCTCTGATTTATTTTCATGTAAATAATTCTGTAGAGTCGTCTATCCTTTTGATTTTTTGAGGATTTTTAATTATAATATTAAAGGTGGACTTCTATTTAGGAGGTATTTGCATACATCTTTGCTAGTGTGCATATTAAAGGGGGATTTTAAATAGATTTTATTTCGGGAATTACAAATACTTGATTGTCAAAATGTCTCGACGTAAGGGACATACCGAAGTGGCGGTTTTGAGACAGGTGATGAATTGTGATTGAAATGTTACGTTACTTTTCATTGAGTCGCGTAGGCCTTTAACTATAGTGAATAGGTAACTTAATTATCTGGCCAATTAATGTAATGATCGTTGAGTGTAGCTAACATAAAGATGCTTAGAAATCAATGAAGGAGACTCTCATCGAGTCTGGCTGGAGTAGTAATTTTTATTTGTTTGTTATCTCGTCTGGAGAAGATGGATCGTCTCTGGAATATTTCTAAAGATCTGGATTTCATCTCAAATCATGAATTGTAGCCATTATCCTTCCCATCCAATAGTAATTCATCGAGGATGTTGTTGTAGATTAAGGGACGGTTTAGTAGTTACGTTCCCTCAAATCATTTCCTACGATTTTTTATCGTCCGTTTTTATGGAGAGGTTCCCTTGTAAGTTCCACTACCTGAGAATACCTATTTCTAAGGAACGACATTCGCTGATCCAATTTGAATAATCCCCGAATTCCACCTACATACAACACACAAAGAAGCATGTTTCAAGAAGCTGGAAGCGTTTCCTCAAACATCAGATAAAATCATAAAATAGATTTACATTCTACGGGATTTTCTATTGATCCTTTTGTCATACTGAGAGTCTCAAAACTTACCTTTACAAATCCCAGTGGAAAACAACCGCAAAGTCAAACTCCATGCCGTACACTACATATTTAAATAACTCCCCATGAGGAATTATTTTTAAATTCCAAAATCTGTCTTGAAACCACCGAATCTATGTATGGGGAGTTATTTCGGGGTAATTCTACCCGGTAGTTACTTATATACTGCATATAGATCTTGGATTTTCATTGATCATTCAAGAATTCTTGTAAATAATTTTGTTTTTTTAAAGAAAAAAAAAGTTTTTCTGTACAAACGAATCTCCAACTGCGAATAGGGTTCCGATCTTTGGAAACTCAAGAATTGAGATCCGAAATGTTGGGTAAGTTGGGTTACTGACTAACGAGAGAGGGATATAGGGACCTATGTATATACATGTGCACTATTCTATTTGTTTATTTATAGTGTAGCCAATTTAAGGGGAAATGTCAAAGTTCAAGGTGAACAGATCGAGTTATAAAATTGAAACCGTATTTTTCTGACGAAACTTGTGAATGTAAAGTTCAAATTCAATACGACATAATGAAAAGATCTTGTAGCGTCAAAAAATGTATTGATACAATTAAATACGGTTTGATTAAGAATAAAAGCAACATAGGAGGGGAAATAGGTTGTTGTGTGGTCTGAAAATAATTCATAATTAATTAGATTATCACATCTGACATCTGGACCTAAATTATTGATATAAACAATCATAAATATGAATTAGCTGCTCCGATTGTAATAGTTGCATTATTTTTAGATGAGCCTGATAAAAAACTCAATATATTCGATAATCTAAAGTAAGAATACAATCGGAAAGAGCTTATGATTTGTTGGCTAATGCCAAATAAATAGGTCAAATTTACGATTACGATCATTCCTGCAATTGGCATTCAATACTATTTAATCTAGTAAAATAATAAGGAAGCCTAACAACTTAACTTCCCTTGAACCTTAAGTCTGAAGCTAATCAGACTGTATTGGATAATCTCGTTAAAAAATAGGGAATGTCCTTGAATTGGGGGCCAGTGTCGGGGCGACTTGCGATTCCGCTTGTCGTAACGTCCTAAACCAGTTGAGTGTGGACCAGTTCGGTATTTACAATAAACCGTTGCAAACGCACATACGAAAGAGGTGAAACCTCTCCGATACACGAACGATTTAAACAGAGGTTAACTTTCGGTGATACATGTTGTACAAGTACCCGTTGTACATGGTGTACAAGTACCCGTTGTACATGTTGTACAAGTACCCGTTGTACATGTTGTACAAGTACCGTTGTACATGTTGTACAAGTACACGCTGTACATGTTGTACAAGTACACGCTGTACATGTTGTACAAGTACACGTTGTTCATGTTGTACAAGTACACGCTGTTCATGTTGTACAAGTAGTACACGCTGTACATGTTGTACAAATACATGCTCTGCATACATTGCACGGTATGTGGCTACAATATTGCGTTGAAATCCCATTTTGAAACAAAAAGCCTCGTGGGGAAGCGCCCCGGGGCGAGTGGGGGTGCTCCCGTATGTGTGTACAATATTGCACTGTATGTGGCTACAATATAGCATTGAAATCTCATTTTTCCCTAAAATGCCCCGTGGGGCGTGCCCCGGGGCGAGTGGGGGTGGTCCCGTATGTGTGTACAACATTGCATTGTATGTGGTTACAATGTAGCATTGAAATCTCATTTTGCCCCTAAATGCCCCGGAGGGCGCGCCCCGGGGCGAGTGGGGGTGGTCCCGTATGTGTGTACAACATTGCATTGTATGTGGTTACAATGTAGCATTGAAATCTCATTTTGCCCCTAAATGCCCCAGAGGGCGCGCCCCGGGGCGAGTGGGGGTCGTCCCGTATGTGTGTGCACGGTTACACGATTCATGTATATAAATATTTACATGTGGCATGAAGGTACTGTGTATAGAGGCATGTAATACTATTTTAGCGTGTGATGGTGGTGGGTTTTCAACATTGGGGTAGATGGGCAAACCCGAGGGGGTGTGGTCGTTGTCGCCCGTCTTCGAACTCCCTCTGCCTTAGGACACGAGGAACATGTTTTCGAAAAAAGAATTTGAAAATCTTCAACCGTTCCCGAGTTATTGTCGACGAAGACAGACGGACAGACAGACAGACGGACGGACGGACGGACGGACGGACGGACGGACGGACAAAGTCTTTTGATAAAGAGGTTTCACCTCTTAATAACGCGCTGCGGAAGGGTGACGAGGTTCTGAGTATTGGGAGGGCGGAGGGGGTGGGGCGCGAGAAGTACGATTACGTGATAATCGGGGCGGGGTCGGCAGGGGCGGTGCTGGCGAAGCGGCTGTCGGAGTCGGGGAAGTTGACGGTACTGCTGCTGGACCGCGGGGGAGATCCCAATCCAATCAGCGACGTCCCTTTCGCGCACAGCATCGTGGAGGGGGCAGATAGCGACATGATTGCGCATTACAAGAGCGTTCCGCAGGCGAACGCTTGTCTTGGAAATAATGGGGTAGGTTCTATTATTGTTCAGGAAAAAATTAGGACCTTTAAATGAAAATTTCCCGCTTGTTCCCCGAAAATGTCCCCATTCTGTCGCTTAAAATTTCAAAATTACGATCCAGATTTGTAGATTTGATCGCGGGATCAGCCTGGGAGGAAGTAGCTCCGTAAACGGGCTTTTGTATAACCGATGCAATGCAAAGAACTATGACGAATGGGCTAATTTCACGAAAGACCCAATTTGGGGCTCTAAAAGCGTTACGGTCGCTTTCAAAGATATTGAAAATTATCACGGCTGGTACGAGCAGAATCCCGGTAGCCCAAAATACTTGAATCTTTTACAAAAAAGCTCCGTTTTTGTTCCTAACAATATTTAATTTTTGAGGTTTAACGCATGGAACTAACAAGGGAAGGTTCTCAGGTTGGAACTCAGGAAATCCATGAAACTTTTACTATAATATCTACAACTCATATGAACAATAAAAATCGAAAAATTAGCTGCCCTAATTGACATTGAGTATGTTAAAATAATTAGGAAAGTAGCGCACCATGGCATATTAGAATGGGCAATTGAAGGGGATGCGGATGAGGAGATCGGAGAATGAGAAAAAGGAAACCGAGGAGAAAAATCCTTCGCCCGCTCTAAAAGCGACTCCAGCTTTCTCTTCGACTTATAATTGGGTTTTAAATAGATTTAAATATTAACTACGACAATTCAGAAAATAAAACCATAGAATAGAAATAGAATTGGTGCCTTTATGATTTGTTTTAGAACTTTTATGTTTTGAAGATTTTTTTTTGTTAAATCCCACTTTTGATAAGAATTTAAAGATTAAGCTATTTTCATGCAAATATTATGCAACTACAATATATTGGTTTTATTATTTATCATCGCATATTATATATAAATTACTTTAAACACAATAATAAGGAAATAATATATAATATTGTGTGGATTATTTTACAAAATAGGAGTGATAATTAAGTCAAAATCGCAAAAAAAAATCAATTTTGCCTGGATCAGAAATTGCATATATACAGGGTGTTTGCGTATATTCTGTATATTCCCATTTAGTTTTATTTTCTGAATTGTCGTAGTTAATATTTAAATCTATTTAAAACCCAATTATAAGTAGAAGAGAAAGCTGGAGTCGCTTTTAGAGCGGGCGAAGGATTTTTCTCCTCGGTTTCCTTTTTCTCATTCTCCGATCTCCTCATCCGCATCCCCTTCAATTGCCCATTCTAATATGCCATGGTGCGCTACTTTCCTAATTATTTTAACATACTCAATGTCAATTAGGGCAGCTAATTTTTCGATTTTTATTGTTCATATGAGTTGTAGATATCATAGTAAAAGTTTCATGGATTTCCTGAGTTCCAACCTGAGAACCTTCCCTTGTAAGGGTGAAATGTACGTGGAGAAGATGGCACAGGTTCCGAAACGTTTTTCAGCGCGGCTGCCGAGGCGGGTTATCCCGTTCAGGACATTAACTCCCTCGTCTCGCAAAACGGATTTTCGAAGCGAGATTACAATATGAAACACGGAATGCGATGGGGCACTTATCACGCATTCCTAGAACTAATTTTGGGAAGACCCAATCTCAAGGTTTATCGCTATGCTTGGGTAAACAAGGTTGGCGAAAAAAATCTAGGGTTTTAAACATACATATTTTAATATTGTAATTATTATATTAAAATTAAATATTGAGCGTAATTGCGTATTTAAGATCGATTTGGACAAAAATAAAGTGGCCAAGGGGGTGTGGTACACCCGACATGGGCGGAAGGTGTATGTGGCGGCGCGGAAGGAAGTGATCCTTTCAGCCGGAGCCATTGACTCACCCAAACTGCTCATGTTGTCCGGAATTGGACCAGAACGGCATTTAAGCCAACTTGGGGTAATCTACACTATTTAAAAAAGAATTGCAATTAATTAAAGTTGTTTACAACTAGTTCATTCATAAGTAAAAGTGAAAATATTTAAAACCCGTGGATTTTACCCATTTTTCTGGCCATATTTCAATCCCTTGTTTCGCGTGGGTGGATCTTGTTAACATATTCGAATTTCCCATTTGAATATTCAATATCCGATACAATTAATAAAATTAATTTCCTCTATCCTGGTTAAAATGATTGTCAGATTAGGACGGTAGTTAATATCGGATCGGTTGGAGAGAATCTGCAGGATCATATCGGAGTGTTCCTACCCACCTTCACCTTGAATACTAATTCCCAGAAAGTCAACTACAACACTTCTGCAAATATTCTGAAATTCATTAAGAGGGCCGTGGGTAAGTAGGGAGTTTAAAAATGTCTACATTAAGTCCCCACCCCGAAATACGTCCCCACCCATTAAGAAAATTTAAAACTCACTCAGCCACCGGATTTATTTAGAGAAACACACGCATTGAATGTTGTTGCTTTATTTTAAACTGGTAAACAGGACCTTATCAGTGGATAACCTACTACAGCCCATTTGCAACGGACCTAGCGATGGGATATATTTCCAGCAAAGCCAACAAAGACAAGTCTTACCCCGACATACAAGTTTTTGTGATTCAAGACGGACCCACCATTTGTTTTGATGTTGTTTTGTCAAGAACGGAACAGACAGGGACGGTTCGATTGACGAATTCAAAACCTGAAGAGGACCCTTTAATAGATCCACAAATTTTTGCGAACCCTCAGGACCTGGAACGACTTATTGACGGTAAATATTGGAAAAAATACGATTTAAAAACCTCTGAAAAACACCAATTCGAAATGTTTAATTATCATATTTTCAATTCAGTTTGTACTTGTATTGTATTTTACAGGAGTTGAGGAAATGGCAGACTTTTTTCTCAATTCTCCAACCTACAAAGCCTTAGGGATAAAGTGGACCGAGAACCAAGAAGGGAATCCCCCGGAATGTAAGGACCTTAAATTCGCAAGTCGGGATTATTGGCGATGCTATCTGCCGATTAAGGGCCACTTGAATTGGCATCCAACGTCCACATGTCGGATGGGGCCTCCTCGTTCCAATTCCGCTGTTGTGGACTCCAGACTCAGGTAGTCTCCAAGTCTCATTTTAATACTGCCTAAATGCTGCAAAAACGATGCTTTCGTACGATTTGGAATGACAGTCAGCGATTTGACTATCTTACTATCGCAATAAATCGTAATGCAACCCTTTTTTTCTTGTTGCGGGATTAATTACTAAAATGAAAACTAATTGCTTTGAACAGGGTGTTTGGAACGACTGGTCTCCGTGTTGTTGATTCCAGTGTGATGCCCTTCGTGCCCAGTGGCAACACTAACTTCCCTTCAATTATGATCGGAGAAATGGGAGCTAAAATTATCCTCAATCAGATTTAAATTTAAATCACATTCTATTAAATCTAACTAGTTTCTCAGACAAGTCTTGTTTCCACTACAGGCTTAATTGGGTTTCATAAATCACTTTATTCAACTTTTAAATTGAAACGGCATTTTTTTAGTCATTTTGAGCATTAAGATGTAACTTTAGAGGAGGATATTAGATTCAGAGTTCGTAGCCCTCCCCCGCCTTGCCTCCCTCGAGAGCCTCGTCCTTACGATTTTTACAATTTTAGGCAAAGTTGACTTATAGTCGTAGTAGACCTGTTTGTTGGCTCCGTGTAAATATTTTAAATTGTATTTGGTCCTTTGAAAGTTTGAAAGCTGGAAGGGTTAAAGGTCAACTTGATTGAGTTTAGGAAGTAGAATGGCTGCAGGGATTTTGTCCACAAAAATCGAGTAAGTAAATATAAACGGAATTGGCCCTTGTTCCAGAAGCTGAATTTGTTCTTTTACTTTTATTTTACTTTCTTGACTTGGACTGTTACTCCTACACCCTGAACAATAAAAACGTACCGAAATAAGTGCCCCGAAATAAGAATTAATTCCAGTATTTGGTGTCAGGCATTTAATAGTTTATTACCATTAGCACAATTCCTCTCATAAAACTCTATTATAGAAAGTGTTTGGTTTAAATGTTTTGTGGAGGTGGTGGCATATCATTATCATTAACGTTGTAGTCCGTGTCCCTCTTTATTTCCAATTTCGGATATTGCATGCCAAAAAACGAGGAAGAGTTTAGAGGAAATTAGCTTTTAGCAAATGCTGTAGTGACTGGAGCTAATTTACCTCAACTTACTAATTACTTCCTCTCTCGTAGCCCCAAATGTTACAAAAAATACCTTCCGTCTCTATCTGTTGTGCTTTACATTTTTGCGTGGGTGTCCATAGTTTATGAACACATATTTACTTCGCGAATCGTGGAGGTACTTCATGTGATTGTGTTGGTGTTCGTCCGTCCGTCTGTATGTCCGTAAACTTTCTAACGATTAGAGTTTACCAAAGTGTTTATGAGAGAATGACATGTGAGAATCCAATTCAATATCGTTTATCCTTTGCCAGCTCAATTCACTTTGCTCAATGACTGGGGTAAAACGCAAATTTGTAGCATGATAATTTTTTTCATCAACGATACTTCATACATATCATTTGCACCCGAAGGAGCTGGGATATGCTTCATTCCACTTTGCAAATTACAAAATTGAATGTTGGGACGAGTTTCTTATGCATCTTTCGAATCATGATTTTTGAGATTGAGTCTAAACCACTTTCAAAAGGTCTTAACAATTCTTTTCGGGATTCCGGAGAGGTTGTGCATAAAAGCGCAGCGTCATCCCCATGTTCTTTCCTCCATCCGACTAATAATAATTGAAGAAATCTCGTCTAAATAAAGTAATTTCCAGACATAGGATAGGTCGGCTCTATTAACTCTTTCACGTCATCAGCCTCTTCAAGAAGGCGTTGTTTTACATGTCGTAATAGTTGATGGGTTGATGCAAAACTTAACAGATTAACAGCTACCAAAATGATTCCTACTCAAGAAAAGAAGCCTATTCTTTTTTAAGTTGGTGGAGGGTGAATGGATTAAAAACGCGAGATCTTAAACTGTTGGCAGAAACTGGTGAATTGGCAAAGTCCTTAGGATCCCAGCATAATATTGCGTTTCGGTATGAGATGAATGCTCTATCCCGTATTTTCTGACCCAAGTCCCACGACATAAACTGGAGCAGAGGAACATGAATATCCATGAATGGAGCCTCTCGCAGACTGGCTTCTCAAAAACAGTTAATTAGCACACCTGGGAAATCATCCCCGACAGACTCGAGTCCCTAAGATTTAAATATTCTCCCCTACAATTTTATGACCTTCCTCTCTCCTTAAGCTCCTTAAAAACTTAAAATTACGACTATTAAAGTTGCCTTTTAATCATTAATTCAAATCATACTTGAATGACCGGATTAACTGGGTGGGCTCTTCCATTCTAAAATTCCTCCAAAATAAAACGCCAAAAAACGGCGACTTGGAGTGACCGAAACTGTTTGGGGCTTCTATTAACCTCTTAGCTCTCATGGTTTCGCTGCTAATTTGCAGTTAGCACTAGGTTACCATGTACACTTAACAACGATTTAGTCCATGGGCATGAAACAAAAGTTCGGGAACCTGCCTAGGTCAAAAATCGACAGAAAACCCGAATGGCCCATGGTTTGGATGAAAACATTTGGACGATATTTTTGCTTGGTATGGTTTATGGGACTAGTAGAAATAACATATCCAAAACTTAACAAGATGCCATGTAGCTAAAATCCTTAAAAATCGGATGCAATTTCATGCCTAAAATACACACTATGATAAAATTAAAACAGATTAAATATCATTTTAATTTAAACATAAAAACAACTAGGCCACCACAGCCCGGTCGGGCCTCCAAAAACGTCTACGATAAGCGATATCAATAGTAAACTCTACCTGTTTTGACTGTTACTGAGGTCAGAAAGGGATCATGTTCTGCTTGATGGACCCAAGAAAATATTTCCTTATAAGTCCTTTTGGAAAAATCTTACTAAAAAATTGTCTTTCGCTTAATCGATACTTCTGAAAACCGAACAACTTTTTCCTCTACCATTTTGACCTTAACGGTCGATAAATATCAGAAATAGTCAAAAAGGTCGTTAAAATTGAAATATCAAAAGTATTCCAAACGTCGTAACACCCTACTGACGAGCAGTTTTAATACATAGAAAGTCTGCCAGGTCATGGCAGATCACAGTGAAATTGGATTGTTTTGTCTTTAAATTCCACCACAATATAGGATTGCTTCTTTAAAGTTAGGTTAGGTTACTCTTCAAATCAGAAAAATAAAATATACGAATCTAAGAAAGAATACTGAATTTAAATTTTTTTCCTGTCGTTTTTACATTTTTTACACTTTTCACTTTTTCATCGGTTTGGACGAGTAACCTAACCTAACTTTAAAGAATCAAACCTGTATTGTTGTAGAATTTAAAAGTGGAAGGCCACTATGAGTGTGACCTTAAACCGTGACCTGACAAACAATTTTCATCAATAAAAAGTGCTCAGGAGGTCACAAGAAGTAGATTAAACTAAAGTAAATTTTTGAGATTTTTGACAATTTCTGACCTTTGATGACCGTGAAGGTCAAAATGGTAGAGAGAAATTGGTTTTTCTCGAAGTATCGATTAAGCGAAAGAATTTTTTTAGTAATATTTGGAAAGGAAAAGAAAGGGTCCCATCAAGCAGAACCCGACCCAGAAAGGTTTCAATCCTAATTCTGGATTAATGAATGGCCTATTGAAAAATAATACACCCGTTCTACCACGTCCGACATGAAAAACATATCTGAAGTATGTAGTCAAAGAATTAAAAATTGAATAAACCCTTATATTAGTATTCTAATAAATTTTATATACTCTCTGGCATTTTGTATTTCTTCAATTTACAAAATATTGCAATTTTGCTCTTATAAAATTAAACTTGAAAATTACACGATATCATGTAGCTGGTAGTTTCTGCGATGCTTGGAGACCATGATATCATGTATCCTGGTATTATGTACGGTTTCTAAGGTACATGACATCATGTACCTTGGGAGTTATGTCTAGGTCGTTATGGTACATGATATCATGTATTTGGTACCAAGACGATTGTCAATAATACATGATATCATGTAATGAAGAGCTAAGAGGTTAACCCTTAAATAAGTCCCCACGTGGGAAGTTAATGTTTCAAGTTTCAAAATTTGTATTTTTGCTTCATTATGCTTATTAAGTGTTGAAAACACTTTATGCGAATGACTAGGCTGTCCGTCCGTCCGTCCGTCCGTCTGTCGGTGCGATAACTGGAGAACGGCTTGACCTAGGATCACCAAATTTTGTACACTTGTTCCTTGGGTCATAACGGAGGCTAAGTTCGAACTTGGGTCACATCGGTCACACCCCCTGTCCCCCATAAATGAACCCCCCCAAAAAAATCATATCAGTTCAAAGCTCTTACTCATTTTAAAACTGCCGCTTATGGAGTTTACATTACACTCTATGTCTATCATCTATACATGATAATACCCTGAAGCTACATTTCCAAGTGCGAAACCCCCGCTTTTTGGGGAAATTGAGATATGGGGTTTAAACGATTCCCATGAGTAATAGAACATCTTTGACGGATACGGGACCACTCCTACTGACACCAGGATGCAAAACCCGAGCTTTTTGGGGAAATTGAGATTTAGTTTGTTTATCGTTATATTTTCAACACTTGGTTACACCCGTTACATCGGTTTATTAATGATCAGTCTGGATGATTATGAGAAAATGCTATATAAATAGATTTATAAATAAAACGCGGTCAACAATTTCCAAGAATATTGCCTCATGGTTTATTTAATTTTCATTTTTGACTTAAATCTGTCACTCTCATAATAATTAATAATAATAACGGTATTATATTCCTCAATCATTTCATCATCACGTCAAACCGAGACGACAATTAGAACTTTCACTTATTCCACACCTTCCATTCCTACGCCATAAATATTAACATTTCCATTATCATCAATAGAATATCATTTGCTATAGATTATAGGACACGGATAATCATAATAATAATAAATGTCGATTAATATTATAACAATAAATAGTTATTACAAGTACTAGTACTTCTAAATATATAATATCTTATACAAGTATAATATAGTTACTTAACAAGTGACTATACAATTAATAATAACAAATATCTTCGTCAGACGTACCAACACAGTATAGTAGTAGTTATTTAATCATTTGTAGTACAGTATATGGTGTGATATTTAGCAGGATACTCAGAAATTAATCTATTCTCTAGTATAGTTGCTTAGGATTATAATACTCTTTAAGTATGTACAGATATTATTAAACGGCAATGGGTTACATAAAATTAATTAAAAACATTACAGGGAGTTATTTTTTAGGGAAAATCGAGATAAAACAACATAATTATCTTAAGATGTTTTGTAGTCACTTCCGGCAACATATTTTCCGGATGTCTTAAAATTCCAACCCCCGAATGGAAAGAAATATTGTTTTAAAATTTAATTACTATTTTTGCAAATATTTAAAGTATGAGCCGCAGGTATTTTTCTCGAAAGAATAACAGGATTATTTTTTTGCTTCAAAATACCAATTAAGCATTAAAGGGAACGGAAATTAAGGGATTTTTTAAATTAATTTTCCTGATTTGTTGACTCCGATTTGTAAGAAAATGTTTGTTTAGTCTGGAGGACTACGGATTTGGGTTTCTTAGACTCTTTTCTTAAAGAAATTGATAAATTCTTATTTATAGATTTGGGTATCTTTAAAGAAAGAATTGAGATATTGAAATAAGTCTGGATTCAATTATCATCACGATCCCCGCAATAAGTCCCCACCTCCCTCCTCCTCAATAACTCCTCAATCAGTTAGCTGTTTTTAACCATTATTTCAGGTTCAACAAAAAAAATTCGAAATGTCAAAAAATGTGTTTATTTCGAATCTTATGAAGGGAAACTCTGACAATCATCGGCATTAAGCATTTAATAGCTCATTATATCCAATAACCTGAGAACATAAAACCGCTAAATTGTCAAAATTGGCTGATTTGGCAGGAGATTGAGTAACATGTTTCACACCGCTTAATTTCCCCATGTAGCATCTTCATACTTTTCCGGACACCAATTTTAAGAACCGGCAATTTTAGAGCTATTTTATTCCGATCCAAATTACATGTTATTTCAGACTCGGAGGCCATTCCTAAGGGACTTTAACACAAAGTGTATTTAAAACTTGGGATTAGGACCACAACAAAAACAAAACCAAACATTATCGTTTTCTAGAATAAATTACTGTTTTATTTCAAACTAATGTAAGAGGTTCTATCACCTGTATGCATTTATGAACAGACCTCTGATTTCGGATTGCAAAATTCGTCCCTTTAAAGTGTGGATTGACTTTTTAAGGTAAGGATGCCCTCGAGGGGTTAATGACCCAACTTATGCTCAATTAAGTTTAGTAAGTGAAAAGTTTGTCATTTTGGGGATTTATTTTTGGAAAGCCTTGAGCGAAATAAAATCTCAAAACTAGCAGTTGAAAGTGTCGAAATTCAAGCTACAAGGACATTTCATTTTTTAATATTAATTCCCAAATTGGCCTCCAAAAGTCTAGAACCTTTCAAGCAAAAAACTTTTCCTGATTTAAGTTCATTTAAGTTTAAGAACAAGTAACATTGAAAGCAACAGGGAACAAGTCTGAGTTTTTCTACCTCAACCTAATTAGGCTTCGAACATTATTATAAATCTCGTCATGCTAATCTTCAAAGTGCAGAGGTTTTAAATGAACCCTCAAATGTGGGTTGCAGAAAATTTGCAGTCGGAAGTCAAGATACAAAGGAGTGGAGGTGTACAAGGGAACCGCTTTGGTTGTCAATTGCTCCGAAGGTATAATGGGCATAAAATCCAACAAATCGACATAAAAATCAAAGGGATACTATAAATAGTACCAAATGGAAATCAGTTCCTATTAGAGGAACATTATTTTCATTATTTGGCTAACCTACTAACAAGATTGAAAGTCAAAGGGAATTCCTGCAGTTCTACCTGTAGCATTTACAATTTAATTAATTAACTTTAAATTGATTGGCTGTGACAGGAAGAACCTTGGATTAAATTCGGAGCTTGTGCTTCACTCAAATGCAATCCCTAAATTTGTCGGTCAGGTGAAAGAGAGGATTGAAGAAATATTTTATTCCACACAAGAGAAGATGGATATTGGTTTTTGTTGTATTATTATGAGGGGTTACTGACATCTTTATACTCCTATTATGGGGCAGATTTATATAGGTCTAAGGGGCTATTTATGAACAGGGTGTTCCACTGGCAACAAAAATCGCATTTCCAACGGTTCATGTTGGTTACTTAAGATGATTTTCATTGCTAGTGAGAAAATAATTGTGGAACACCCTGTAGTTGTAGTTAGGGGGCTTCATGGGTATAATAGAAAGGGTGACAAGTATTTCGTCTCATCTCAGAATTATATTTTAATTTCACTAAAAGGTTTCAGGGCCTAGAGCCGCAGTCAATCCCGGATTACGACATTCAATCAAGTCGGTTTTATCTCAAAGGATTTAGGGGAGACACAAAGCACCTACGACAAATTACTTCCACTGCTGAACCTTTTCTATTACATTATACAAGGCAGGTGGGACTTTAAAAATAAACCATTTAAGGAGTAGAACAGGTGAGAGTTGATCAAACGATCTGCAGAAATCATGTAACCAAAGCCTGACATTTACAACGGTACATATTTGAATTTTCGCGCCAAGAAGCCTGCCGCAATACGGCATCTAGGGCATGCTAAACACTGCGATAACGTTCCAAACACAAGCTACTTTAAATATTTGAATTTCCGCCAGTTCGTCTCATTCAGCTAGCTCTTAGCGCTGTATGTTAAACACTGCGATGCTATTAACCTCTTTATTACTGATTTAGTCCAAATATTAGCGCGGTTTCTACGTAAAGAAATACAGACTGCGATGCTAACTATAATACAGACAATAAATTTTTTTCCGACTCAACTATTTTTTTAGTGAAAAGGTCTGATCTGATACATCCTTAATGGGATAACCAGCCTTTGTATCCCTTCTAGGAAGTATTAGATCATTGAATGTAACCTCTTCTATTTTCGTTCCTATGAGTTTGAAAAGACTATAAGCTTTCAAGGGTTTTATTTATGAGCCTTTAATTCTAATGGCCATTATATTTTGTCCTTGATAAAAATTGCGAGAGAGGGTTTAATTAAGATTGCATTATTATGTCCTTCTCGTTCGTTTGTTACGAGTTTGACACGACATTAGCTGGAGGTGATCTGAAGTTCTATGCTGGCGTGGGTGGACCACCACCGTCTCTATTCACCGACAAACAAAACTTCTCCGGATTCGGATTCCGGTTCCCCCGCACTAATTCCTTACCCACAAATACCGTTACAAAAAAGAACTTGATTCCACCAGAATAGAAGAATTATTATGCAATCGAGTAATTAATTCACTTGGAAATTGGAATTTAATACACTCAAAGATGGTCACTTCCGAAGTCAGGCCAGGGAGGTCAATTTCGGAGATCTGCTCTGCGCAAGCGTGCCACATCACTCAATGGCACGGGCACTCTGAGACTAAACCTGACACTTCAGCTATTATTCCACTAATCGCTGGAAGTTTAGACTTTGACCTCTGACCTTGTGGTCTAAATTTCTTAGTTTGACCTCCTGACCCCGTAGACCTCACATTTGTTGAAGACTTTTGGTAGAATTGAAGGGGGACTTCATGCTGGGGCTCGTAGCATGAAGTCCCTTTCCTCTCAAACATTTCCAAATCCATTTCCATAAATTAATATTATTATTATTAGTATTATGAAGTAATTAGTCGAATGTCATGTCACTGTCCAATTCCCGCAAAGTAAACGACAAGTAATTAACCTCCCGTTCCAATATTAATTAAATCCTCTCCTATATCCTTATATTAATTACGACATTTTAGTCCTATCCCTGCCCTATATGCCAAACAATTACTGGGGGAAAGCTCATCCCGTCAAATCAATTAACAAGTCTCATTAATGTTCTTTCCCAGGAAAAAGCGAATAAAATTTCATGGTGATATATGATAATCAAAGGATATCCCTCTCTAATCAACGGATGTGGGTTTTATTAGAGAACACCCTGTATATCTATATCTAGATTCTGAGTTTTTAGTGCAGAGGTGGTTTATTAATTTCGAAGATGGATTCGAAAAAAATCATCCCTAATTTTTTGATGAGATTAAATCCGGTTTTGAAAACGAATGCAGTATTCTGGGATCTCGTGATGAGGGGATTGATGAATGAATGGAGATCAGTTTCAATTAATTTTTCGAGAGAGATTTTAGGGATTCTTCTGCTTCGTCTGTTGGGAAAAATATCTCTGGAGATATTTAAGTCAGATGATGCACCGAAGATTAACGATTTCCCTTTACAATTCAGATTTATGGTCTCTCATACTCAGATGTCCGGCTCGGAATTAAGATCCCGAAACTAATTAAAAGTTTACTAATTACATTTAGAGGGATTTCTGATAGGGTTGCAAGACGTATTAAAGATTTATTTGAAGTCGGCCTGTTAACCAGAAATCATTTGGAATGAAAATGCAAGCAGTTAAATAGGTGTGTAGCTAAAGAGACTAAAACCTGCGAGTGATTTTCCTAGTGAGAGACTGAAACCTGCGCTGTTTCTTAGAGCGGACGTCGAAGCCGCGTCAAATTGGCGCTTTAATTTAAAGTTTAAATTCCTTTCTAGTTTTATGACAATTTATGTTCATAACCCACTAAGTTTGCCAAAAACTCTATCGGCTCAACCAACCACCTTGCCAAAATATAGTCCCTTTTAAAATTCTAGCAATTGAGATGGATTATAAGTCTTAGGCATTTTTTTCTGCCAAATGCATTTTACGTGGATGGAATCCAAAATCCGCTAAGGGTTTCCCAATGAAAATCTATATAAGCAGGTCGAACCTTTTTTGAAGTAATTTTTTATATCGGTTATTAAGTATGCGTGTTAAGTAGGAGTAAAATTGGCCTTATTCCGGTATTTTGATATTCGTAAATGGCATTGGGGTCTAAAAATAGGTTTCGTCTTGGATATTCAAAAGGTTGAGACTTTCAAGTCCTACGTTCCTTGAATTCTTAATAAGTGCTTTAGACGGGAATGATGCTATAAATTATCCCAGTTTTTATGGTCATTATATCAAAGTTATGTAAGTTATAGGCCTTTAAATAGCTTTATGATTCATCCTAGGAATCCAAAAGGGCAACTCGTAGATCGGAAATAGTTAGCTTTTTCATGAATGAAAATTTGACTCATTCATAGAAACCAAAGATACTACGAGCTTGTTGTCCTTGTGCAGGGTGCAAACTACGGGGCTTTTTATTACGATTTTTTTTAAGAATGGATATAGGTGGGGAGTTATTTCGAGGACTTGTTTTTCGGACACCCTGTATATGTCCAGGGAGGAACAAGTAGGAAACAAAGAGAATTGTGCCGGTATTATTAGCTCATTTTTCAACAATAATAAGAGAAATGGTACAGGCCATTAAATCTCCTATTTTTATCAATTAACCTTTCTCCATTGTAGAAAAAAGAAGAAATAGAGGTTGATCTTCTATTATAAATTAAATTATAGCCCTCTTTGAATTACGCTAGTGTCTTCATGTTTTTTTTGCCTCACAAAGTAGACTTATGAATCAGGAGTTGTTCTGATTATGATACAAAACATTTTACGAAAACTCATACCAATATAAGTTATGACAGCCTCTCTTGACACTAGCAAAGGAAATATTTAATGATGACGTGAATATTTTGTTAAAATTCCGTAAATACTGGAATTGAAGTCCAAAATTTGATGAAATTCTGCATTTTCTGTCTTAAAATAGGTATTTCCGAATGAAAGAGTTGCAAAACACGTGATACATAAATAGAACGGTGTTCTTATAATGAGGATCCTGGAGGTGGAATGTGAAGAGATGTAAATATGTTATTTTTGCGTATATTTGGATGCAAATCCGGTTATTTCCAGTTCCCGATCCCCGCCTCTCATTTCATTACAAAATAAGAATCTTTGTTTTTGAAATATTATCTCTCTTCGAAATTTGAATGTTGCAGAGAAGAAAAACAAATCCTTAGTTTCAGAAGTTCAGATTCATTTATTTTTAGGAATTCGCAGGAAATTGGTCTAAATCCGAGCTCTAATTTCGACTCTGAAACCCGATGACGGAGGGACGGAAATGCAAAGGATCAAGTTAAGATTTAGATTTTTCATGGGAATTGCTTAGGGTTGCAGAATTAAAACCCATCTAAAATGTTGGGACTAACATTTTCGGAATATTTTTCGTAATTTTGAGCTCAACTGTTCAGAAACGACGTTTTCAGAAAAGATCAAGTAATTTTTATCAAAATCCCAAACGCTAATATCTAGGCATCTAGGCCCTTGGAATTGGAACTCGACACTGACAATGGACACTACTTGGATGACAAGTGAATCTATTTATAGATTTTTACATCCCTTAATTTAACTGATTTTTCATCCAAATAGCGTGAATTGTCAGTCGGATCAGAAAACCTGACAGTGTCCCCACACCCTGAAATTAAGTCCCCTTGCCCTGGGAACTTAACCTCCTGAGTACAAATGCTTGTGCTCACGAATCCTGAATAATAGAACCATCAGATCAGCTCTCCTAAATAAATATGCAAAATGGACATAAGAAATAGATCCTGGATACAAATTATTCGCTTTTCACGCATGAGAAACTAATCCCAAAGCCAAAACTGCCAAATTTAGTCAATCACAGTTAGAGTCGTTTTCTCTATAAGAAGTTAAGCCAAATTAGACTGTCTCGACCTCGTTTGATACAGTGTTTTCTGAATTAAGTCTCCTGGGGAGTTATTTCGGGGGGATAATGCGATTTATTGGGGCTCATAATAAGATCGGTATGGAAGATCATAAGACAATGCAATTGAAAGGATGAAACGGTTTCATGTCAATCTTTATGTCCAAATCTACAAATGCCTCCACTCCGTCTATTCAAATATACGGGGTGTTCTAGGTATTAACCTCCTGGACTAATCTTGTTAATTTTCGATACTAATCTAGTTGTATGTAGCCAGTTCTGGATTACCCGAATTCGGGTATTTAAGAAAGGGGTATATAATCAGGCGATTCGCAGATCCGGTGTTTTTAATTTTAAGGTAAATAATGAACAAAAGGAAGACGCTTACCTGGAAGTGACTGCTTTAATTAATCATTTAAATCAATAAACTGATATAAGATGTTGGGATAAAAACACTTGAATACAATAGACAAAAATATGTAATAATCTTAATTAAGTACAGATAAGTTAACTTATCCTAATTAAATATAACGATAATTAGATTTTGACCACAATTATACGGAAATATAATGGTATAATATGTAGAGGAGCTTAAATTATTTTGATCTAACAACGGATTTTGATAGATGACGAACAAGGGGAATGTTTCAGCTGTACCTTTCTCTCTACGACTGCTTTTTAAAGGGCAAACGCCGAAGGATAAGCGTATGCGTGTTACTTAAACTGTACCCTTAACCTAGTTAGTAACTCCCTTAATTAAACCCTAATTATTTCCTTAACTCTGTAGTTAGTAATCCTCATAGATAATAAAAGTGATATGTCTTGTTGAAGGTAAATTTGCGGCGCAGAGTTTAGCACAACGTCGGCAGCCTCCCAACCAAAAATTGGCTTTGCAAACATCTCCAGCCCATTCCTTCCTATAAATATCCCACTCCCATCTCAATTAAACCCAGTTAGGTAGTTAACTAACTGACCTACTTAACCTAGTAGTTACGTAAGGTTAAAAATCACATTGAAATTTCTTAGCACGTCCAACGTCAAGTCAACTACTTAAAACGTAACCTCGGCAGGAGAACCTCATTCAAACTCTTCAAACGAATCTCTAAAAATAGAGTAATTAAGAAATCCCACTGATTAGGGCTAAGCAATCAATCAATCAATCAGAGTTCGAATTTCGAGGGGGAACTAGTCTTAATTAATACTTACTTTAAAAACGTAGCTCCAACCATTTGTACAAAATCAATCCCGAAGTGTAGTTCTAAATAACAGTAAAATACGAGTTTGCTTTGCTAACATCGGTTAATTAGTCAGTCCGTTGGCCAATTAATAATTAATAGACTGACAATGGACACTATTTGGGTGTCAAACGAGTTAAGGGCTGTAATCCTGCAAATAGACTAATTCGACTATGCTGATTACGAAAATCATAATTTTAGCTCTGCCAATTGAGGTCTAGTGGGTCAAAAGTAGGTGGGAAGGTCAAAAAACGGGCGTGAGTTTTGACTTTCCTATAGTATTCCCCCGTTCACTTTTCGTGAAAATCCTAATACCAGGGCAATGTTATTTTCCTGGTGCTCCAATGTTAGCGCCCTATCTTCTGATCGGTTTCGCGAGAAAAAGGGAGGAAAAGTGGAAAACTCGACTTTCTCCTCCTTCCCCCCTTCTCGCCACTGCTAACTTTTAGCTGAAACTGCGCGGTCTCTGACCTTCCCACCTACTTTTGACCCACTAGACCTCAATTGGCAGAGCTAAAATTATGATTTTCGTAATCAGCATAGTCGAATTAGTCTATTTGCAAGATTACAGCCCTTAACTCGTTTGACACCCAAATAGTGTCCATAGTGAGAGTTAACTGTAAGATATGCACGTATTTTAATTACATTCTTCTGATAAGGGAGCTGTTTTAAATGTTCAGATTACAAATACCAATTTTTTAAATGAATTTCCATTCCGGACTGTTCCCTTGAAAAGGTTCCCTTGTAAGTTCTCCAAGTCAAGGGCATCTATGGTTTTGATTTTAATTTCAAATGTATGGTTAGGTTAGGTTTAAAAGTTACGAAGGACTTGTAGTTTACGTAGCTTAGAGAAGTAGAGAAGAGGTTAATTTAGGCCAAAGGATGTCAGTCGTCATGTAACTTCTTCCTCTTCGTCGTCGTATTTAAATGACAATAAAGACAAGAGTTCAAAAATAAGTGTTTTGTTTTCCCATCTTCAGTTTTACTAGTTAATTAGAACCTAATCAAAAATATCTGCTTTCATAATATTTGATATACCTTAGAATTTTACAATTTCACGTTAAATTATTAATACAATCAAAGACCAAGACAGTAAATTCATTTTTCCCAATTTAAAATTTTAAAATCCAGCATTTACAGTATGTTCATGTGCCTTCAAGACTTAAAGAAATTTTGGTTTTAAATTAAAATTCATTCAATATTTTAATGGTCATATCAAATTAGTTTTTTTTTTTACATTTGAAACGATTATAAAGTTGGAAACAATATTTTAGATTTAATATTCGGTAGGATTTTGATTGTTTGCGAGAAAAACAAGTCTATATGGTAGGTAGAGGTATTTCGATTCGATTTCTAATCTCAGAAACGCATTGCAGCAGCACCTTTTCTTGGGACAGGTTATTTATCGGTAATAACACTATTAAAATATGTTTAATACTTGCTTTAAACTTTGAAATTATTTTCAGAACTCAAACTTGAAGTTATAATAATATGCAGTTAAATTAGAAATTCAAACAAGGGGCCTTGCCATGGTGTACAACGAACAAGGATAGAATTTCAGAGAAAAGGCCTCAGAATAGCGATATCACTATTCCATTCTCAAAGCAATAAATTAACTGAAATCAGGGGCCGTATTCAGCAGTTCGGCTTTAGTTTAATCAGTATTTTATCTTAAATCGCTTAAACTGAAATTTTTTGGAAATTAATAGTATGCTCCCTCGTAGCTTGAAAAATCAATTAAAAATTGTAGCCAAAAATTACGAGCGTAAATACAGTATATAGCACCCTTAGCCAGCCTAAACTTTGACCTTTGGCCAGCTAGAATAAGAAGCAATGAAGTAATCGCAACGACCTTTAACCCTCCATAATTATCTGCACAATTAATTAAACTTACGAGAATAACTATTTTAGCATATGTTTTTATGTACGTGAAGGTTTTTCTGATTTTTAAAATTCAGTCTGTCGATTGATTTGATTGATTGATTACTTACTAATTAAGGTTAGACTTTAAATATATTATCTCTGCAATTACGGGCTTGTTTTAACTACAACAACTCTGTACGTAATAAATAATACATTTGTGTACTGTACGAATTATGAATGTAAAATTCTAGTAATGTTTAGGACTAACTTACGTTGTTATTGTTTTAGTACATGGCTAATTATTAGTTTTCTAAGTAATAATCTGTACTAAGTCAGAACAATACTGTCTGGGTTTCTACATCTGTTATTGAAAATTTAAATCCATAAATGTCGGACTGTGACCTGACGATGACCTCGTGACCTTTGTCTCTCATATCATCTAATGTACTCCTATAAGCTTGACCCGTTAGTTCCTCAATCTCATCGATTTTTGTTTAGTAAAATACAGTATTTTTTAGTCACCATGTTCCATTTCCTGTTAGGATTCCTCCTGACCTTTCACCCCTGACCTCTTGACCTTTTCTCGTGTGTTTTAATTAATGTACATCTACTGGACTTGAACTAATTACACGTATTTTAAACGGCATATTTTAAACATAAACTAATTCGTAAAGTAGTTTAGTAAGTGCGTCTCCCCTCTAGAATCTATAACTTGTAGTTGTGGTATTTATTAAGTTTTGAAAGTGTGCAAAATGGACAGTGAAATTGGTTGAAATGTGAATATGATGATAGAGCAGGCTTATCCCCCTTACTTCCCGACAGCTAATTAACGTAACTAATTTAGTTTTTAATTCTGTAACCGTTTAATACTGACTGACTGACTGAGTTTACATGTACGAGCAACGTCTCAAATAAAACAGAAAAAACGGAAGTACTACACAATCACTAATTATACGAGAATCTAAAACACGTTTGTTAATTATCAACCAGTAACTAACAAGGCTTGGTAATTCTATACATGGTGGTGGAGGGGCTGATTAGTGTGTGGGGGGGTGGGTAGTTTTATTTCGGTGTGGTAGTTATTTAGTTACTTATACAACTATCCTACTTTATACTGTTCCTGGTCAAATGATATTGGGGCACATTGAGATCTAGAGATGGGGATTTATTTAGGTGTGATGAGGAGTTATTTAAATAAAGTTAGAGGCTAGTTATTGAGTACCTAAGGTTTACATCCGTCTATCCTCCACCGATGACCATTTTGATGTGTTGTGCTGTGTGCTCAAGATCAGTGCTTTGGTGCCGTGGGTCGCCCCTGGAGTTGACCCAAGGGGTCGCCCTTTGGGGTCATGTCCCCTAAGGGTCGCCCCTTGGGGTCCTAGCCCTTTTGGGGTCATTTTTTTCTACGAGTCATTCTTCATTGTTCCGGTGGGGCGAAGGGTCTGTCGGTGATCCGGAGACTCGGGTTATTTCGATTCGAATTTTCGAAGTATTTTTTTGTTTTTTAAATGTTTATGTTGGTTGTTGGTGGTGGCTCGAAGTTTCCTGTTGTCGGCGTTTTGAAGTTGGAACAGTTATATGAAGTGTCGAATGTATCGGAGAAGATGAGCTCCTTGAATTAATTTCAGTATTGAGTGTGAGAATTTTGTGTTTGATTCACGGATTTGAATATCCATGATGGACTTTGTCACGATTCACAAGAAGAGTTGATGGTTTTTAACGACCTCGAGCCCATCTCAGAAGTGCATCCGCCAGCACGTCCAAATGCGCTTTCGTCTGCAATTAAATACAGGTAAAATGTTAATTATACGATAATTTTACTAAAAAAGAAAACCTAATTCAAATTAGAAACTAAAACGAACATTAATTACTATCCCCCGCCCCATAGCTCGTTTATAATTAATTAAACGGGGATGGGGACTTATTTCGGAGTAACTAGCTGGAATTTGTTCTTGACTAACCGTTTTGTAGAACATGCAAGCTTGCCTATCTTCATCTTCTCTGCCAGGACAGTCGACGAATCCGTCGCACAGGACGTGGTCGTCAACACATCGATATCGACCCAGGTTATCGGGCGTTGGACACGAAAATCTCTCCATCCCATCGTCTGCGGGTGGACAGTCTGAAAAAATATTTTTAAAAAATCCATGAGATTTTCTGCATTTTTTTGCCTTTTCATAAAATCATTAGAGTTGAAAATAAACAGTCTGGAGTCGCTTTATATTTTAAATCTGTCGATTTCAAATCACGTAGAGAATGCATGTGTTATGCAATCTTTAGATCCCAACGTAATTCTCGGAATTGCAAATCTGTAGACAAACGCGTAGAGACAAAGAACACAACTCCATTCTATATGGTTTTGTTTAGAAACAATTCTTTGTCATTGTTTTGCATTGCTCTGACTGATTGTAAATTTGATCTCTTCGTTTGTGAACATTTTTATTTGGAGTATCCGTCGAATATCGAATAAGGTCTGACTTGAATACTCAATTCTAACACAAAGGAAGGTTCGTAACTTGAGATTGAGAAATAAAGACGATTTTCTTTGAATAAAAAAAATGTCAACTGAAGTGAATGGAAATTGGGTTTGTTTTAGTAATTTCTAATTTCTACCCATCAATTAATTCCAGTCTCATGACACTTATTAATATGCACCTCAAAACGTATAAAATTTGATTTATTTCTTGGCTCATCTTTCGAGAAATTAATATACATTTCTGAGATTTCTGTATCGAAAAACCATCATATTGTGTCATATATTACAAGAGCCTGGAACAGGGTAAAAATCAATTGTAACTGACAATGAGCTTTTTAGGAATCGAAGAAGTTTAATATACCCGAAAAGTGTAAAATATAATAAACCGATGTAACGGGTGTAACCAAGTGTTGAAAATATAACGATAAACAAACTAAATCTCAATTTCCCCCAAAAGCCCGGGTACTGCATCCTGATGTCAGTGGGAGTGGTCCCGTATACGTCAAAGATGTTCTATTACTCATGGGAATCGTTTAAACCCCAAATCTCAATTTCCCCAAAAAGCCCGGGTTTTGCACCCTGGTGTCAGTGGGAGTGGTCCCGTATCGGTCAAAGATGTTCTATTACTCATGGGAATCGTTTAAACCCCAAATCTCAATTTCCCCAAAAAGCCCGGGTTTTGCACTCTGGTGTCAGTAGGAGTGGTCTCGTATCCGTCAAAGATGTTCTATTACTCATGGGAATCGTTTAAACCCCAAATCTCAATTTCCCCAAAAAGCCCGGGTTTTGCACCCTGGTGTCAGTGGGAGTGGTCCCGTATCGGTCAAAGATGTTCTATTACTCATGGGAATCGTTTAAACCCCAAATCTCAATTTCCCCGAAAATCCGGGTACTGCACCCTGGTGTCAGTGGGAGTGGTCCCGTATTCGTCAAAGATGTTCTATTACTCATGGGAATCGTTTAAACCCCAAATCTCAATTTCCCCAAAAAGCCCGGGTTTTGCACCCTGGTGTCAGTGGGAGTGGTCCCGTATTCGTCAAAGATGTTCTATTACTCATGGAAATCGTTTAAACCCCATATCTCAATTTCCCCGAAAATCCGGGTACTGCACCCTGGTGTCAGTGGGAGTGGTCCCGTATTCGTCAAAGATGTTCTATTACTCATGGGAATCGTTTAAACCCCATATCTCAATTTCCCCGAAAATCCCAGGTTTCGCACTCTGAAATGTAGGTTCAGGGTATTATCATGTATAGATGATAGACATAGAGTGTAATGTAAACTACCTAAGCGTCAGTTTTAAAATGAGTAAGAGCTCTATCCTGGCGTTGGACTCCTACATATCACTATTCTGTTTGATTTAATGGTTTGTTTTGGGGTTTAATTGATGGGGGGCAGGGGGTGTGACCGATTTGACCCAAGTTCGAACTTAGCCTCACTCTTGAACCAAGGAACAAGTGTACAAAATTTGGTGACCGTAGGTCAAGCCGTTCGCCAGTTATCGCACCGACAGACAGACAGACAGACAGACAGACAGACAGACAGACAGACGGACAGACAGACAGACGGACAGACAGACAGACAGACAGACAGACAGACAGACGGATTGGTCATTCGCATAAAGTGTTTTCAACACTTAATAATGTATACTTTTAACCATAAAATATGAATACTATTCAAAATATTGATAGAATTTTTTCGAATGTCGAGTACCAGTACCACTGAATATCTACTCAATCCTATATCAAGCATAAATCGGTTCCGATTTGAGTCAAAACCGATTTGTCTGTTTTGTTATGGATTGTACTCGTCCGACAAATACGACTTATCTACTGGATAGGTACACAAGAGGTTAATTTAATGAGGGGCTAAAAACAGAATTGCGGCCAGGGGCAATCGCCCCGTACAACTTAAATGAGGGGGTGACGGATATTTAACGAGCCAATAAATTGTGGTATTTGAACCCCCACGGGGTTTTGACGTACACCCTGACCCTTGTTCACTACCAACATTGTTAAATTAATGAACGGGAATTTAATTGCTCCTAATTCACATCCTCCTTACCTGTAATTAACTTATAATGTCGGACTTTGGAGGGGATTAAGTTCGGACCCAGAACAATTATCGGAATCGGAATGTTTGAATCTTAATTACCGTCCATTACTATTTACTACTCCCTTGTTACTCCCGATATATTTTTATTTTTCTGACGGAGCAAATTTAAGTCGTAAGTAATTCGGAAATAGCTAATAATTAAACCCTATTATTACTCGCTCTTTAAACCTTGAAGAGGGCTTTAAATTATTATTATTTATAGCCAAAAGGGACTATAATACACAACTGTAAAGGTAATTCGGTACAGAGGTAAAAATCCATGGTGGGTGTGGTTTGTCAAAAATACTGATGTATGATAAAGCGTTGTCAACGTCATTCTAACTGATTTTAATCGGGTTTAGCTTAAAAGGCCCATTGACTTATGCATTGTGATCATCAAACCCTGAATCCAACTTCAATTTCAAAATTTCAAAAAATTTATTGTAGCTTCCTGAATTTTTAACTCCAGATAAGCCGGGATTTTCGACTGCGTCTTATCTACAAGGGAACAATTTCACTTGTAAACCCCGTTTCTGAATGCAATCTACTATTTCTCTAGTTTTAGAACCCAATTCTATGTTTTTATTTTAGAGGTGAGCAAGTCCAAGTATTTCCGACTCATGAGAGAGAGCGTGTGGAACATGAATTAGGAGACTGTCAATTGTCACAATGGCAAAGGCCTATGATTAGACTGTCATTTAGTTGAATGGGCTCAAACAGCCCAACCAATACACCCAGACCCAGGAGGGGGGGGGACTACCTCTGGGGTCGTTTACATCATATCGGTTGCCAAGGAGACTAAAATCTGGAATGTGACGTCTCGTTGTACACCTCGTTCTGTCCCACCGTACTTTATGAACAACCCTAACTAGTTTTACCTTCAGTTAGTTAGTGCAGAAATAAATACTATACTCCATAGTTCCCGTATTTATCTGCAAACCCATTTATACTAATAACACATGCACACATGTAAAAGCGGAGACTCATAAACTCATAATTATGAATTATGGCTTGTTTTTCTTTGGCTCGGAACAAGGATTTTTAGTCAAGTTTTTTTTAGAACTGCCCCACTCGAGTACCGGATAACAAAGGGGCTATTTTTAGCTTTCCCTTTGAGTAGTTTGCAGTGGAAACTATGATTAGAACTCATATAAATGCAAATTGAGGGCCATTTTGGACGGGGTCGTATAAATATGTACATAGAATAGAGCTAAAATCCAGGATTGTCCTATATCGGTCCTTTTAATTCCACTTCAAATTGGAAGCGAAATGGGCCGAGTTGACTGATTTACTTTCCTATTTTCCCACCCCGGATGGGACGATTATTACCTACAACGGCATCCCCTGCTTCATTAGCTGCTTTTTTCTGGTTTTAATATTTGTTAGTAAGTAACATTGGTTTTTTTTTGTATAAGATTGTGACTGGAAAGGGTGTCCTTGTTAAGGAAAAGAGGGCTGTAAAATGATAAAAAACAAGATCTGAAAAGTGTAGTTAGGCGGAGGAAATTGTGAGGTATAAAAGTTTATTCCCACGTGGACAAGGGAAACCTTAAAAAAATTCAAGTCTTTGAAACCAAACAAACACTTTTCCAGTTGACGACTCTCCGACTCTGACGCAGATCTACTAAACAAATAGAGCACAAAATCGATAGTCGTATAGGCAGTAGGTAAGGTAGGGTTGTAAATCATTAAGGTCCTTGTTATTGGAACTGGGTCTCACGACACCCCGGAAACTGACGGAGTGTTACACAACCAGTTTTATAGGTGTAATCTAGGAAGTACAACAAACTGGAATTTCTAATTTTTTGTGATGAGTCTATAGGAGCATAAATGAATGATGACAAAATGAAGTGCCTAATTTTATGTTTGATGTGTTTAAAAATGGAGGATAATAAAAAAGTATCAAAATCATCGTAAAACAACGAACGCTAGTCCGGTTTTAAATTTCATTATCTTGATCTCGAGTTCTTAAAAAGATTTAATGGTTTCGATTTTTTATATAATTTTCCGGTTTTTAGTCCTTTATAAGATAACATGAGGCGGAAATTATACTTTGTAGAATTTCCCTTGAATAACAAGCTCCATTTAGAGGGTTAAATGTCTCAAAATACCCCTTTGAATTCAGAATGCTATTGATAGTAACAATTAATTGGATGGTTCATAAATACTAATGCTATTGATTTGGGAAGGAGGCACGTGTGTCTGTCTCTTAAAACCAATTGAAATCCCTCCTGAATAATGGAGGTTCCGTGAGTCGTGGGGGCGGACTCCACTCCTTCCAATTTAATTTAATTATTAATTAATCCCACACATTCTATAGGGAATCATTTAACAGAATCAATCCCGAACCTTGTACTTACACAACAGACTTTGTTTCTAGACAGAGACGCTCTTCATTACCTTCTAATTGGAATACAAATGCAACTTCCAGGAATTTATAAAAACTACGACATCAAAATCCAATATTCAGAAATATTATTTATAGTCTGCTTCAGACTCCGAAATAGTTTAAATCTAACGGAAATCCTGTCGATCACCTATAGTCCACAATCTCGAAATTATTCTCGATATTTCCTCTCTGATTAGGTTTAAATTTGACCCCGTGACTCTTAATCCAAATGATGGGCTATAGAGGTAGATGGGTTGGATAATGAGCTTGTAAATAGTTAAAGTACTTGATTGTAGGGTTTGAAACTCGAAAGTTTAAATGTGAAAGCGGTATTGAATAATTGATGGTAGTGCGGGTAAAATATTCATGAACCTCCGTGACTGAAATGTCCTCCTCTATTACATATTAAATCCCCCCTTAAGTTAACTCTATCCTTCGCATTCGAAACTGTAGGTTCTGGGAACCTGTTGACAATCCCGCTTGAATAAAACCCGAATTTCAGAGAACCGGCGGGGGTTGCTTTTTCGGAGTTAAAGTCTGGAGAGTAAACTGGGAGAGAAAGTCCCGGAGCCAAGGAAAAACTTTTAATAGCCTAATGGGATAAATTAAGTTTGGAAATGTCAAATTTAAATATTTTTTTATCCCGCACCACTTTCCACTTAAATGAGAAAAGTTTCCCATTTTTCATCCTCCAAATCTTCTGGTAATGACGTAAAACAAAGTATGAGAAACAACTTATTCTTGATTTAAATACGAGTTGACAAGTCGGCGGGAGGAGAGACGAGGAAATACACCTGAATCTTGATTAAATACTTCTCAGACCTCCTACGAGTCCTACGAGTCCTACCCAACAAGCTAACAAGTACAGGGATCTAATGGACTTGACTTGTTACAAACTTTAGAAGAGGACATATTAGAGGCGAACTTGGACTTTACTTTTTTACATTTCGACATCTAATGTCGCCTGTAGTGTTAACTAACTGTATTTACTGGAATAAGTTCCCCAGAGCAGTTATTTGGGGGGGATCGTATTCTCATATATTTAAGCCATAGATGGCATCCAAAGCAGTACCTCGTAACCTTAAGGTACAGCAACTGGAATTAATACCATTCGACTTTTGTCCTAAACTTTAAACAGGGACACATTAAATACGAACTTCGACTTCAGGTTTGATTTCGAATACCATCTTTATTACTACATATTGTATTTGATTTTGGATTAAATAAATTCCCCAGAGCAGTTATTTTGGGTGAGGATGCCCAATTTCAGCCCTAGAGGGCGGTTAAAGCAATCTAGCACACCCTTAAAGCTCAACAACTAAAACAAGCTCTGTACACTACATAAGGTCACTTAAGTATCCTATTTTAATAAATGTAGATATTTGTGGACTTATTCTGTGGTTTATTGAACCAGTTTTTGAAAACTTTTCCAGTTTCAGAAATTTAAAATTCATGTAATCTAATCGGTGGCTAGTTTTCAGGCGAACTATGTCTGGCTCAGCCGTTCACCTCTTCAATTCTCAGAAATATCTCTCTTCTGTCTGTTATTAACTTTAAATTGACAACTTTATCACCCTGGATAATTTCATCATTCTATAGTTTCACTATTTCTATTGATGTTTCGCAATATAATTTACTACGCGTACGCTATTTCAAAAACAAGATTGAAAGTTTCTGTAGATCTCTTTCCTGATGTCAAAGAACCATGTTTTTGAAGCAATTAGCCACACGTTCTAGAACTCCAGATTTCTTCACGATTTCATCGATCCGAGTTTGAAATTCTGAGAATCTGGAGGGAGTTTATTAAACTTTAAACCCGGTCCCTTTGTATGAAAAGAAATTAAGGCTCGTTTATCTGGAATGTTGGATTGAAGTCGAGATGAAAGGGCATCGACACCCAACTCAACACCTCGTCCTTTACTTCATTTACAGAACGAAATAAATTAATCTATTCATCGAGCAGAACTTTAGAATTTAATAACGAAAAATTTAAAGAGAAACTATTTATTCTTTCATCGAAATAAATTCATTTAACCGACGGCAAAACCTTCACTTTTAATAACGCCGTACTACCTCGTGTATTAACCGCGGCTGTTCTTAAGTTAAGTCCATCTTAAAACCACAAAATATCTTATGTAGATTCATGAAGTTACATGAACTTTGAGGTTTTGCTAGTGTCCGTGGTTCCTCGTTAAATCCCTTTGATGATACACCTAAACTAGAGTTATTTTGTTCCTTAATAATAACACCTTTAATTTTGCATTACAAGTTAAAGATCTTAATCCTAATTCTGGTTAACCTGTCTAAAAATTTCGTTTTTGAAGCCAAGTTTATAATATCAAATACGACAACATGGGTTTATGGTCAAGCCAAGGAGAAAAAATGGCACGTGCCGAAACTTTCTTATGAGAAATTGAGATACTTATGGGTGAAATTCAGTGTCATGTCGAGATCAAATGATATTTTATGTCAAAATATTCTTTCCACATCATCGATTTTAAAATAACTTCAAAGGGTGTTGTTCGTTTCCTAAACGCATACCTGTTTATTAGTTTTTAGTTAATTCAAAAACAAGCTCCGATGTATCTACTATATTGAGGTAGTTTTTGGTAAAAAATGTCGATAAAATAATAATGTCAAGTCCTAACTTTTCTGTGGGATGAAAAGTTTGTTCTGGAGATTGTAATCCCAAGAAGTGTGTTTGAAGCAGGTCCTTTTACTTTATAAATAGATGGAGGACTGGATCTCAAAAACTTTAAAATTGAATCAACAGTCTTTGTTTAAGAATAAGAAAGTAGAACAAGAGGCTCAATTTAATAAATATAACTGAAGGGTACGAATTTGTGCATGTAAGCTTAATTGGTTACAACGTTACAAGTTCAGAATTCTTTTCATACAATTTGTCTCAACGTCCTCTACATGTACAGGGTGCTTCGGAATCGTGGCTACTTTCTCCCTTAATCTCAAGAAAGAAATCTCACTTTCCCCACAAGGAGCCTCATTTGCCCCATTTACCACATAACTCTCTGTCTCTTTTAAGAGGATCACCCTGTAAACCGTTCAAAAGAGATCATATCTCACTTCTGTTGACATTGTTGATGCGTTGACAGTGTTGACATTGACACTTTTATATTCTTATCCTAAGAGTTATTGGAGAACATGGAGAACTAACTGGAAGCATAATAAGAGGAAAAGGGCTCGTTCATAGATCATATTAAACCACAGAAAATGGCAAAGATTTCCTTGTTAAAGTCAGGTAATTAATGCTTGTCGAAATGCAAAATGTAGGGATCAAAGTCTGATCTTGTGTCCTATTTCGTATCCTACCCTCTCTCTATCTCTTGATAAGGTGATGTAATCTAGTAATGGATTGGGATGGGATCAAAAGAGAGGCAGTGATCCAGGATCAGTGAAAAGTAAAAAGTGATCCGGGTGGACATTGGTGATCCGCCGATGCCGATGAGAGTTCGTTGGGGTCGGAGAAACTGGGTTGGTTGGCTGGTTTTGAGAGCGTGTCAGCTTGCCCCGTTCGGCAGTCTCCTTCCAACTCTCCACCCGCCAAATTCAATCCTCCACTTTCTCCTCTTCATCTAAATATTTACTTTCATCTTTCTCTTACTTCATTCTTGAAGTCTTGGTTTTTAATTGCAATTAACTAACTGTTTTTGGTAATTAGGATTAAAGTTAATTGCTGGCTAGTTGTTAATGATGGTTGGAGAAGAGGGAGGAGTGCGGAACCCTTCCATTGGAAGTAACACGACTGTCATCTCAGCAACTTCCGGTTTACCTTTGCTTTCTCCCTCCGATACGGATGCCAAATCCAGGAAAGGTAACCTCTCTTTTACATTTTATATTTTAATTTAACTCATTTTACAAAACATTAACAACGCTCCGTTTCAAAACTTGTAGATAAAAATACATATTGAGTGTCAAAAAAAATTGTACAATTCACAATTATTTCAACATTTGAAGTGGATATGAGATATGTATATGTATGAACTGTTGACCGTGTATTTAGTATTTATTCATTACACATTAAGTATTAATACAAAATGCAAAACCTACAAAATATAATGCTAGCCATTGTTGATTGTGCCTTGAGATGCTATATAGTATATATACTATCAACTTAATGAGCTATACTATTTTTACTGTTACTCTAATAAGAAGTTTTTAGTTTGTAACCCACCGTCATATCAATATCACATATATTCATTTCACATTTACGCAAAAAACTTTCGTTTTTGAAAACATTTTTTCTCTGGTTCTGCTGCACTTGAAACTATCTGAAAATTCAAAGCCACGCATGCATTCCACATTCAAGTAAACCATAATAAACTCATAGTTTCTCTATACTGGATATTATTACCGTTTTTTCGTTTTTAGTAGCAATGTATATTTAAGTAATTAAATTACAAAGTCCACGAGGCTGAAGGCTAAAATTGGCGAAACTACTAAATAAATTAAACTAATACACGGTCAGTAACACAGTAATTTTAGTTTGGGTATAGTTCTTTAAGCAGGAATACTATTTTATTTTCTCAATAAAATATCGAGGGTCGGTAATTTAGAAATAGAAGAACAGTGCTGGAATCATAACCTGAAAAAGTAAAATTACTTAACTTTGAACTTATTTAATAACTGCTCTCAAATTGAAAAGAAAAATAAAGCCTTGAAAGTTAAGTTTGAGTAATTTCAGCTCAACTTTCTTTTCGTCGAGACTGGAAAAATTGGAATCAAAGTTTGGTCTGTGTTCTTGTGGATTTTAATTTTGGTTCAATATTTTCTATTTTTATTTTTATATATAGCAATCGGCCGGCTATCCGAGAACCTATACATCATGGGAAACGAGCCATCCCAAGCTCTCTACTGTATTCAGGTGCGCATCAATTACTCTTCAACCACCCGTCTACAAAATTAAATTCAGAGTCCAAAGTTCGAAGGTTCAATGTTCCAGTGGAAGGAAAGTGAGGCTGTTCCTCGACCTTTCGAAATCCTAAAACGGCCTAAGAATTGCAGGAAATGTCAACGCACAATAGAGTCGCAGTACGTGTAACATGCACCTAGGACTTGTTTTAGTCAAGTTGCCCTGGAACAGGGCCACACTCTCGTCTCATGCTTTGATCGTGGTTCTCTGGGATTATTAGTCGAGTTGTGCAAGGTGTAGCGAAATCCTAGGCCTATTCTTGGTTCTAGAAAAATAGCCGTAGGAGAGTTTAAATATTTGCATTAAATTAAAACTCCTACGTTTCCCTGCCTTCCTTCCACTACTGTTTGTATTATTCTCCTCTCATCAATCGATAGGACAATGTAAAATGTAATATCCTGTCGGAAAGTTATATAAATATAGAACATGACATTCAGCGTTGCATTGGCTGCCAAACCCAGCCTTATAGTTAATGTAATTCGGATTTTAAAAGTTTTAAGAAATTGGTCTATTATAGGAGCACGTGCGTAAGGAGGTTCCGAACATGATCAAGCAAAAGAACCAGTTCAGCACGCAACACAGGCTTCTCCAGGGAACTTGCTATGACTGCGATTATGGAATTGGGTAACCTATCTTACGTTATCTTATCCATGCCATTTAACCTTATCCAAGTTTTCCAAGCCCATGATTTCAGATATCTTGTAACAACCGTACAATAATGCTTTATCTGTTGGAAATAAATCGATCCGTTTCCGACAATTATCACTTAAACCGCCATTCTGAAATTTAATCGGGGTTATTTATGAACCCCCCCCCGTCCCCCCTCCTAAGGGTAATGAAGCTGTGTCTGAGATCACGTGTGTATGAGAATTACGTTGATACACTAAGCTGGAAACTGCTGGGAGTTTTTGTTGACTTAAGAAAAGCACTTGTGAATAATTGGAGAGGTGGACGGGATGGATTGCCCATTTGCGCTCTACTTTGAATACGTCCGGTCCGAAGGAAATGACTTTGACACGGACTGTCAGTGTCAGCTTTCCATTCCCCCATTCTTGACTAGATATAAACATCCGATTTCGAATGCCAGTCCTCTTTCCCGTATTATTCTGGGAGAAAATTATAAATAGGTTGAATTTGGAATTTGGATAGAGAGGAGCTTATGATAAGGGACAATATTTATAAGTGAAGGAGAGGTTAAATAATTGAATAGGTTCTTTAGGTATTGGATAAGTGCAGGACGGAATAGTTCTGTTCCACCGAATATCCTTCGTCTCGAAGAGGTTAAAGGGAACATGATTATTAGGAAAACATTAATTAGATAGAGCTTTTTATTCCTCCTTCTTCATCTCCGTTTCCGGTTCCCAGAAACGGACAATAAACTCCCTTCCGCAATCCACAAGTTTCAGAGGAATGAATTCGGTTATCCAACAATTCCTTATCATCGTTAGTTCACATTGGATAGAGAGATTGAAGAGAGGAATGGATAATCGGACAATTCTCCGAATTTTCAATTCCAACTCCTGAAAACCCAACTCATTTATTTAGAACCGTCGAAAGGGTCCTACAGAAACGATGTTAGCAAAAAATTGTAATTCCAAAGATTTAAGCAAGAAATTTAGAATTTAGTAAGTCTCAAGACCATGTAAATATTATTATCTTAAGGGCTGCGCTTGAATTCTTAATTTTTAAGACCAACACTAATTAGATGAACATGGTTTACGGAGGAGCCTCGTTTAGTGTTGACTGTAGGTCTGCATGTGTATCTCTTGCCTGAATATATAATAATAAATTACATGATCTTTGGAGCTTTCCTCGGAATTTATTTTCTTCGGCTTTCCTTTGAAATGAAATTTATTAGCTCTCATGAAAAATGTTGAGGGGATGGACTAATTTGGTTCCACTTCAATAATACGGGATCCTGGAAATTCCAACTGCTTTACGAGTCATATCCAGCCAAGCGGGCTCATGTTTATGTACAAATGAATAGGCTATAGAGGAAAGTAGGAAGGATGAGATCTCATAAACCAGAAGTTACGAAGACTCCGACAATGAGTTACACAAAAACTACATTCCTAATAATAATCCATATTTGTAGAAATAAAGATGTCCCGGATAATAAGTTACAATTGGACCCGTGTATCTGATCGAGTACTCGAACGGTTACTCGAAACAAGACTTCTAACCAAAATTAGTGACCATGAACGATAGGGCAGGGTCACAAAACAATTCAGGAAATAATATCACTAACATATTCGGTTCAAAATCCATCCATGTTCAAAACCTCGAAACCAATAAAAATGTTTTATCGAAAAACCCCAAAAACCGGATTTTGGTTTCATTTCAAAATGAAATGCGAGATAATGGTTTATAATATCGAAATATTGCGGTAGCTGGGCCATCCTTACAAATCGAAGTTATTAGTGCAAAAAACCTTGGTATGGGACCACCCGCACCCCCTCAATGCATTCGAGACAAAGTTTGAAAGTTACTTTAATAGCCTTATAACTTCTTATGACGGGGAGTGTCATGAACAACTAAACTAGATTAAACCCACTCATGCACAAAAACAGTAACATATAATAGGATAATTTATACAATAGCCCTTCTAAACGTCAGTCGACAGTAATGTATTTATTTCCCGAATTCTCTCTAGCTCTAGCAAATATAAATCTGTATCTAGTCGATTTAAGAGTTTCTAAATGATGACAGATCCTCTTTTGTTTCAGAGATCTCGTTCCGCCCCGAAAAAGGTCAAAGGTTAGAACAATCAGGAGAGTAAACAAGTCGAGTAAGGTCAAGTAGAAGACGGGATTTCACTAAAGTTGATGGATGAAATGAAACAAAAGTTTTTATTCCGAGGACCGTTTAGAATCGATGACATAAAAACAGGTGCAAATTTAGTTTAGGAACTGAGGAATCGTTTTACGAGTAGACCTTTGACAAATAACATGTCTTTTCCTGCTCAAACAAAAACTAGGGTTTTTGTCAAAGAAAACGGGTGGAGAGGGCATTAAAATAGACAGAATTTCGGAAATCGTTAGATCCTAAGGAAGCCAATAAAATTGCAAGTAATAATGTATTTACTCCTAAATCAAAGGGAAAGTTAAAATACTCTCTGTAATGTAAACATGTTTTCGAATTCCGACCCGTTGTGGTTCCTTGAAATTGTTTCCAACAGGTTTTGGAAAAGTGAAATAAGTTTCCGGCTCTAACGTCATCCTTGTACGCAAATGTGATATTTTTGGTCAGAATAAACTTCCATCATAAGTAATTGGTGTTATTTTGCCGCAAAGTATGTAAAGAAATGTGATTGGAGACGGGTTTATTGGGTTCTTTTAACACGGTTTCGATTTACACGTTTTTCGAGCGGGGGTTAATTGGTAGCGCATAAAAAAATATTACAAATCATATTCGGCACGTGTCTTATTATATTGTTATTATTATTATTATTGGAACATGTTGATTTTTTATTTCGAACGTAGTAAAGTTGTGTAGGGTTTCTCTGTATTTCCCGTACTTTTCCTCTGGATTGTTAAACGAAGCCAATTTCGAAAACTTTGTTTTGTTTCTTTAGGTTCAGGGTGTTTCTGAAATAATTGCCCCATTGATACAGTATCAACACCTCGTTACTACACCCTGTATTGTAGATTCAGATCTTTAAAAAAATTGCTCAGAACACGAAGAGGATCTGAGGAAATCGTTTTTTTTTCTTTCTTAAAGAAAAATATTTACTTTGGCTTGTTAGTCGGAAAAGTAAGGTGAAATTCCCATTTCATGTTTCCGATATTTTGTCAATATTTTGAAAAGAAAAAGTCAAGTCCCTGTTGAGCGGAAACTATTTCAGCATTTGTTTGTGTTTGTCACCATTTCATTGATATTAGTATTATTGTTGTGTGTTATTATACGAGGACTTTCCCTCCTACCTTCTTTTCATGCAACTTGATGATATTCATGAACTGATCTCGTGGGCTCTGTTTTCTCTATTTCCAGGGCTGTGAGATCAATAGACAAGTCCCAGGAGCATTTCCTCTCCATCCAGAATTACCTCAAGAACGCACTTTTCCTCAAGCAACAGTTGAAATACGAAGAGAACCGGAAGAAGTTGAAGGCCAAAGCCAAGAAATAGTTACGAACCTTTGCAAATACAACAACACCTTCCAGCCCTTCAAAAAACAGCTTCACCTTAACTCGGATATCCTCAATTCATCTTAAAATCAATCGGATTTGAGATAAAAACTGATAGATCTCTGCAATTAAACCGATCTCCTGGATACATCCCAAGCTTATAATATATTATATGTAATCGTGTTGGAGTAATCTCGATTTATACTTTCCAATTCCATGCGTGTTTCTAACTATTGTCATTTAATTTGAAGTTAACACGTGCGTAGGTTCCCTTGTACTTATTAACCCTCCCTGGTTGTAAAAACCCTGTCAAATAGAAGAATTGATCTTTGGACAAGGGACCTCGAGGACTGAGAAAGAATTGAGGAATGGAACAGGTCACCTGCAATCCCATCCGAAGCTCCTTCCGCATTTTCTTTTCAATTTGAATTCAGAGCCCGTTTCTGCTAAACTACACTAATAACAATAAGGTTAAACATTCCCTGTGTGTCTATTGTCCAGACCGGCTTTGTTCACTTCTTCTTGATAAAGTGAAAGAAGAAGTAAAAAAAAATATATGAGATATAAAGTGTTTAAGTTCCATTTCTATGAACTCTCCTCCCTATTGTGTAAACTCTAAAAGTGGGACTCTAAAATGGGAGCAAAAGTTTCTTTGATAAATAAAACAAGACTTGCTTTTCTTCTCCGAATCCGTTCCCTGTTTTATTCTACGTCCAAATGAAAGAGTTTGAAATCAGTGGCCCAAACGCAACACTTGTAAACTTGTACTTTTACAAGGTTAAGAGAAAGTTGTGCTGTTTTAAAGTTCAAATTTCAAAATAAGCCGTTTATTTATACCGGCATATTTTCCAGTTGGGAATTGTCTGTGAATAAATCTTGATTTCGGTTATTTTGAAGATAAAAACGAGGATTTTTCTCAGAGGAACTTGAAATGGTGCTTTAGTTGTGAGGGACTAAAGGATCGGATTCTAATGGGTTTTGATGTTTGCAAATCGGAACGAGATTGAGTCTGAATATTTCATGTCCCCATTCAACTGATCTGATTCCCAAGGAACAAGGACCAATTTCCCAACTCTTTTAAGCTCCTAATCCGAAATTGTACGCAAATCGACTGTCTACCTTGATTTCCTACATTCTGTTCTGCCAGCGAGGATTTACCTTTAGATTCACAGAAATATTATTGATTTTAACTAACCTCTCTTCCCGCTTGCACAGAATTTACATTCTTTGGCATATATCATTTCTTTGAATCCCTGAGGGCTCTTTTAAGAATGGAAATTCGATCTGCGTCAAACTGGGAGAACACGCTAGTTCAAATCAATAATAACCTATCTATTTTCCTATCCACATCACGCAAATCAAAATCAAAATCGCGTGTTGTGCGATTTAGAAACAATCAAATTAATATCTCCCTCTTCTTATAAAAATGTAAGCGTTTCTGAAGAGTTTTACCGTTGGGCGGTAGATTTAAACTTGTGAAACGGACCGGACGGAGAGACAGAAGAGTGGGTACTTATTATTTGGATTGAATTCTAATTCAACGTAGCCATGTAGGTGCAGATTGATATCCTATTTAACGATTCGATAGCTTTTAGGGAACCTAACGAAACCTGCTCCGACAGCTTTTAGAGATTATGGGACCATGAAATTGACATTTGATTTTGAAGTGAAACTCGTATATTATAATGATTGTTGAAAAGGTTTAAATTTTGAACAATGTCCAGCTGAGGTACTTTGAGCATACAATTTCATATGCCAAATAGTGGGATTTATTATAAATTAATCCCTTTGACCTTTCAATTAAACTGCATTGTTTGCCTGTACGTGGATTTTGCACGTTATAGGGTCCACTTGTTTCGCAAACAAAGGCTTAAATAATAGAATGGGCTGTAAATAGAACGCGCATAACAAGTGGGAAATCATGTTCTAGGGTTCCCTTGTAAATACATCCGTTTTTAAGCTTGACAAAACTATTCATGTATTTTTTATTATTTCTGGTTGTCCTATTCGCTTTCACTCTTGAAATTCTAAAGTTTATATATTCAGGTTTTTATTGCAAATTTATATCTGAATAAAACAAGCAAGAAATGATATGCGAAAGACAATATGTCTGGATAAAAATGTGATTCGTTTGTTTATGTCATCACTCATCCTAGTAAAGCAGAATAAAAATTTGCTAAAAAACTAGGAAGTAGTCCCTTTAAATACTGTAAATGCAACCCTTTTCTCTGTAATTAAAAAGAGAGGAAGGAAGTAGTATTAAATAGTTTAGTAGATAAGTGTAGTAGTGAAACTGAGCATTTTCAAGAGATTTTTTGCAGACGTCAATGGAAGGGTGCCAAGGTTCTTTAATTCCGTAAATGGTCCCTTGTCCTATGTCTGGCAGCCTCATTAATTAGCTGTTAAAGAGAATGAGATAGTAGTGAATAAAAAATAAACCGGGGGTTACTTGATATTCTCCACAACCTGTTACGACGACCTTAAATACAACCTCAACTTCCTAGACGAAATAAAAGAGAGTCAGACGGTTTCGTTAAATTTGTTCATTAGAATCGCTGAAAGTTCCTTCAGTACATTCCACTCTTGTGAAGGAATCGCTTCTTTAGTGAATCTAGTTGCTCAAAGAACTGAACTCTGAACTCTAAGGTTAGGTTGAGAATAAGGCTCTGAACCTTAAAAAACATCCTGACTATATAAATCTGCCTTTGAAACTCCAATTCCGAGCCTTGAGTAGGAAAACAAACTTTAAAAAGTAAATGGGAATTTGATGGGAAAATAGGTTTACGGCCAGAAACCGTTCAAAATGTTTCGGAGAAAGTTGAGGGAAGGAACGACACTCTTGTGGTCTCCAAACAGGATGGGCCGTTCACGTCTCTCACTTTACCCCCGTTTGTACGGGGCAAGCTGAGCTTTCGTCTCATCGTGCCTCTTTCAAGGAGAGGGGGAAGTTGGGGCTACGGGGCGTGGTTTATGGATGGCCCTCGCCGAATCTACATGTTACACTTTCGTTTAGGGTCTAGTAGCTCTGGCCCTTGTTCAAAAGGGCCTCCGTTCCAGAGAGACTGATCTTTCGCGATCTATTTTTGGAAGAAGAAGATGAAGTTGGAAGGTAGTGGAATTTCAAAGGACTCCTCGCTTCTTCTACGCTTTCTCGGCCCTCGAACTTTTTTTTAGAAATCCCTTCGGGTTTCAGATTTAAGTGACAGCCTTTCCACTCCAAACCTCATCCTTTACATAATTTAGCCCAACATGTCTCTCTCCACATATATTCCCAATAATCCCATCATCATCTACGGACCTGGAAAACCCCTATATTAAATGCACCCCGAGATATACCTCTTCTCCCGACTTGCAATTTAAAATATCTCAAACTCCCTTTCAACTCAGCACCATCCATTTCGAACCGAGACGAGACCTAGGACCAACCTGTCTCATTTCACCCTCATTATTATTACAATCTCACACCTCCCTCCTCTTCTAGTCAGTTTGTGGAATATTGTTTAGAAAGAAATAGGACTATCTATAAATTAAGTTCCTAGATCAAGTCCCTGTGCTAGTTGACTCCCCGGGTAAAGCTCGCTTCGTCCATCTGTACGAAGGAACCTTACCCGGTGAGTCAACGAGCACAAGGAGCACTTTTAATACTCAAATGTCAATTCACCCCAAATTGTCGGAATCAACGGAGATGGGATCGGTCCTGATTTTTAGTGAACAGCGATTTTTGTCTTACGAACTTTACCCCGAATTAAGTCCTCACTCTATGACTAGCCCCTAAATTGTCATTCTTATCGATATTATAACGACCCACATGGTATTTGTGCATTTTCTTGTATTCTTGATTACTCTCCAAGCCCGTCGGGGTGAACGGTTGAAGCCCGAATTCGGTTTTGCTGTATAAAAAAGTAACAAGAGCCCGTAATTGCTTGATATTCTTGTAAGTTAAAGGTAAATGAGGCAGAGTTGGATTTTTTTGTGTCGTAAAAAGGGTTGGAGAGGAGAGAGAGGTTGGGTTCGTTGTGTTTGTGTGTCGGTGGTTAGTTAGAATAGTTGGAATTAAGTAGGGATGTAGATGTAGAACGGAGAGTTGTTAGTTAGAGAGCAAACAGGTTGAGATATCGACCCGACTGACGGAGTTCCGTGTAAAACCCGAATTCGGGAACTACAGGACTGAATCATGACGTCAAACGCGGGACTTGGATTATATGCCCCAACAAATATATACGGGTAGGCTTTGACAGGCCCTCTGTATCTTGTCCATAAGAAATATATACGTATATATAGGTCTCCTAATCTCACCTGTGAGTTCCCTACCTTCCCTCAAGGGCCGTTCATAAACAATCTTCGTTATAAATTCAAAATAAGTGACAGTTCGCGCTCTCGTCTTCTGTCGTATTATTTCTCATCGCTATAATGGCGCCTCTTTTTAAAGCAAAGAGATTGCTCACTTTAATACACGCTTGTGTCTAAAACGCTTATTTAAAAACCCGATATCGCTCGGAATAAATTCAAACTAGCGAATTTCCCGCTCTTATTTATAGCCGAATTATACATTAGTCTGATCTCGAGAAGTAGACCTTAAATCCATCAATATTTACTCGCCACCAAAAATGTCATTTCTATTTCAGGAACGGTTATAAACAAAGTATGCGACAAAGGAGAGCGGTTTAATATCGCCTTTTAGGCTCTTTTGTCTAAAGTGTCAAACGGTAGTCCCTGTAGGCCCTCTTCTAATTTATCTAGCTAGGTGTTATCCCAATAAAGAAACTATAGCCCTTTAAGGGCCATGACTCTCGGAGGGCCTGTTCATAAACCGAATGCACTTTCAGTTTGGTCGAGTATGTTAGGGTTAAGACGTTAAGAGGTTTGGTGAGTCTGTACTGAGCCTCTGGTTTTGTTTATGGACGGAAAGGGCTGGGTCTCCTCTTGCGTCATTTCATTGAGAAAGTGTGGAGGAATGAATGGGATCTATTCAGAATGCGGGGTAAATGGAGAATAAAATTGATGAGGATTTGGAGATTGGTGAATTAGGTGCTGGGCCCTGACACTAATGTCCCTTAAAACACCTTCTCCTTAACAATCTAATCCGACACCTCAAACCACAATCACCAATCATTCCTCGTCCTAACTACAGATTCCGGACCACCCACCCAGTCCCACTACACCCCCGCCGTTTGACTCCTCTGTCTCAAGACGGGGCAAGGGCCAATTACCTTTTATAATTAACCACATTTGAATCAGATGCAGCCGACTCTGAAGACCCAAACTATCAACAATGACAATGAAATGAAATGCAAAGGTGAGGTTAAATTAAATGACAAGTCGACATGTCCTAGGCCCTTTGGAGGATCCGAAATGTCTGCATTAGTTAGGTTTAAGTGCTTTTGCTTGCGTAAACGGGGGAGTGATATATAGCATATTGGGACCTGGACCCTATCGGCTCGGGTTTTTTGCCGTGGCAGGTATTGTAGTGGCCGGGTAGTGTAATACCCGGGTATTAGGATGGGTTGGGTCCGTACTTTCTCCCGGTTATGAATGAGTCCCGAAATAGTTCACCGTAATCCCCTCTCCTCTCCTTCAGTCTTTGCCTTTGAGAAGGTGTTGGGGCTCGGTTTTACAAGTAGACTTAGAATGGATCATTTTCATTAAATATTATAACACTTGTAACAACTCCATAAGGTTTAACCCTTATACGTTGTGATAGGGCGAAGGGGCTAAAAGAGAAAGTGTCTTAAGGTGCCCCCAAAACCTTAGTAATGCCCTAGCGAACTGTCTCCCTTAAATAACTTTCACTTGCACCTTTTGTTCGGGGAAAGTGACACGTTCATTATCCCTGTCCCCATTCGCAGAGCACAAGAATAATGTCTCCTATTTATGGAACACATCTCTCTCCCGTCAAAACTCCAGCCCAATGAAGTTCAGAGTTCAGGCACAATTCACCTCTCCCGAAAAGGCCGTTCATAATCCACTTTCTCCAGAAAGAACATAAATACTGTTTTTTGGGATTATCACAGACATTTTAGAATGGAAAGATTTAAACAATTTAGAGCGAAGGAAAAAATTAAAGAAATTAAAGAAAAACACGGGGGGATTTTTTAAGGTTAGCAATTTGATTTTGCAGGATTTTCTAAACACTTCATCTTTGACAATGGGTAACCTTTACGAGTGTTTTTATGAAGGACCATGTAAATATCAATTCGTTTGTGTATTTGGGAAATGCGGGTGGATTAGATAAGATGGTTTTAAGAGTTTGCTGATGGAAAGAGATGATAAATGTCCCCATCGGATAGAAATGGCCAAAACGTAGGTCTTTTTCTTTCATTAATTGCAGAGTGACCATCATCATTTATTATTACATGTTATTTAAGTGGAATCATCCCGTTTCCTCTTCCGCTCTTCTCTGAATCTGACCGTCAAGAGTGAAAGCAATAGTGGCTTTTATAATCAAAATACGGGTTTTTAGTTTAGAATTTATATACAGTTTATTTATAAATAAAGTTCAAATTTCTAAATTTCCAAACCCTCTCGCCTCTCGGGTGGGGCAGTTATTACGGGGTTTTTTAGAAATTCACCTGAATATACTTGATATAACCATGTAACTCTATTGAAATGAGGTATGAAATAGAGTAAAAGTTCCGAACTATTTGGCTTTTTGGTTTGTACTTATATTATAGGCAGTGTTGTAGTGTTTACTTGGGCCGAAATGTAAATACTAAAGGCTGGGACGATGCTTTCGAATTTTGATTATCGGACGAACTATAGACTACGGCACATGTTTCTCTCACTCTGGAACATAAACTCACTTTCACAATCTCGTAAAATGTTTATAATAAGCCTTTTATGGGATTAGGAGATAGCCAGAGGGCCGTTCAGAAACTTTAATTTATAAATGAAGGACATGGGATAATAAGGATTACCAAAAATAACCCATCATTTCTTTAAGAAGAGGAGAATCGGGGATTTAAAAAAGTGGATTTTAATGGATTTTAAGAGCTTAAAAAAGCGACTAAGGAACAGAAGCTGTTCTGTAAAGACGTAAATCTGCCTGTTTTCTGTCGATAGGATTGTGGGTTTGAGTAGGATTGAGTCTGATGGTGTCGGCGGTTGTGATTATAGCTGTAAATGGCAATAAATCCAGTTGTTGATATTGATAAAATGGTGAGGAGGTACTTAGGTCTTATTCAGAGAATCTACTTCAGCAACCAACATTAACTCTTAACTTAACGACTTAGGATCCTAAGTATTGGTAAGTAGCAGGGGCCTCTTCCAGCACCCGATTTCTATACAAAATTCTCGATTAAAGTGCCATAAAGCCTCCTTATATTTCCCATCCCTTTTAGCCATATGATTTCCTTCTCATTCTCCAAACTCTAGATTGGCCAGGATCTAAGGATTGAGGGAAAACGTGGATTTATTTACATTAGGAAATCCGTAAATCCTTGTATCTATTTCACTTCATCCTCGTCTAGGAGTATATGATAAATATTTACAAGAGTAGGGTTCCAAAACCAGGGTGTTGGAAATAAATCGGCATGATTTTGGGGCATTGGGAGATTAAATTTAAGAGTTTGTGACACCTACTATGTTGCCATCTAACGGCTTTTAGTCTATGGGGCAATGGGGCACTATGAGATTAAAAGTGAGTTAAATGCCGTTTGGCGACAATCTCTAAGTTTCCGTCAAATCGACCCCGGACATACGACACCCTGCATAAGTGTCCCAAATCCTATATTTGTCCCATTAACGAACAAAATCATTTGATGTGCCATTTGTTGTTATTGGATTTCGGGTGTTTAATGTTTGGGGGGTACTGGATTGTCGGGATTCGAAAAAGAGCGGGTTGCGCTTGTTCTTGTCGGAGGACTTGAAAAGGCTGTTGTGGCAGTTAAGTGACGGGGAGTGAGATTAGGTTTCGTCGGAGAGTTGCAAAGAAGATGATCAACTCAACAAAGTTCTGCTCTTAATAACAAGTCAGGACGGGGGGAATAGATACATTGGCTTCATATCTTATAAACAGAGACTATAGGGGCCTGATAAGCGGATATCATAAACTTTTGACCAAACTTTCTCCGTTATGAATGTAAGGGGAAGGAAGGGGATAATAACATCATACCGACTCTATAATCCAATATATTATAAACATGGACATGGAAACATCATGAGTAAACTGAAGAGATGGAGCATTAGATATCAGTATATCTATAAATATATAGGAAATTGGACTTGTTTCAGTTCATACTGAACTGTAATTTAGCGAGAGACTAAAACCAGGCTGGAAAGACTCTGGACTCGTGCCAAGTCAGTTGTGAGTGGCCCTTTGGGTGGATGGTTTAGTCCTGGTAAAAAACAGTTGGTTTGGCGCAAGTAATAATATTATAGAGCAATATCATATTATTCAACTAGGCTACCACAGGCCCATTGGCCTGTCCATACAGCCACTATGACCTTGCAGATAAGTTGCGTGACCCTTGACAGGTTAGGTCACACAATTAAGGTCGTGTCAAAATTTTGAAGCCAGATAAAACTTTTGTTCGAGAAGGTGAAAATCGAAATATCACACCATGAATTATAAGATTTGACCTTCCTGTCCGTTTTTAGGGTCAGGGGTTAAAATTTAAATCTACAAATGTAAAAATAGCTGTATTATGACCATAGATATATATAAACAATAGATATAGATCATTCCATACTGCCCCACTATTTAACTCGAACGGCTTATGGAGATCCCTAGGCCTAAATTTTTAGGCCTAAGGAATCGAGTTTCACTCAATGCCCATATCCATTTTATAAAAATTGAGGTGGGAAAATGTAAAAGGGGTCATGCATTACAATTGTAGAATAATTTCTTAAAGTAGGTAATACGGTAAATTATTTATCATATGGTGAGTTTACAATTATGATTGGATATTCGATGACTTTGACATTTAAATGTCAAAATTGTAAGCCCCGATATAAAATGTATGGATCCCCCTTGCTATTAATATGAACCGGCCAGTACCCTTATGCGCCATCTGCACATCCAATTCTTACTGCGTAGCCTCCTTCAGAATTTTATTATTTAGCCGGGCGACTTATTACCTGCAGACCGAGTTCTACGGTATCTAATTCTATGATTATGACAACAAAATAAATAGGAAAATGATGAGTAATACGATTAATTCACTCGCAAAGTTACATTGGGTCAAGTTAGTTCAGGTCACAGGTCATCCAATTTCAAAACTTCATAGGATCTGATTCCAATTTTTTCGTGAATTTTTGGTCGGTTCAGTATTCGGGTAACTCAAATAGTATTATACGAAATACCAACCATGACTCGCAAACAATGGACTTTTATTAGAGTAGATAGAGAAAGTCCGTTCTTCTCTGTTTGTGTAGCATTTATAGGGACAAACGTCATTGGATTCTATTCTTAGCCAACTTATCCAAGTTATCCAACGGGAAAGATAACTAGGCCCAATTTTATGTCTCATTTCATCCCTCCGCCTCCAATTTTACAGACAAGATATCCTTACGGAAAGAAGTGAATATTATAACCTAGCCCTATAAATTATTCCCTTTCAACGCAACCAGAGGATAGGAAAACATGAATGAACGAGTTTTGGAGGAATTATCCTTTTATAGGGAAACTTGAGAAGTGTCATAGAGTACGTCCAGAAATAACGACTCTATTGTTCTCGACAGTCCCAATTTAAGGCAAAGTGACATTCAGGGTATACTTAAACGTTACTAAGCTAAGGCTTAATTCAGAATCATAGGATGCACTCAAGAGTCTGCTGCAGAGGTCAATAGTTGGGGCAAGATGAGACTTAAACATGAACTGGGGCAATATAAGAAGGTACGGGCAGGATATAGACTCTCATTGAGTATGAATAAATTTCAATGGAACAAGTCGGGTTTTCTAGATCAGGAGACTTTATGGATGAACTTGGTGTATTGTTCCCATAGAATTGTATATTGTTCCCAAACTTTAGTTTTTTCCCTTCAATAATGTTGGGTTGTAGGCGGTGGATTGGTAGGAGTTAACCAATCGTGAAATATTTTTATTCATTTCATTACCAGCCTCATTTTTTCATTATTTTTCCAACTCTTTCTCTCAAATCTTGTCCAAAAAGAAAGCAAGAGGAAGTCAACCCAAAACCTTCTGTTCATACTCTTCTTAGGGAATACGAAATTGACTTTGGCAAGAATAAAAATCTCACGCTTCTGCTTCCATGCTTTCTAGAAGTTCATTATTGAATAAAATCAAATTGGATCAGATCAGGATGATCTATTTTAAGAAGCAGCGGTAAAATTCTTTTAATTTTTGACCATCGTTGCCGTATTTATTAAGTGTTTAGAAGTAAGATTTTTGGTGGTTTTAGTTTTCGGGTGATATTATGGGACTATTAAACGAGCGTTTTAATGACTGTTCAGAAAGGAGAGAAGGTGGATGATTATGTTTTTAGTTAAGAAGATGAAAGGGGTACAATTCAATTCTGACGTCTTTGAGGCTTATGCAGAGATGAAATGTGTCATCCACCTACGACTTTCACCAAACACTTACAGTAATTTACAAAGCCAATTCTGTTTATTTTGAACATTTTCGCAAATATTTTGTAATTTCTTTGTCGCTGTTTTGACAAAACAGGAACAGAACATGGGAGTTCTTAGGGGTCGCTTAAGTTTGCATTTAAAAGGACATGAAATTGAAGCAGTTCAGTAAGTAGAACTTTAGCCGAGGCCAGGAATCGAACTCAAAACCCTTTCGTTCACAAATCCATATAAAAGTGAGGTTGGACTCATTTGGTGGCAATTTGGACAGGTTTGGAATTACTACAACTTTTTGTCTCATTTTTCGGCAAAATTAGACCCTTGTTATCCGTACTTTCGTTTCAGTTGCCAATAAATATATATTCCCTCCACTAATATTGCAAACTATCGAGATACGGAAATCCACTGAAAGTGCAGGAAACAGAACGAGATTGTTATTTGTCATTCGTCATGATGGTCCAATTAGTTGAGGTAAATCAGGGAGGTAATTAAGTAAGCGAGGATCTCTGGTCCGTTAACCCGTCCTCCTCGTTTAACCTCTTCTTTCCATTCCAATTAGAGATAAGTATTTTAACATTCTAAGCTAAGGTCCTTACAATAGTGGATTCCGAAGATTTACTCAATTCTTTGGATAATGTGTAGGTTGGGTTCAAATAGTGGAGGTGGATTCCTTAAAAGAGCTGTTCATACACCAAATTCCAGAAAATGCAGGAGAATCTTAATCCGGGGTGCGAAATTGCTGATTAAAATAATTAAAATGTCTGATTTAACCCCTTTATGCTTTTGTTTATATATTTTTTTGGTTTAATCGAGTAAATGTAACCATCGAGTTATTTAGTCGTGTTGCTCTATACTGTATAGTGTTTGTTGTCGCAAAAGATTGGATCTTTGAAGTGTGAAGAGGTCGTACTTTTTGTTTGTAGAAATGTAAAACGAGAGGTTCCCACGCAAAAGAGAGGAGAATTAGTTGAATTAGTTGACGTGTCGGGTTGGTTGAAAGGACTCGGATTTTATGGTTAAATAATCAAGGAAATCATAACAACATTTTCCGCGAAATCCTTACAAAATTCCACTCTTCGTTCAACCTAAACTAAATCACATCCCTCTCTCTTCAACGGTCAAGAGCCTTTAGTTAAAGGTCTCAGGGGCCGTTCGCAACCTAAGCAGGCTTAAGGGACATGGAAATCTCAGAATGCCCCACTAAAAATTACGTTTTTTAAATTTTCACAGGCTTAAATTGGGGTAAAATGAAGATTAAAATCAGAAAAACAAATTTTCTTCCCATTCGTTTGCGCGCAAAGTGCAGGACCCCGTGACCGTTTTAACTAGTACGTGTTTGTCCACTGATCTGTTAACAACGCCATCTACTGAGTATTCGCCATGCAAAACTTGTCAATTCAACACGCTGTATTTAGTCTCACTTCCATAGATCTAACTTAGGACCGACTGTATTCGTATTGTGTGAAAAATCCTATTTAAAATCACTCTTGATTTAGCTTTGCTTCCACTGAGCGAGTTTACTTAAAGGGTGGAGGAACCTTGTTGGGTCAATCGGGTGAAAGTTATTCACAAACTAATGAAAGTGTGTATTATATCGGAATAAATACGTGATCCGAGCCGATGGTTTCTCTTTGACCCCGGATCACCCAACTGACCATACGGAATCTCAAGTCTATCTTTACGAGTTCTTTAGTTGTATCAACTATGCATTTCCCTTCAAACGTATGGGTATGATCTTCAGTATATCTAAATATATAGCCTTCAATTATATCGAATAAAACCGAGTTGCGAATTTCAGATTTCAATGGATTATCATCGAATTCGAAGTAAGAGTTCAAAGAAGATGAGACGTCTTCACATGGCCATTTTATAACTCATCGATATAGGAATTACCTTGAACGTATCGAGTCAAAGAAAGTATCTCATTTGCTTTCACTTTTATACCAAGTTCTGCTACTATATAACCTGATTAAAATGATAATTTTAGTTTATTAATCAATTTAACTCAGAAAAATTTCGTTTAAATCACAATCTTTTGTCCCTTTTGAAACAGGACTACATTTGAACTATATTTACCTTTAAAATAAAATGATGAACAGATAGGGAGTGAACTTGACGAGTTCTTGCAATGGAATTATACACACATGAGTTCGGAGATTACATTACGACGATGTATTCGGGTGTTGTGTCAAATCCACAATAATATAAGGAATTAAAGGAATATTTAGAGCGAATATGATAGTTCGTATATATCTTGTTATGATTTCCAGTTAATTAATTATTGACCTTGTTATTCCTGTCATCAAGTAAGTTACGAAAGGGAGACCTACTTTTTATGAACTCCAGCACGCACCGTCACAAATTACCAAATCCATCAAAATTAATCATCAAATATTTTTCCATAGAATGATATAGGTGATAATTAAAGCTCCGTGACCATTTTGTTTTTGAGCAAGTTATGACCAATAAATGAAGCCAGAAGTCACGCATCCCGCAAAGGCGGGATTTTTTAAAAACACTTATAAACTGACCTCATCCTTTGCCTTCACGACTGTCACGACAGGCCATAAGGTCCCCGATAAACAGAATTCCCGATTTGCTTACATTATTTGGGTTTTTCTTATTTCAAGAAGAATTCCATGAAAATGCATGAAATATAATAATAAAAGTGAAGGTGAAAGGTGGAAAGAGAAAGTAAATACCAATTTTAATTGCAAATGGTGGTTGCGGTTGTGGATGAAGCAATTAGGAGAAACTGTTTTAAGTTTGAGAGATTTGGATTTAGATTTTAGAGAAAGTCAGTTCAAAGGACTCGGCGTTCCTTTTATCACTTTAGTAACATCCTTATGACAATTCAAATTTAACACGAGCTAGATTCCGAATTCGTATGGTTAACCATCTTCACAATGTTATTATTGGGACTTTAGGTTCTATATCACAGGATTCTACTGCATTATTTAGTTGTAAATTGTGAAAAAAACGGTCCTTGAGGCAGTTATCTAACTTTTATTATGGGGTGAAACCCTATTGAAGAAATTTTCTGTCTTTGCGTCCGTTTATTCACGAAATAACTCAAAATGGTAAGGGTTTTTGCATGCTGATTCGATTTCATGTCCTATAGTAATACTGTGTCGAATTCTTTCAGTTTTATTTTATGAATAGGTTTTAGAATTTGATTTTTGTTTAAATTTTAAACGCGTTACATGCGGATTTCACCCCTTCGTTATGTTCGTTTCTAACCGATCATTATAAAGGCTTTATTCCAAATTCCCAGTCTCGTCGAATTCTCTGCAGACAAAGAAGACTTAAATTTGATTGGTTTGATGTTCAAGGACATGATTTACCTATTAACAGTTTAATTGCCCTAAAGCTATCATCTACATTATTTCGGAGTCTCGTAATTTAGAAAGAGAATGATACACCCTTTCATAAACCTCATTCTCCTCACACTTCTCCTAATTAATAAATAATTAAATAATTAGTAACTAAACTGTTCTTAATGCAGACCTACAGCCATTGGTTTTGTGTTTATGCACCATATATTTGAAGCTGGTGCGGAACACAAAACTACCAATATAAACCTTAAGTTTTAAATATGCCGCTACTTTATACGACATAGGAGAGGTGTGCCATCTATTGAGACGCCAAGACTATAATGCACGAGTGATTGTTAAATCTTTAACTGTTGATATTGTCGATAATATTAAATTACCAATTTTTTCAGCTGCTTCAAAAGTCAATAGCATTTTAACGCAGGGCATGTGGTAGAAAAACAATATTTACAGCTACAGTAAGAGATATCTATACTTTACTGTCTACCGCTGTTTTTGTATTAGGCACCATAATAGATCCTTGAAAATAATTTGGAATAATTGAGGCACATGCCATATAAACCTGGAATTAATCCGCAGCAGAGCATATCATATTTCGGGTATATTTTGATGATCCTTTTAAAGCTGACTCTTCCACTGACGACATTTAAAGTAAGAGGTATAATATATCGAATTATAAGGCGAATAAATAGTGGCAATTCAGACAAGTGTCCCCCATGAGACAATCTAAGGACATATTAGTAAAGGATATCTTTACAGAGCTACCTTCACCTGTTATCTTCCGATTCAATTACAACCTGTTTTTGTTATTCAATTTCAGTTGTTGTTGTAACTTGTAACTCCATACGCTCTGTCTGCCATTCTATTGATCCAGTTATTCATAGATTTCTACCGTGTTTAGAATCGGAGAAAGCAAAGAACTTCAAATACCATTACTTCATTTAAAAAGCCTCTAATTGGCTAGAAAAACCACGAAACGAATACAAGTCTATTTTTAGAAAACTGCAAAGGGGAGGGGATTTATTTCGGTGGGGTCTTATTTCGAGGCTTGGGTATTTATAATCCGTTTACAGGTTTTGAGGTCGTCGTCTCGAAATCCCCTCGTGGTTCCGGGGTAAGTTGATACTGATGCGGGGAAAGTGGTCTGGGTGGTCGGTGAAAGTCTCAACTTTCTCCCAAAATCCCGAGACTCACGGGACTTCTCCAACACAATACACATTTCCTCGTCATTTTTTGCCCCTCTCATCTATAGAGCCAGATAGCCTTACTTAACTCGTCCCTCTCTAACCCTCTATATAGATATAGATATATATGAATTGGAGAGAGAGTGCTATATGGGCCACCCCGTATAAGGAACACTTGGTAAGAGATGATGTTTGAGATGGGAGTCATAAATCTGGGTTTGTTGGAATTGTTCATTCAGTTTTTGTGATCAAATGGACTCATTCCAAGTTAGACAAGGAGCCAGAGGTCCCATTCATACATCTACCTAAATATCTATATCTAGCCCTCCATATACAGATATACGTGTAGATATATAGGCATCTGCAGATGTATTATCTCATAGATATCGTGGGACAGGGCCGTAGGGTAGGTCATTTTAAAATATCAGAACAAGTTTCGAATTTCGGAATTCAGCGACTTGGAAATGTCGAGTTAAGATAGCTTACAGTTCAAATCCCATATTTTGGTTTACTAATATACAAACTATGGTTTCCATTCACGGATTTCATCAGTTTCATGCATCCCGTCATCTATACAGGGTGCCCGAATCTATCTAAAGCACGATATTGCAATTTCCGAACAAAAAAAGTTTTTAAAATCCCGGAATTATGTTTGCAGGCCTGAAATTCACTGAATTCTCCTAGCGTTTGATTGACATCAATAATCCTTCAGATTTGGACGGATTTGAAGGACATATCATTTCCTGATATTTCAAGGGCCAGCCAAGATATTTCGAGAACTCGCGAGACACCCCGTAATAAGAAGACCTATGAGATTGTTGTTAGAGGAGCCAGACAGAATTTATTATCCTCTTGCAAAGATCTGTAAATGTTGAGTTGGAGGAATGTTATTTTAGAGGCTGAGAGACGTCATCCGATTCTCAACCAATTCCCATCCAACTCCACAAGACATAACAAAGATTTCTTAGGCCAAAATACGATATCCATAAGGGGGGACTATAATACTATAAAGGACGTAATTATGATGACGAGGACCTTAATTCCAGTTCTTATTTCGGGGATGGGGATCATTTCGGATCAATTCAGATTCTAAAGATATAGAGATTCGATAAGTTCTTATCCCATTCAGAATCGGGAGTCGGGTTTAACAAGAGTCCGATTGACCACCCGATCTCTTAGCATTAGTCTTATGTGCTTGTCCAGTTCTGAATGGTCCAATTTAATGGCCTAACTTGTACTTTTATAGAAACTCGTCGTCTCTTCCATAAATCTCCACCCACAAGAGCCGAGACAGTTACCGAACCTCATTTCGTTTTAAGATAATGAATGATTCTGGGACCAGATTGGGACCGGAGTTTGGGTAACGGGGCTAATCGAGACTTACTAGTTGGTGATTGGGTGGAGACAGTGATCGATACGGGATTAATTGGGGTTGGTGGTGCCAGGTTGGTTTTGGCTTATGGAGCCGCACAAATGTCCGGATAAATGTCGACACGAGGTCGGACATCTAATCCACTCCAATTTCTCTCTAATTACCCCCAATTACTTGACACTTTGACTACAAAAAATCCAAAGCTTTTACTAAAATCCTCTCATCTCTGACCTCAAGCTAAAAGCACTATTAGATTAGTCGAAATAAGTCCCCAGGGGATTTATTCCAGTACTTGAGTTGGGAACTCTAATCCAATTTGCGAGTCGGCTAAGAGGATGAGCCAACTCTACCCAGTCCACACTATTCTACTTTCCTTCAATTTTGCTGAAGACAGGCCCAGAAATTCACTAAAATTATGTACAGGGTGCTCCAGTAAAAATCTTAGATTTTTTGCCTTTTACTAGATTTCCCCTATAATAAAGTAGGATATGTAAAGTACTTGTATGTTATGGCCGGAACCATCAAGCAAAAGACGTGTACATCATTTCGTAGTCATTTGAGCCCTTTTTTAAGAACTTATGCGAGAAATAGCCTTCAAAGCCACCCACGTCCAAAAAATCCCTTTGACTCAAATCTGAAGACGAATTTTTTCACATCCCAAAAAGACTTGAATCTAAATATTCAAAAAAGCAGTTGTTCTGACGTTTTTAAGCCGTTCGGAGTTGATACTAAAATAGAATCAAAATGCCCCGAGAAAGTTAAACGGAAATGGGATGTTTTTTTTAGAATCGGGGGATTGGATATTGGATTCCTCTCTTAAAAATATTTTATAGAGTTGATTATTAGGAGAAGTTGTGAAGGAGGCCTCATCATCTGTCATTATTATTATTTATTATTACTCATCTTCAGAGACTCTAATAATAGAACGCTTCCTGGCACGAGATAGACGTACATTCATTTCGGAACCAAATTACTTGTTTTTCTGACAAGGGCTTGTGAAAGCAGGAGAGAAAGTAAAACTAGCTTTGAGAATAAATGCAGCCTTTGGGCCATCATCTTAACCTACTTTAGAGTTTAATACAAGACCCCCGGAATAATTACCCATTTTCATCAGGCATCTCGTTATGTCCTAAAACAGTTGAAAGGGGTGGGGATTTATTCCGGAGACGGATTGTGTAGGCGGGATATTTGAATAGATCTACCTAAATAAATCCCCATGAGCTTCTATTTAAGAACAAGTGCAATATATAGTATCTAAAACGGTATCGGAATCGGAATCCGTGATTATTGAAAATATCTGATATTTACGTCTGTTGTTTGCGTATCTATATCCCTTAGTAGCTGATCTAGGTGATAGGTTTTAGGTATGGGTGATTCATGTTCTGTAGCAGGATATAGTTTCATTGGAGGAGTACTAATATAGTACTGGATGCATAGCGGCTAGATTATCATAAACTCTGGATCATCTATTACCAGATAGAGACGAGAAGGTAGAAAGAAATCCTTTTACTGATTGACTCTTGTGGGTGAAAGTTTAGGTTTTTTTCGGTCCCGAGGTTTACTCACATCGGATCGTAAGGCCTTGTATTATTCCACGTCTGAAGAGTCCGTTTTTTGGTAGTTGGGCTCTAGGATGTGAAAGTACCCGTTTTCGGGTATATCGGAGGATAGGGGGAGTGACGTCATCGGGTAGTTGGAACATTGCCAACCGGACATCTCGGCGCCCCGGGATCCCAAAATACCCGAATCTCTCTCAACAAAAAACAGAGATAGTTTTGGGAGGAAAAGTTCCAACTCCCTTACAAGGGACTGCGTGGGTGGATGAGGATATCCAAGAATGGGACTCAGGGCCGTAGTCCCACCCCCAAATAAGGGTGGGGAATTATTTCGGGGTTTTTGCACCCCCACCCGGAGGGGTCTTATTCAGGGGGCTTGGAAATCGTTGAAAATCCTGGATTTTTTTAAAATCCTAAATCTCGTTTTACGTCAGCTTGTATTCGTTGTTGGTTTTTGGGTTGTAGAGATTGCAGAGGTAAGTAAAGTCGAGTTTTCTTGTTGGACTTTTGTGTAAGTTTTGGGGAAAGGGATTGAGTCGGGCCCTGGTCCTGAATTTCAATCACTTTTTCTTCTTCTTGTCAGTTCAAAAAGACATCTCCTATAGCCACCTCTGACTCCAATAAATTCTTATATTTTTATTCTTATAGAGAGAGGAGATTTAAAGTATAGAACTATTAGATTCCTCGTCAGATTCGGAATAGGAGTTGGTGAGAGAGGGGGGCTTTGGAGGACTAAATTCGGATGGTTGGGACGTGGAGAAAGTAGAGATTCTGGAGCTGGATCATCAACTTTCTTAACTTTCACAACCTCCTCTAATCCACCCCGACGAAAAGTAGTCAGTGGGTACAGTCGTTTAAGACACCCCGAAATAACTCACCCAGCCTCTTATTTCTTCTGATGTCGTGTGAAAATATGCAGGAATTATAAGAAAAAAACGATAAATTATTGAAGAGGAAAGAACATGAGATTTCGCTGTGAATCAATAACCCCCCTCTGGGAATTTCTTATTACGAAACACGGGATTTTGGTCGATTCTGACAAAAAAAACGGTTAAAAATCTCATAAAAGACGACATTTTATCCTGTAGTAGGATTTGTAGATACAAACTGGGATTAAAGTTTTAAAGCCTAGTAAAATAGCTAACACAATGGTAAAGAATGTTGCAGTGTTTTTAAAAACCAAACTCACTTAATTTATGCAATTGTTATTAATCCGAGGGATTTAAAACAAGATTTACTGTAAATGGTTGTGAAAATTACTGATCCCGATATCATAAATAGTATTCTTTATCATAATTTACGAAGGCAACAGATTTTTTTCTTCGTTATGAGTAAATGAGATATCGGATGACTCTTTCGACATTCCAAAGGGTTCTACATTTTTTAAATTCCGATTCGGAAATGTAAAAATCCGGGGAAAATCAGCTCTCCCATCCAGTTTAGTTGCACAATTTAAGACTTGACGAAATATTCCGATATTTTGAAATCAGTTTCCTCCGTCGAGATAATGAGGTAGAATAGAACGGTGGAATGTGTGGAATCTTTACAGAAATATCCGAAAACTCATCGACACGGGGGGTAGGAGTGATCCGATTAATTCCTCCTTTTTTCATCGATATTGTAGAGTACCCTGCCAAACTGGTCCTCTTTGTGGTGCACCCTGTACATTGGAAGGGTGTGTGTCAGTCTACTTTGTGTAGGAAGATAATGATTGGAAATCGTGACCCAAGCTCATTTTTACGTCTTAAATCTCGACATCAAACTGAATTCCCCAACCAACTTTCACCACGAGACGCTTATCAGTCAGAGGATCCCTATTCTTGAAATTCGAAACCACCCGGCATTCTTGAGACCCTTTCCCTTGGTTCCGATTTCCGACATTTTTTGAATCTTTGCAGCTAAAGTGGTGAAATGGTTGATAAGGACAATTCTACGAGGTTGATAAGCCCAGAGGTCTAATTTCCCAATCTGCTTGAGTGCTTCTTTCGACTCGTACTTATTCTCCCAACATTTTTTACCTGTTTTTACTTTAGTTGAGGAAGTAGGTGTGTGTGACAGAGGAGTTTTTTACAACAGCTACAAGTCCCTAAACAATTTAGAATTTCAATCAAATTCCTACACCCACTCTGTCAATAAAAACAATAGTGTGGAATATACCTAACTAGACATATCCATCCTTATATGTCTCTGATATGATCTTCGTAGTCTAATTCGATATAGCTTTACATTTTACAAAAACTAACAAGGGAACATTGGCAGTTGTTTTTATTCCAAATTCTTGGAAATTAAAGTTATGTAATCAGATAAATCGAGGCATTTTTATAAACATCTAACGTTTTTTTCACAACATGGGGTTTTTCGATTTCCTTTGCTTTGTTTTATTGATTTTTTGAAGGTTGAGTCGATATGGTATTTTGTTTAACCTTGGAATTTTTTAAAAATGTCCCATTGATTTTCGAATATCACCTGATTTTATTGAAATTACGCGAGGATGAGACGGTGTATGGATTGTAGTAGGTGTAAGTTGTGATAGGTAATCCATAATGGAGAGAAGGAGAGATAAATAATGTAGAGGATCAAATTCCGGATCACCTCCGTCACTCATCATCCCACAATTGTCCCAACCCTGGCACAAAAACTACCTCATTTCAAACACCTCTTTCATCTTATTAAGTTTATTTCCTAAGTACTTTATGGAACCACTTTGTCTGTCCGTCCGTCCGGTCGCTCAACATTCAACAGTTTCAAATTCGGTTTTCAGATATCAGTACTGCAGGTCCCAAGACTCTCTGAGCTAGGATCAAATGTCTCAACAAGTTGGGTTTCTTTTGCTCTATGACTGGGGCAACGTGCGATTGAGATGTTTTCCTCACTTGAGCCTTGCACGCTCATCTACGATACTTTACTACATCCATAGATATGTTTTGTTATCATCAGCTCTTGTAGATCGTCTCCGATTTCTTCGTCACTCACAGCAGGGAGAAAGACATTAGGATTATTATTAAACCTCCCTCTAAAACATTAAACAGATCCTTTTCTCTGATTTAAATTACACTCGATTATTTATGTCCTTATTGTATTGCAAGACAGTTTCTGGGATCCTATTTCAGGCCCCCCGCCTCACTGCCAAACCATTTCCAAACTTCAAACACCATTTCCATCCACCAGAACGAGAAATTGAGGTGTTGAGTTTCGGAAATGCCAAATCCTCAATCCTTAGATAAATCCTATAAATAGCCCAGGAAAGAGGTCCTTTCAGTCCCAATCTACATAATAAAAATAGTTTCTGCGATCGGGAACTGATCTAGATTCTAGAATGGGTTCGGTTCTTCAAATCCCGGGATCACCTTCAAGAGGTTCCAGAGCGTTTGAACCCCGTTCCCCGTTCCAAGAATCGGGATCCAGAATGAAGATCAAAGAATAATATCTCACCTCCTCGTCATGCATACTATAATGCTTTTATACAGGGTGTTCCAGTTAAAAGTATACATCTTTGTTTATATACATTCCTCACAATCAGAGCTGACATCTACTTTTATCTGGGACACCCTGTATAGTAAATTCTAAGTAAATTTTTTTTTTTTTTTTTACTCCGGAAATTTTATTACTATATACTTTTTTTTACAATTCTTGCATCTTTACTTTTAATTTACTTATCACATCGTATTTAAAGTTACAATGCTCATAATAACAAAAACAATATTCTAAGTAAATTCTTTCTGGATTTGAACTACAAACACTCCACTCGAACATATAGCTCACCCCCACTCAAAGCTCGGTTATCATTTCAAAGGGTTCTATTGTTCTGGGAAATCACTGTTTTGACGATGATGCGTGAAATTGAAGATAAAAATTATGCACCTCGAACTTACAGAAAAATCAGAAAATTATCCCACGTGAAGTAAGTTATCTGTGGTTATTATTTGGATAAGCTTCATCCTACACTAATTTATCAAGAATGCCATGGATACGAACCCCAGATGGAGCCCAAGGCTCAGTTATCACTTATCAGTTGCAAAGGGTCCATTGTCCCTGACTGATCCCTTATTAAATTCCGCCGACCTTTGACCGACTTGTAGAGTAAATTGTCGGGGCTTAAAGCCCGGGCCTGGAGTTATGAATGTGGGAGGATGATGTGTTAATGGATCTCTGTTTCAAAAATAGTGTCGGTCGGAACGTGAGTCTCCCTCCTGGATCTCCGCACTCATTTATCATCATTTGTTAGAGTGACACAAGAATCTGTCTTGCGTCATCAAGGAGCCCTCTCTATTAAAACATCCAACTCCATCAACAACCACAGACCCTCAACACCACAACCAAAAGCACAATTTAAAGCTCGACGAATCAAGAGATGAAGGATATCTGATTCTCCAAAAGATTGACCAAAATTACGGGTTCAACAGAACATTTTCAAGAATTTGAGCTCCAAAAATAATTTTTTTAGCAAATCGGGGTTTAAATCACAAACCATTTAAAACCCCGTTTCCGAATGAAACCTTCGTCGGAAGAACAAGATTTTTTTAAATTTTAACGTAATTGATGAACGGTCCATGGGGATAGACCGAGTCCCCACCTTCCAATTCGATGTTTGTATCCTCCCTGACTTGCCTAATTAAATTAGCTGGTTAAAGCAATTAGGCTTTTCCTGCCAAAACTGCATCCTTCCTTTGGATCTCATTCTTCGGTCATTATTTGATCTCGGCTCTCTCTTCATTCATTTCATTAGTTCCCGGAAATATCGGGGAACAAGGGATTTTCAAACGTCAGGAACAACAACAACAGAACCGTTCTTAAAATAGTAAAGAAAAATCATAGTTTTAATACAGAGAGCCACTTGGTCCTATTCCTCGTTCAAAATCTAGAGTCTGAAACGAAGAAAGGCCGATTCGGAGAGAGAACTATCTGCCAATCCGAATTCGGATTTGACAGGATTTTTCGGGGATTTGTAGGAAATCCTCAGAGCCATCATAAATAAATTGGGATTGAATTCTGGAGGATTGGTTGAGAGGAATAAAAAACTCACTTCTGTCCATCATTCCTCGAGACGTCAGGAAGTGACCTCTGACCTCGGAACCTACTTTACAATCACGTCTCAATAAAAAACAAAATAATTTAAGTCCTCTAGGGACTTATTTGGACTTTTCCGGTAGTTTCCTGATTTGGAAAATGAAGAAATCCGGGATTTGCAAAAAAATCCGAGTAAAAATGCCAATGCTTTAAATTGTAATTGAACTGGTAGGGCAAATTTGCTTGTACTGGTGAGGGGCTGTTATTTCGGTGATATTTTTATTTCCGAACGGAAGATTATAGATAAAAATCCTTGGAAATCTGAGGAAAGTGACGTCCGACCTTTGATTTTTATTGCACTTGAATACTGATTGGAATTCGAAATCTTTTTACCTACCCCCGTTCCGTTTTTTATTCCAGTTCTTGTGTTTGAAATGGGAGAAAGATTTGAAGTATATTATTTCCAATATCTATTGTCTCAGTTCCTCAGTTCTATCCATATACACGTTTTAGAGAATGCAAAGGGTTTGGAATCCAAAGTCGAATTTCAAAGAAATGGAACTATCAAAGTGACCTCCTCTCTCTCTCTCTGATCGAAAAGTAATAAAAAACCAGAGTTTTGGGAATTCGGGATTTAAATTTATTTTTTGCGAGGAATCAGGAATGTCAACCCACATCTTTATCAGTGGAATTTGGTTTAAGTCTCATTTTTTCATGCATTCTTCAGTTCTTTTTTGGAGGAGTGTCGCTATATTAAAAGAGTAATTCTAGACGATCCGCATTGCAAAAAACTGCGGAATACAATACTATAGAAATGTTTGAGGGGTTAAAGGGAGTTTGCCCCAAGAATAAAAAAAATGTTAAATTGTCCCAAAAAATCCCGGTCTCCGAACCTTGATTTCTCGTCAAACTCCTTCGATCGAGCAGATTGGAAAAACCTTTACCCGATTACCTCGGGTTTTTATTGAAAATCGGTTTAATCTCTACTTCTCAATTAAAAATCCCTTAGTTTGTAATTGAGATTTAACCATTTCCCAATTCCACCCTCTCTAATGTTTTTATGTAAATTCTAAAATGGCTTAAGATCCATCTCTGGTTCAAGTGAGGGACAGGACATAAAAAGAAAACTCCAAAGAATCGGATGAGATCTCGCTTTTTATAGTTTATAGACACTTCCGCTTTACGGGTCGTAAATCCCAGTTCCAGGCCATTCTACTGAAACTCGAGAACAAGCTATTATCATGTGTTCCCTTATATGGTGCCCCGGGGCGTCGGGGCGTCGGAGCTTCGGAGCGTTAGAGATTGGCCTTGTTATCTCCGCCCGACAGAACCAGGGAGTACAAACTAACGCCTTGAATTGACGTGGAATTATTGGCATTGTAATGAACATTAATATCATTGCAAAATTTTGAAATTTTTCTCATCTCTGTTTTGGAAATCTATCAATCCAAATAAAAATTATGTTCAAAACTTTTGAACAAATGTAGTTTAACACCCACTCTCTAATATTTAACTCGAATCCCTCAACACGTTTTATTGGTTAGGATTTCCTTGAAATAGTTGAAATGTCCATTTGGAAATTGAAATGTCCCTCGGGAGCATCTGTCATGATTTCAAATTGATAAGGGATCAAGATCATGAACAGAACGCCGTAGGTCAAAGGTCCTCGTTTCATCGTAGTAATTTTTCTACGAATCGGCCTAATTGCACAAAAGGTTCGTTCATACTTTCTATCGTTTGTTTAATGATAGATCAGGTTAAATGTTTCGAGATAAACCCAAAAATTTTGATAAATAGGTTCTACCCGTTTATATGGAAAGTTTTAGCAATGAAATTAGAGTATTTGGGACGGGGTTTTGACACGATTATTTATGATGAATTTAATCAAATGCACATGTTCATGGGAAGAACTTTGACCCTGAGCCTCTAGGATCATTATATTTATTCAAGAGGGTAAAGAGAGTTAAAGTAAATACAATTAACGCTCTTCTCCTGTTCTCTGCGATGGAGAAAAAACTACAATCCAATTTATGTTGTTTCAACAGACTGATTCTAAAACAACATCTCGTTCTCCGAATAGGATTTAATTATCTCCGTAATTAATAAACCGTCCAACGAATGTACTGATGTATCGTAGATATAACGTTTTTACACCGTTTCATACACATCGAAACATGTTCACAGTGAAAACTGTGTTTTAAAATATTAAAAATTCATGAAATATCGAAAATCTCAAATTGCCCCAACCATAGAGCAAAATTACATACGTCATTCGAAAGCCCTTGATCATAGCTTTCGAATGACGTATCACACATATATGTTTGTAATTTGACCTCTTTGACCCCTCCCCACTCGTCAGGAGGTGACCCCACCCCCAAATCATATAACCATTGAATAGCTCTTGATCATAGCTTTCCATCGATGTATCACACATGGGGGGTTACAATTTGAAAAAATGTTGACCTTTGACCTTTCCCCCCTTGACCTTTGACCTACAGGGCCCTAAAACGAACTTGACCTCCGCTTGGATGTCCTATATAGATATCCGAAAGAAAAATTTGAAAAAGTTAAGCCGTTCTCGAGTTATCGTGTTTACGGACGGACGGACAGACGGACAGACAGACGGACGGACACCAGACCATTCGCATTATGTATCTACGATACATAATAATACACGCGTTATTTTATGTTTCCTAATAAGGAATAATTTAACAAAAAGGAAAACTAAAATTGCGTTAAAAATAACAATTTGCAATAAACAGTAAATGTTTTTTTTTTGGGATCGCGAGTATATAATTCAGGTCACGAGGTCAGCTTCGTTTACTCCTGAATATAACTCTGTAATGCAATGGAAGTTGGAAATGAATTTGTATATATTATATCTTTATTATGTGTTGTGGTACCGTGTGAATGTGTGGTACTAGATGCGTGGTACTGTGGTCCCGTCCCTCGGGACCAATAACCTAATCTCTCGCCTTTCCCAACCTCGTATCCTTACAATTTGCAATGCAGATCTCGTCAGAATTTCGAAAAATAAGGGACGTATCAAGAATATGGAACTCTGTACCGAGATTAAATTGAAGTCACAGTCCTCCAGCCTATCATTTACATCCTAACACCAGCTTGGAGTTGCAAAAAACGCTAGAGCTTATCTTTCAGAAAAAAAATGTCACACTGCCGACGATATCGAGTATTTTTTTAAATTGAAACGATAATAAAATAACCATTAAAACCCTTCTGACTGAAATTCTTTCTATGAAATTCTTGAAATGAATGAATGGTCTCACACCTGAATAAGTCCCCAGTTTTTAGGGATCGGAATAATAAGTCCCATGGAACACATTTTCAGTATTTCCAGTTATTATGTATCGTAGATACATAATGCGAATGGTCTGGTGTCCGTCCGTCCGTCCGTCTGTCCGTCCGTCTGTCCGTCCGTCCGTAAACACGATATCTCGAGAACGGCTTAACTTTTTGAAATTTTTCTTTCGGATATCTATATAAGACATCCAAGCGGAGGTCAAGTTCGTTTGGGGGCCCTTAAGATCAAAGGTCAAGGGGGGAAAGGTCAAAGGTCAACATTTTTTCAAATAGCAACCCTCCATGTGTGATACATCGATGGAAAGCTATGATCAAGGGCTTTCGAATGACGTATATGATTTGGGGGTGGGGTCACCCCCTAACGGATGGGGAGGGGTCAAAGAGGTCAAATTACAAACATATATGTGTGATACGTCATTCGAAAGCTATGATCAAGGGCTTTCGAATGACGTATGTAATTTTGCTCTATGGTTGGGGCAATTTGAGATTTTTTATATTTCATGCATTTTTAATATTTTAAAACACAGTTTTCACTGTGAACATGTTTCGATGTGTATGAAACGTTATAAGAACGTTATATCTACGATACATCAGTACATTCGTTGGACGGTTTATTTTTTCCTGCAAAAGTAGAGCAGAGAGCTTATAATAGTAATAATAACATTGGATTAACGATAATAACATCCTCCATTAAATCCTAAATAAGTAAACCATAATAACAATATTTCTACAGAGTTGCAGTTTTTAAGACTTGTAAGATGTAAAAAGAGCCCCGTTTCATGCATCCAGTGTAATTAATTAGGAGAAAAACACGGGTTTCCAATCCCATTCCGCCGCCTTCTCCATCCGAACATTTTTTATTATTCTCCTATCTCAGGATCAGTTAGATTTAACTAGCAATTAAAGTCCAAAGAACATGACCAAATTGAAACCATATCTCTGTTTTTTAAAGAACAAAGAGCGGGGAATCTGGATCGAGTCACTTTAGTTAGAGGATAGACATGTCATGGACCTATCTAGATGAAATGACGAAATCCGGTTGACATCGTCACAATCTGGCACATGACTTGAGCATATTAAGTCCAAGCTATTTTTAAAATCCACAAACATTAATATTAACTTCCTCTCCCGTTTTAGAATACCTTTAGTTAATGGGTTAGAATTAATCGGCCTCTTTTTTAATTGAAATTAGCCTGTTATTTTAATTGAAACAGTTTTGATTAACTTTAGCCTGCACCTTATTTGACTTTCAAATTTAAATTAGCCTCTTCATACCAAATTAACAAGGAATCGCTTAAAAAGGTAGAATAGTATAGAATGGTATCCCGTAATCCATATATTATCTTATCATAAGTTAGCATATTATCTTTATCGCATAGTTATATTAATACCGCCCCTTCGTTTTTCATTTTGGTGAGCTGGCATGTCCAACTCCCTTCTCTTTTTTAGTTAGTTAGTTGTATGAGTTTACTGCATTTATTAATTTTGAAAATGTCAAAGACGAGGTCACAAACCATACAGTTAAACCTGAATTCAGATTCGGATGAGAATGAATCTGAACCACCTAAAAAAAGGTCTAGAATCTCTCATATTTGGATTGCAACAAAAGAAGTTTTTCCGGATGTAAAATCGGCTTATGGACTGAAGGCTGAAGTCAAAGCCATTATAAGCACGTCTGAAATGAAGGTTAAACCGCCAAAAGTCATCCTTGCAGAATTACGCAAAAACGGACACGACCTTAAGAGGGACCAAGTGGTAAATTTTTTATCCTATCAACGTGAAAAGGAAGCCCCACCGTGTTTATCTTTAAACCAAATGTTAGCTGCTTGCACAAATCTTGCTAACGTTCTAAACGACGAGGATAAGCCTTACATTATCGGGACCGATTTTAATTTTGATACAAAGCAGTTCCGATTCATGGCTTCCACAAAACAAGGAACAAAACCATTACAAGAAAATGATATTAACGACTATCTTCGTGTACGGAAAAATGGTTCTTGGGCAACTTTTAAAACATATCGTTCCAGAATGACCCGATTATGGCTTGTCGAGTTCAACCCCGTTGAATGGGAGAAATCCACGTGTACTTGCTTTCAAGAAGATGTATGTATGCAAACATATTATGGGAATGGCTATCAAAAATGAGCTATACGTTGTTCGTGATGAAGCAAAAGATGTTCCTTTAGGGCAAAAGCGACGCCGTGGAAGGCCGGCGTTATGCAAAAAAGCTTTGATTGTTGAATAAATTATAATAATATTGTTTTTAATTTTTGTTTCATTCATTTTTACTGGGAATAAAGTGACTTACTGTATAAATTGTGGTTTTAATAGCAAAAAAAATATAAAGAGGCTATTTTAAATTTTTTGAGGCTAAGTCAATTAAATTAAATTAAATTTTTAATAAGGTGCAGGCTAAAGTCAATCAAAGCTGTTTCAATTAAAATAAGAGGCTGATTAATATTAATCCTTAGTTAATTTGTAAATCATTCATGTATAAATGCTCTATTTCCAATAATACTCTCTGAATTGTTTATGTAGGAACTCACTTATTTCCTCATTCCGAGTATTTCAATCGGAGGGGTCCCAGAAATTGACAATCTGTTCCCAAAAGCAGTTCATATCTAGGGATGCATGATTACGACATGGACACCACTACGTCATCATACTAAGGATATATATGTATAATCGGATATAACATCAAAATAAACCTCAAGGACGAGAACAGGAACCTATGGCTGACCACCTTAATTAATTGAATAATAACTTGTAAGTTAATTCTAATCCATCGGGATGGGAAAGGGAAAAGGGTGCACAAGGGAACTTCTCTAACTGATAAAACAGATCTCAACTTTATTTGAAGAGAAATCACACGCACTAAACTTCGGCAAAATTATTTACATATTTAAACCGTATTTGATGTCAACGAAACCCAAAGTGTCGCGAATTTGTCGAAATTCGGCTCATAAATAACCAGTAACCCGTTCTAACCAACCTCATTTTTGCGGAACACTGTTAATCACCTCTGGGTTCTATCTATAACCAATCAAGGAAACAGGGAGGGTGCTTAATTATTCATCACGATTCCCATTTAGATAGATACTATAGAGTCAATATCAGAGAGCTGCTAATAGTACGAATCCCACACCGGAATTAAATGGCCACAGCTCGAGGCTTGAATTATGGAAATGTCCAATGTCCAGGAGGACATCATTCCCTATTTTTACATCTCCTCATGTCCCAAGTCATCAGAAATGGACACATTCAAACGGGGAAATAGGCTCAAGATTGAGCTTCTATATAATTTGCTAGGGAAATGTCAGGGGCTCTAGTATATAGGCTATAGGCACTATTTATATGGAAGTGAATTAGAACCGGGTTCTATTTTCGTTAGATTTAGACCTTGGATGAGGAAGGTGACGAAATGCCCGTCCCAATCTGACATGCCACTTTTCCTATCCAACCCAACCCAGGACAGGTCCACGGAATCCACAATCCACAATTCGATAAGAGATGATAAGCTGGGACCATGTTTGTACTATGACGCTAACAATAATAGTACTTAATGCAAATTCGAATAATATTACTCCGAGCCGAATATTTTCTGTTCAATGGAGTTATGATTATGAATAAAACGTGCAAAGGCACATCGAAAAGGGGTGAAACCACAGGAAATATTTAGGCATCTTGCGTTACCCCAACCATAGAGTAAATTTTAATACATCTTTCAATTGTACTTGATGTATGGTCTACAAGGTTCTCAGACAAACTTAACCTCCGCGTTCCCGAAAAAGAATTGGAACGGCTGGACGGACAGACATACAGACAGACGCAAAGACCGAGTAAAACCATTAAAGACTTTCACCCTTACATAAAGCCCGCATTTCCAATGAAAACTCCGAATGGTCAAGAATGCCTGGCATTGAAGGCATTAGAGATTCGGGTAATCAGGGAATTGACACACATTCCTATTCCCCCAACAGTATACCTCTACCTCCAAATTTAGCTCAATATACTTCGACAGGAGAATGTACGGGGTGTTCCTAAAGATCCCAGGATTACAAATTCGACCTAAAATATTCGGAACACCCTGTAAATAAAAACAGTTACATTTCGAGGGAAAGCAGGGCCTATAGACCTATAACCTGCTACCTTTCTCCCAAAAAGAGACAGACTTACATTTGGATAAGAAAAACAGTGAAAAAGTGCTGTAGTATTTGCACTTTCACAAAACTACGTCAGAATCCACACTTTCCGACGACCGCCCTCATTTACCCAAAAAAATGATATCAAAATTTAGACCATGGAATCCGAGACCTATCTCCTTAGAATTATATAACCAAAGGGAACTCAAGTACGAGGTAGAGAAATTATTATAATTATTTTTGAAATACGATTCCAGAAACAAATGCAGGATCAAAGCTTTTAACTTTAGCAGAGACTGGGAATTTTAGACAGGTTTCTCAGAAATAATTGCTCAGTTTTTGGTTGATGTTTTGGGAGGATGTTGGTATACTGTTTCTTGTTATTGTAATTGTATACTACGTGAATAAACATACGGTCGGATCGTGCAAGTTTGGATTTCAATTTTGAACAGTGAAATGAATAATCAGTAGAGAAACAAAAAAGGTCATTATTTACAAACAATTGCAATTAGATTTAATTGAGGCTCGTAAACTTCAATATTTTTAATCGAATGTATGTACCGTATTTAAAGAAATATAAGCCCCCTCCCCGGATTAAGTCCTATACTGTTATTCTACTGGAGTTTTTACGGTAGAATAAGTACGGTAATTCAAAGTATGGATTTGGCTAGAGGGCTTGTTCAGCAACTTCTAGCCGACTGCGATTTAAAATACTATGTGATGCTTTATTCTCAAAAATATTACCCTTCGATTTATGTAACGAGTTTGTCGACTTGTCGGATTTACAAATCGAATCAAATCCATAATCCAAAGTTTCTCGTAGAAATATAAGTGAGGACGCTGCTGCTGAGATATCGATTGGAATAAAGCTGATAAATTCCATCCTACTCAAAAATGTGAGCTTAAAATGCATGGAGAGAACGTATCCATAAATATCGTCTCATCTTATGTTTATGGTTCGGAACATTATCCTTCGTTTTTAAGCAGGGTTTAGAAATATTTAAGACTATTGATTTGTTTAATTATAAACTGCATTTAAAAAGCTCAATAATATTATAAATATTAAAATTTAAGGGTCGAAGTGATAATAGGGTGTGTCATCTGGCGGCAAAATCTCTAAAATTTGTTATCCGTCTGTAGGTAGTTATTCAGACCCGGGTTTCGGAACCCTAGTCCCGGTTCTTGAGACTCGATATGTTTTGAAACCTAATCGTCTCTGTGATTACAGAGTAATTTATAAAATCCCGAAGCAAATTCGAGTTATTTACTACATAAATCCCAGACTCAACCACAAATAATTACATTTTTAGAAATCAGATATCAATTCTGAAATTCCAGCATATGAAAACAAGGATGTACAGTTTCCAAGGATGGAGGAAATGCATTTCCAATTCCATTTTTAAACCTATTAAACCGATAAATTGCTCTGAACATATGAACCTAATTTTATGTTTCCTCCATCGTATAATTTCTCGGATAGTGGGTAACGTTAGAATCAGGTTTAATCGGAGGAGGATTTAATTTGATCGAAAAGGAAAGGTATCTGAATGTGTATACGTTTTGATACGTTTCCATTCCGTCAAAAAGAGTATGGGATCCTCGTATCTCTGAATAATTCATTGCACTTTGGCCCAACAACTTCTCATCTCTAATCTTCTTCAGTCTCGACTTGAAAGCCGAGAGCTTCATCTCATTTAAATATACTTCACTTCTGCAAAAGCAAATATTGTTGGCAGCTAGAAGAGCCCTCCAATGTGTAGGTGGCACAACCTGACCCTTGTAATCCACTAAAAGGTCAAAGGGCCCTAAGTCCAAAAAATGTTAAAAAAACATATTCAAATTCCATAAAAGGCTTATCCATCCCTGTACACTGTAGATGGTCTTGGGTTGGGTGCTTTAATACGGCATCTTGATTCTGATGTTCCAATGGGCGTCAAAAGTATGAGAGCCTAAATCCTGCGGATGTTATTTCACACCACCCACTGTAGGGTAACGTTGTAATATCTATTCTGAGGTCTAAACGTTGTTCTAAACGTTCAAAATTCCGCTAGAGGGCTCTATTGGCTCAAATTCGACCTCTTAAAAACAACTTTCCCGCTCGTTTTTACAATCAATTCCAAAACCAAAATCTAAATAAATTATTAAAAACCCCGAATGTCGGTTCGGGAGATCCGCCCTACCCTTATTTTTCCATTTTCCATTGTTTTCCGATTATTTATTAAAACTCCCCGAATCCGTTGAAATTGGAGGGGAAAGGAAATAGAAAGCTGGAAATTAATTTAATATTTGTGGGAAACAGGTTGACCTTTAGAATACCCAGTCATAAGTGTATGAATTGGCCGGACAAGAAGGTACGGTATATGCATATCCAAGGATGTAAATAAATGAACTGCCTCGTCGTAATAGCCCGCCTCGTTAAGTGGTTCAGTCTGACTGACGAAAAAACAAATTCGGTGTGCATGATATATGATTCGGAGATATCAAAATATCATCCAAGATATATCCACAATCCTGGACATGCAAATCACAAATGTGGGCCGTTCAGAAGCCAAGACTTTTGATCCGATTTTTCACATACTTTTTAAATTAGCGCGGACAGTTGGAAAGGTTCCCTTGTGCGTTTTAAATCATTTTAGCCTAATGCTGTTAGTGTAAGTAGTTTAAGGACAAGCCTGCTCTTACTAAAATAGTTTTTGGTGTGTGCCGAAGCTACCTGATGCTCACCAATCGATAAAGTAACAAAGAGAGGAATTTATCCCCAATCCTTTACACCTTTGACATTTACTAGGAGATTGAGGAATAAGTTATTCAGGACAAATAAACCTCAAGTTCCCTCTCCATCTATTTTAATGCTCTGCTAATGAATTTACAGGAGAATGAATGCATTTAGAGGTAAGTAGCATAAAGCAGTTGTGCCTAGATATTACAGGGTGCTCCAACTGTAGTTTCTAATCAATAATATCCAAATAATGCCAAATTCTCGGAATTAGTGACAATAAGTCAGCCAAGGCAGAATTAAATTGAGTTTGAAGGAAATGGAAATCGGAAGTCCTCTGGGGTATTGGGAGCCTTGGCCCGCGTCAAAACATGGTAATTGGGGATGCGTATTTTGACTTGTAATTAGAGCCTGGTAATTGTTTAATTAGCACTTGGCTCTTTGTTTCGAATGTCATGTATTTGGGCCATGAGAGATGATGGTTTTGGGCCTTGGCAATGATATAAATGAGATTAGGAAGTGAATTAAGGGTGGAAAGGGCAGGTTTGGATTTGTTGTCTCGAAGTGCGGTGGAATTGTGGAACATTGTGCCTCTGTAACACGAGCACTGAAAAATAAGTCTGATTTCCTTAGGGCATTTAATTCCGGTTCACCGAAATGGATTTTCGTAACTAAATGACCTCCCCGACTACGTCAACACAAACAGCATTCACACAAATAAACCGAATTCGGATATTTCCAGACCTTTCTCCATTTGCCCGTCTTTTATAACCCGCCTAGTTCCAACCTACTGCCCGAGGAAATATTTTTTGCAAACAAGGTTTTTTTTGTTTTCACCCGAGTTTTTTTTTGTCGGTTCTCATCTCTGGAGATAGGAACATGAACATCTGCTCCTTCGGACTTTTAATGGCCCCTGTTGCTGGAGAGGGCCATGGACTTGAGACCCGAAAAAGGTGTCTTGGGATCAGAATTCGGGATCACTAATTCTCAAGCGCCTGGAACCGAGGATCTTGTTTTTGAAAGGCTTATCTCCAAACAAAAGGACCTCTGGGATTTCCGGATAAGAACGAGAGGTTTAATGCTCCGTAGAATTATGTCAAAGACTATTGAATCACTCCTAGGAGTACTTTAGTTTAGATTGCTTTAAGATACTAATTCAAAATAGATGGAAATTGGACATAAGGAAGGGGTGGAACCTAAAGACCGTATTAGGTACATAAACCAACGAAACTCGGTTTTGCCTCTTAAAAACGTGGTATTTGACCAAATCTGTCGGAATTTTGACCCTTTAACCTCTTTAAAATCAGAGGGTCAAAGGTCAAAAGGTATGGTTTCGTTTGTGAAGTAGTTTATGAAGGATCCCTATTGAAATAGCCAGAGGGAGGATGTAAATTAGGTATGGATGTGACTTGGTTTGGTCGGTGGCTTGTGAAATAATTTTGATGTAAGAACAGAAACTCTGACTTTCCGCTCCGGAAGAATCCTACGTAAAGTTTCCCTTCGTAAAGACGGGAACCTGCTGAGCAAACACATTTTTATATACCCCGTCGCCCCAAAAAACCAAACCTTCCTTATATGTTCTATACCAACTACAACTTATATCAAATTATAATACATGGTAGAAGCGTACTAAAAAACCCGTCCGCGTTTTTTCATGGAAATGTATGAAAGTACACATAGTTTGGCGGATATGTATTTTTTGTGTAAGATGCCTTCGGGCCAGGAGGTATCCGGCTACAAGGATTGTCCACTCACTTTTCAACAGGTCTCCATTTATTCACGTGAAAGCACCGTCCATTTACACATCGCGGGATATCTATTTTTAGACCTCACCTAATCTTTACTCATCTCTTTAAATGACGACCAAAAAGGTCCCAGAACATGGCCCTGACCCCCATTCTATTAAGAACCGGATCTTATGCGACCTCTCTCCTTAGTTATAATTTTACACATTTGGCTGTTTTTGGCTTTTTGAGTATCAAAATACCTCACTTTTGAGATATTTTTTGGAGTTAAATATTTATTTGCAAAAATTGTAGACTACCTGAGTTCCAATCTGGTTTCGAGAAAATGGAACTCCAATTAGTCAAATTACTCCTGAAACTTTCTGTAGTTGTGAATCGTCATCGTCACATGTCCTGATTGGACGATATTATTGTGATAAAACGGTGAAACGAGAGTTTTTCATACTTAAATTTACCTTGGCTATGATTTTGTATAAGAAATTGAAGAATTAATGACTTGTATGCTGTTTTTGTTCGGAAACGGCATATTTTTGACACTTTTAGCTTCATATTTTGACCCTTTTTTTAGCTGCATGGTCATTTTGTTGTACCTAGTCGCAGTGACAGTGGAACCTTGAGCTAAGAGCCTGAAATAAGTGCAATGGGTTACATGGCTTACCTATTTGAGGTACATCATAATTTCGAGTTCGCTTGACCCCGCCAGAGGCCCTACTGACCCCGGTCGACCGTTTCAAATTCGCTATCCATGGCTCCTCCCCCTCCTCCTCCTCCTCGGTGTCTTCAGGGAGGGGGCCCTCGATACTCAAGGGGGGGTGGTGGAGATGATTAATTTCAGAGTGAACCCCCCCTGAGGAATGATAGATCCCCGACTTCTTTGACTTTGAAAATGAGGATGATGATAAGGATGATGGAAGGAATGAGAGAGGGCTCTGCTCCAGCACCTCAAACGATTCTAAATCAGACTTGGTGGGGGGTGACTTGACCTTTGACCCCCCGGAGGTCAAAGGCTCACTTTCTTGTTGAGGGGGTAGGAAGCCCCACATGGGGACCCGTGGGGGCCACGCCAAGCTTACCTCATTCTCTGACCCTTTCGAAGAAGATGACTTGACTTGCTTTAAATTGTCGGCTTTGGCAGAAGAGGACTTGCCGTTTTGGAGTCGGAATGCCCAAGAGGGTTCTATTTCTAAGAGCAGGAGGCCCAGGATCACCACCGCAGTTATTCTCATATTCCCAACCATTTTGAAATCCGAATATTTGTCGAAAAAATGGAAAGTTTAGCAGTACTCAGAGGCTAGGGCTACAGTTATGAATTAGGTGTCGATGAGTTTGGAGGGGGTGGTTCGGTTTGAAACTTGTCGATACGGAAAGTTGGTCGCGTTATTTCCTCTCATCTTCCTCCTTCATCCCCCTTCCAGTACTAAAGTCCCGGATCAGATTGGATCTCAAAATTCCGCAATTATTTTTGGAAATGATGGATGGAGATTGGGGCTTAGAGGCCTTCAACTTCCGCCTTAACTGATTTCGTGAGGGGGCTTTTATTTTGTTATTTCTGGAGTCTGATCATTCCATCTGCAGTAACCCAATCACTCACAGTCACTTTTACAATTATCAACTCTCAACTCGATTTTTATACTTTCTCCGATAATGAAAGTGCACAAGGAATCAATTTATATCCAACTATTTCTTAACCACTTGCAACTTTTTTCTAATGACGAGAACTGTGTCCCAAATCTCCTATTTGTCCAATTTCTCGAAACTGTCGAACCTGTTTTTAAGGATCCAGAATCAGCCGAACAGAGAAAGTGCAACTCCGAAATGCCCGAATTTCTCCTATCTCCCCGGAACAAGTTTGAGACGACTAAAAGGCTCCTTTCGGTTGGAGTACAGCAAAGGGGACCAAAAACTTAGAAAAATTTTGAAAATCAAAAAAGTGCTCCAAACGCCATGAAACTTCACACACGTACTCCTCGTGACCTCCCCGACAATTTTCATTCAGGAACATTTTCTGTCAGGTCGCGTTTTAAGGTCACAGTGACCTTTAGCAACTTTGTCGACTTTGAAATTTTCAAAATGTCAAAAGTTACTCCAAATGATCCCAAACTTGACTGACACATTCCTCGTGACCCACTGACCATTTTCTATTCTCGCACATTTTCTGTCAGGTCACGTTTTGATGACCTTAGCCGAAATCGGCTATTTTTAGCCGAAGTGTTTTTTAGGCGTTTTACATAAAGTGTCATGTCATGAGTTAACCTTAACGTAATTGTGACCTTTTTATCAGGTCAGAGCGACCTTAGCCGAAATCGGGTATTTTTTTGCCGAGTCGGGTATTTTTTTGCCGAATTGTTTTTTTAGGCTTTTTACATATAATGTCATATCATGCCCAAACTTTGACGTCATGATGACCTTTTCATAGGTCAGGGCGACCTTAGCCAAAATGCCTTGGCTAAATTTAGCCGGACGTAATGTTTTTTACGTGGGTTCAGTTAAGAGCATACATTGTGCTTTAAGTACCGCATTAGCGCCCAGGCCAAGCTACTAACGATATTTCATTAATTAGAAATAAAACAGCCATTAACTACCAGGCATTAGTACAAATAATTAAAACTGGTGTTTGATTTAATATTTCGAAGTGTTTAGCAACAATCCATAATCAGTTACCAATAAAAACATCATTTAAGAGGTGATACAGAAAGTACTTGAAAGATTTCGACCGATAGTACTTTGTGTTTCAAGGTTATATTTCTACCTCACATGATGTGAAAGTTATGCATTTTCAACTTGCAAGTACTAATATAAACTCATAAACATGTAATTCATAACATAAACTCGACTATTCAAACAGTCAACAAATCGTATAAACTCAGTTACCAATAAAAACATCATTTAAGAGGTGATACAGCAAGTACTTGAAAGATTTCGACCGATTGTACTTTGTGTTTCAAGGTTATATTTCTACCTCACATGATGTGAAAGTTATGCATTTTCAACTTGCAAGTACTAATATAAACTCATAAACATGTAATTCATAACATAAACTCGACTATTCAAACAGTCAACAAATCGTATAAACTCAGTTACCAATAAAAACATCATTTAAGAGGTGATACAGCAAGTACTTGAAAGATTTCGACCGATAGTACTTTGTGATTCAAGGTTATATTTCTACCTCACATGATGTGAAAGTTATGCATTTTCAACTTGCAAGCACTAATATAAACTCATAAACATGTAATTCATAACATAAACTCGACTATTCAAACAGTCAACAAATCGTATAAACTCAGTTACCAATAAAAACATCATTTAAGAGGTGATACAGCAAGTACTTGAAAGATTTCGACCGATTGTACTTTGTGTTTCAAGGTTATATTTCTACCTCACATGATGTGAAAGTTATGCATTTTCAACTTGCAAGTACTAATATAAACTCATAAACATGTAATTCATAACATAAACTCGACTATTCAAACAGTCAACAAATCGTATAAACTCAGTTACCAATAAAAACATCATTTAAGAGGTGATACAGCAAGTACTTGAAAGATTTCGACCGATAGTATGTCAAAAAGTAATATGACATAGTTTTAAGAAGCTTCCGCCATGTAATAGTACACTGTGCATTACAATTTTCTAAGAATCAAAAAGTTTTTTTTATTTCTTTAGTTCATTTACAATTTATTTTACAGTTAATTTGGTATACCTCCCCTGGGTATACTCGTACTATGTCTCCAATGATCTTCCTCATTTTACCTCCTAAGGTTAGGCCGTTCAAGTAGTTTTTCCTATAGAGAAACTCCCCTACGTAGCCATCCACGAATCGCTGGGATCGACATGATCTTAACTTGCGTTTTAGGAGTCTCCAGGCATTTTCTATGTTGTTGATGTGTACTTTACAATCTCGCCAACCTGGCTGTCCCACCACCGCGTCACCAAGCCTTGGTCGTACTCCTCGTATTAGGACCGTTCCTTCAACGAATCGACGGCTATGATTTACCCGTCCGTGTCCTTTCATTCCTAGCCGTACATGTACTTGTATATAGCTTCGGTGGTAGTCTGACATTATGAAAGAGTTTCGTTCAACTTTGGCAGCTATTATGCGGTCTAGTGTAGGCCTGGCTTTGTCTCGTATTCGTTCAATCCACAAATGCTTAGTTAGTCGGCTGATGCACCCGAAGACCCACACATGTCTTACTATCCTCAATCTCCTGCCCCGATTGTATTTTCGCTTGAACAAATGTGATTCGTCAACTTCAACTATATCCTGCGCACCTCCTATTGGCTGGTAATCATGATCTTGCACAATATCACAAACTTCTCGAATGAAGCTGTATAGATCAACTGCGGATGTTTTGCTGCCTATCTTACAGTCTTTGCGAGCTACCGTCACCATATCTTCTCGTAGAAACAAACACAGCATTCTAAGCACTTGAAGAACTGATAGTTTAACCCGCTCAAAGAACGTTCCTTTGGTCGGGCTTCTGTATACAACAATTGGATGTGCCATTCTGTTGCGACATCGCCATCTAAACCCTAGTTTTTGGCCTACTTTTTTCTGTTTTCCCATCAATCTGTGGCACAACGGACAGTATCTCATCATTGGAATAAGATTCCAAGCATATGCTGCTTTAACTGCACTATTTTCAGTGTTTATTAGCTGTCCCCAATCCCAAATACTGATATTATCCATCACTTGTAGCACTGTGCGTAAGGCGACCGCTCCAATATTATCAGGAGGATAATATCTATGAGCCATGTTTTAGCGCCACCTATAAATCAAATAATGTTTTATATGTGCCTATTTAACATTAGCAATAAGCCTTCCGTTTAAAATCACTAGCAAGGAACCTATTAGATTTTTTGCTAGTGGCACCCGGATTCTAACCTAGGAGCCCGAGTTTATTAAACTCGCTATGACAGCTTACGCTATCGACAGGGCTCCTGAAATTCATTGATTTTTACTATTATTTATAGCCTGCGAAGGTATACTGTTATTCACGAAAGGATGCTTTATTTTAGATAGGCACCATGCGGCAAACTCCTCCTCTAAACGTGCTGATCGCGTTAATATAGTACATTTATACTACACCTATACGTATATACCTATCTCCCTATATCTAGGCACCATTACTATATAACGTAATACTATTTTCGAAATAGCTCAAATATGCTTTATTTTGCCCATTATTTTCGAATGGCCTGGTGGTCCAAGTGTCTAAAACCCGGCTTCTTTCGTCTACAATCCTGATTTTCATTACAATACCACTATGAAAACACCAGCACGTAAACTCGTGGACCGATTCGGGAGAGTTTGCTGTCCCATACCGATTCGGGGGACTACTGGTTGCTGTGGAATGATACGGCTGTAGCAAAGAACTCGTAGAGATACAGGTACAGGTCTTATTTTTTGCACTATAAAATTGACTTTAGGGGCCGTTATAGGTTCGAATCCACCCCATGGTGGGACTTTTTGCTTCGTAAATATCAGTATTTTTGAGACAGACAAGTCCTATAAGTGGCCAACTGACCTCTGATAACCCGGGCTTTTTGGGGAAAATTGAGATATGGGGTTAAAACGATTCCCATGAGTGATAGAACATTTTTGACGTATACGGGACCACTCCCATCGACACCAGGGTGTGAAACCTGGGCTTTTGGGGAAATTGAGATATGGGGTTTAAACGATTCCCATGAGTAATAGAACATCTTTGACGTATACGGGACCACTCCCACTGACACCAGGGTGCGAAACCCGGGCTTTTGGGGAAATTGAGATATGGGGTTTAAACGATTCCCATGAGTAATAGAACATCTTTGACGTATACGGGACCACTCCCACTGATGTTACATCGGTTTATTGGTAACTGAGTTTATACGATTTGTTGACTGTTTGAATAGTCGAGTTTATGTTATGAATTACATGTTTATGAGTTTATATTAGTACTTGCAAGTTGAAAATGCATAACTTTCACATCATGTGAGGTAGAAATATAACCTTGAAACACAAAGTACTATCGGTCGAAATCTTTCAAGTACTTGCTGTATCACCTCTTAAATGATGTTTTTATTGGTAACTGATTATGGATTGTTGCTAAACACTTCGAAATATTAAATCAAACACCAGTTTTAATTATTTGTACTAATGCCTGGTAGTTAATGGCTGTTTTATTTCTAATTAATGAAATATCGTTAGTAGCTTGGCCTGGGCGCTAATGCGGTACTTAAAGCACAATGTATGCTCTTAACTGAACCCACGTAAAAAACATTACGTCCGGCTAAATTTAGCCAAGGCATTTTGGCTAAGGTCGCCCTGACCTATGAAAAGGTCATCATGACGTCAAAGTTTGGGCATGATATGACATTATATGTAAAAAGCCTAAAAAAACAATTCGGCAAAAAAATACCCGACTCGGCAAAAAAATACCCGATTTCGGCTAAGGTCGCTCTGACCTGATAAAAAGGTCACAATTACGTTAAGGTTAACTCATGACATGACACTTTATGTAAAACGCCTAAAAAACACTTCGGCTAAAAATAGCCGATTTCGGCTAAGGTCATCAAAACGTGACCTGACAGAAAATGTGCGAGAATAGAAAATGGTCAGTGGGTCACGAGGAATGTGTCAGTCAAGTTTGGGATCATTTGGAGTAACTTTTGACATTTTGAAAATTTCAAAGTCGACAAAGTTGCTAAAGGTCACTGTGACCTTAAAACGCGACCTGACAGAAAATGTTCCTGAATGAAAATTGTCGGGGAGGTCACGAGGAGTACGTGTGTGAAGTTTCATGGCGTTTGGAGCACTTTTTTGATTTTCAAAATTTTTCTAAGTTTTTGGTCCCCTTTGCTGTACTCCAACCCTCCTTTCTCCAACTTTCACTTTAGACGGATTTTGTCCTGTTCATCCCTACCAAACTACTTTTACCTCTCTCTGTAAAATTTTTCAATTCTCAATATTTCGAGGGTCAAAAATTAGAAATTTTGAAATTTTTCAGAATTTTTTCGAAAATCGTAATTTTAATTTTTTTTTGTTAAAATGTAGAAGCTTGTTGTTGGCAGTAATTGATAGTGTTGTTAATTAGTAGATAGGTATGTGAGATGGAGAGGGTGTTTAGGTGATGAGGGTTGTGTGTTGTCGGTGTGAAGTCTCTCCACCATTTGAAGTCCCTTGTTGGTTGGAGGAGGGAAGTGATGGGCTCTCTCTCGCCCCCGCACTCCAACTCACCGACACACCGACTCCGTCCACGCTACCCGCCCATACCCAACGTACACAAGCTACAAATACCCGCATCACACACACCGACAACCGACACTAACCAAATTACTACCTTTTTTTAGAGCTTTTTACAGTTTGAAATTCATTTAAGTTACGACAATTAGTTAGAACGGGGAGTGATTTAGGGTGATCAGGGCTTTTTTTAGGGTGGTGGGGAGTTATTCCGGGGAAACGGGGCTTTATTTAGGATGGTTGGGCTTATTTAGGGTAGGGGGGGGTTATTCCGGGGGAAATTTAATCTTTTTTAACAACGATTCAGTAGTACTTGAGAAATTACGAATGTAATCCAAACGACAATTTTTAATTAGATTTCGGCGAGTCAATTTTTTTTAACCTCGACACTCTCGTATAAACCTTCACTATTAATTAGCAATTAACTTGTATTCTGTTTAGAAATATTTCAGGTATTTCACGTTGTATCCGCGAGCACAACAAAGTAACTTTAGTGAAGTGTAAAATAGTATTTAGTACGAAGTCCATAGTTTAGGAACTGGAAAACGCATAATGCATAATATAAGTCGTATGTGTTAATGAAATATGGAATTAGTATGGAACAACAACGAAATTATGATTCATTTGGAAATTAATGTATTTAAATTAATTATGAATGCCAAATTGTTGTCAAATTGGTTATTGATAGAAGAAGTGCATAATTTTAAGTCTAAATTTAAAGTTGTCAATTGGAAGAGGAAGTAGAACGCAATGTTGCGATTGTGAATTGTGAGTTTGTTGTCTCTCATATACGTAGTATGTATTTAGGATGTTATCATTTATTGCGATCGTTTTGCTGATTTCTCGTATAATCAGAATACAGGCTATTGCTGATTTTTTCTAGTATAGGCAATACGTAGTGTGTTTACTGCGCCTTTCTCGTATATGCAATATATATGTTATTGCTGCCTTTTTCTATTTGTTGTCTTCGTAATGTTCACTGTAGTAATACGTAGTACTAAATACTGCGACTAAACTTATGTTTTATTTTCAAGTTGCAGAGGTAGTTTTGAAACCTGCAATATCACTGTACACGTCTACAGTCTTTTCACACTTAATAATTCATAGTTTGTAAGTTTGTATGTGATATGTTGTCGTCTTGTCATATTCAATATTCGATTGAATTTTGATGTACATGGACAGAAGTTGTACTGTTCACATCTTGTAATTCGGAATTTGTATTTTTAAGGGAATTATCGGGAATTTTAGGGAGTTTAGTAATTAAATATTTCACATTTAATTAGAAATTTTCCATCTCTCGAGTTTACTCATTTCACCACACACACTCAGGTGTAGGGAAGTCATCTTAACTAGTTATTTTGGATTAGTTAGTGAATTGAGTTAGGGATAAAGAGTCAAGTGCCACGCCTTCCATATTGTGTTTTACAGTCCACACAATCATTATCAAAGGAATCTAAATAAAGCCGACCTAAGTTAGCGGTCAGTAGTTTCACCGCTACATTTTGGTCCTTCGAACCGGATCTAATTCGTGATCGGGATCTTCATCCCAATTGGACCGGAAGGAGTGACAAAGTGGAGTTTCGACCCTTATCATCCCAGGACCCTTAGAAAACCGTCTTGCTGAACGAACCAGCATCCGTACAAGTGTGCTAGAGTCGAGCACGATAAAACACCAGACTCCAGTCCAGGTCAGATCGTTCCAGAATTTTATATTCAAATAAATCTAATGTCGAAATCGACGTTGTAGTTTTATGTTGAAGGGAGGATTGACAGTCGGACATTAGCCATTCCGAGTACAGGCGGATCTCATCGCACATCGTTTCATCGGGCGGGTGGAGATCATATATATTACGTCGGGTGGGTGTACATTTCATCATTCATCGGACAGTGGAATCTCAACAGACTATTTCCGTCTCTCATCCCCGTGGCTCATTCCGTCTTTCTGAACGTACCAGAAACTGCCTAACGGTGACCAAGTCCTTCACCTTAAAGGACTTCTGAGCAGGCAAGAGGGTTCCAATATTTGCCAAAATTAGCCACAATACGTAATAACGTAATAATTACAGAAAGAATTATTACTAATTGAATATTCTTTGAATAAGTTGAGATGGAGAAAGAGAAAGTCGCTCCTGAGATCCGGACTAGCGACAGGCCAAACAAAGGAGTACATGGACCAAGATTTGGAGACATGGTAGAGACAATTCCAGGATCGAAGAATCCCAACAAATTGGACCACAGTACCGGCATCGCTAGAGACAGTCGTCAAATGGAACAAAGCACCAGCAGCTTACAGAGCATCGGTGCAAGCGCTCCTCTCAACCCAACTAGAACTAAATCGGTCTTCTCTTCTATATCTAAAGCGTCCAGCGTCTCCACTATCAAGAAGAAAGAAGTGGAACTGAAGAAACAACAGGAACTGGACGAATTAGAAGAGAAGGAGGATCAACTCAAAGACAAATTCAGAGAAAAGGAATTAGAAGTTTTAAATAAGCAAAACCGTATTGAGAGTTTGCAAGAAGAACTCAAGGCATGGGAACCTAAGGACGGTGAGACTGCAGATGAATCAACCAATAGACGAATGGACGCAATCAGTTCAGACATCAGAACTTGTCGAATAGAACGAAAGGATCTGGAACTCGAGTTGCAGAAGTTGGAGATGGTTACAAATAGACAGCTCAAATCTATTGAAAGGAAGAAACGGAACATTGAGCAAATAGCCGATTTGGATCTCGACAAATTATCTCTGGAGGATAATGACCACAATGAAAATGAGGATATCGGGCAAATCAAAGACCTTTGTGGAGATTGGCTTGAGAAGCAAACTCCAAATGCTGAAGACGAGTTTATGATAGAAACTCAAATTCAGTCTGAAGAAGCAGAGCGTCTCCAGCAGCAACTGGAGGAAGAGAACCAGATCGCTCAAGAACGAGCTAACAAAGCTAATGAGGATCTGAAACTTCTTGCAGCTGAAGAAGCACTTCACCAACAAGCCTTAAGGAAGGCACAAGAGAAAATTGATGCTAAAAGGCAACAATTAAAACGAGAAGCTGTTGCAGCGGAGCAAGTAGTATTGCAAAATAGGCAGAAAGCTGAAGCCTTACGAAACTTTCCTCAACAGCAATCCACATCAACTCCTAGCTCTGAGTCAATGATGTGCAAGTTATTGGAAATGCAGATGAAGTTAATGGAAAATGGACAGTTGAATCCAAGAACCAACAGTACTTCACATTTCCTAGCCAGACAGTCCCATGCCAAGGATTTGCCTTTCTTCGGAGGAAAGCCGGAGGAATGGCCTACTTTCATTGCCGAGTACGAGAGGTCAAGTAGAGACTGCGCATTTTCCCAATCCGAGAATATGTCTCGATTAAGGAAATGTCTCAAAGGCGAAGCAATAAGGACTGTACAGTGCCTGATGGTGGCACCCGAAAACATCGACAAGGTACTCAAGACCTTGAAGGATAGATTCGGACAACCAGAGCATATTATCGAGGCGATGATATGCAAAGCCAGAGCAGTACCAGCTATCAAGGAAGATAAACTGGAAACATTGATAGAATTCGGAAACTCAGTTCAAAATGTCACAATGTCGATTATCGCTCTAAAATGTGACGACCACCTCAACAACCCCCAGCTTCTTAGGGAACTGGAGTCGAAGCTACCAGCTCAAATGAGGATGGATTGGATGCGTTGGATCAAGATTGATACCCATCGTAAGAAGAACCTGACTTTCTTCTCAGAATGGTTGGAGGAGGAGACAACACTGGCATGTCAACTTTGTCCTCCGAAAATAGAAAAAGAAGAGAAGAAAGCCCCAACCGAACAGTATCGAAGACGTCGCCCAGGAGAGACCGTATTGGCTACTTCCTCCAACGACGACAAAGGAAATAAGAATTTCCAGAACTCTTCCAAAGGTCCATCGAAACCAAGGGAAAAGAAATGTGCATTCTGTTCGGATATTGGACACAGAATAGCACAATGCAAGGAGTATGAGAAGGAAAGTCTTGACAACAAATGGAAAGTTGTCAAAGACAAAAAGTTATGCTTCGGATGCCTCATCTTTGGCCATGATGTCAAAGCTTGTCGAAGCAAGAAAGTTTGTGGAATCGGGAATTGTGATAACCATCATAACCGTCTCCTCCACAAGCCAAAATCAAATGCCGAGGAATCAGTTTCCTCAGAGGGGTCAGATGCCGGAATCGTTGCCCATGCAGCCAATGTGGATCAAGACTTCCAGAACTGCCACATCCTGCCAGTACGACTACAAGGACCCAAAGGAATAATCAAAACTTATGCGATGATGGATAATGGTGCTAATGTGACTTTGATAAAGTCAAGCGTTGCTGAACAACTGGGACTAAAGGGAGTAAGGAAACCCCTTCGATTCCAAGGGCTTCATCCAATAGCCGAAGAAGTTGACTCCTGCAGTGTTGAACTCAACATAATGCCAGCAACAGGAAAAGCAGTATTTGGGATGAGCGGCGTAAGAACCATTAGGGACTTACCACTACCCAGACAATCCATTCATCTGAATTCCATCACAAAATGGAAACATCTGAAAGGTCTTGGGATCAAGGCATATAGCAACGCCCAGCCTGACATACTTATTGGAAATGACCACTTCAAGATAATGGTCACTCGAGAAGTAAGAGAAGGTCCTCCGAATGCTCCAGTTGCAGTTAAGACCAACTTGGGATGGACACTTCTCTCACTAGGAAATGTTCCGGATCGAGCTCAGCATTCGTTCCTATGCTATAAGGACGACTTGCACCAGATAGTAAAGGATTATTTTACTACCGACTCATTTGGAGTCAAGATTAATTCCGAGCTGCCCAGATCCAAAGAAGACAAGCGAGCCCAATCAGTTATGGATTTAACTATGAAGAGAGTTGGACCGCTTAAAAAGAGATGGGAAACCGGTCTGTTATGGAAAGCAGACAACGTCCAGCTTCCCGAAAGTAAGCAAAGAGCTTTGAGCAGACTTTGGACCATTGAGAAGAAACTGGACAGAGACCCGAAATATGCAGCACAATATTGTGAAAAGATGCAGCATTATTTCGACAAAGGATTTGCAGAGAAACTAAGTCCAGAAGAGGCCCGTCAAGAAGGACCACGAACCTGGTACCTGCCTCATTTCAGCACATCAAAACCCAGTAAGCCAGATAAAATTCGTTTAGTTTTTGATGCTGCAGCACGGTCAAACGGCATATGTTTGAACGACACACTACTGAAGGGTGAGGACCAAGTCAACCCACTGCCTTCAGTACTTTTCAAGTTCCGGCAACGAGCAGTTGGAATAACAGGGGACATTAGGGAAATGTTCCACCAAGTTAACGTTAGGAACGAAGATCAAGACTCTTTACGGTTCCTTTGGAGAGGAACTGAAAGAGAAAGTGAACCAGAGGTCTACAGGATGAAAGTCATGGTTTTCGGAGCAGCCTGTTCGCCAGCTTGTGCCCAAGAGGCAAAGAATCGGAATGCTAAGGAGCATTTCGATAAGTATCCTGACGCAGCTAATGCAATCATTTACAAGCATTTCGTAGATGATTATTTGGACAGCTTGGACACAGAAGAAGAGGCGTACAAAATCATCCAAGATGTTGTCTACGTCCATCTTCAAGGCGGATTTGAAATCGTCAACTTTATTTCAAATTCCAGCTTAGTCATGACCAAGCTTCCAGAGGATTTGAGAGCGGCTAAACCAAAAATTATAGACCCCGATTCAAAGCATACAGAAAGAGTACTTGGATTAAATTGGGATCCTGTAAGTGACCAATTTACATTTACAATTAATTTCTATCGAGTAGCCAAGGACATTATTTCCGGAAATAGGATTCCGACAAAAAGGGAAGCTTTGTCCCTGATAATGTCAGTTTATGATCCACTCGGTTTCCTGGCTCACTTAACCATAAAAGCCAAAATCCTGCTTCAAGAGACGTGGAGATCTGAAGTCGGATGGGATACCAAGATCCCTGTGAATACACACGAGAAGTGGCTGAGATGGATCACGGAGCTACAGGAAATCTCCACATTCAGATTGCCAAGATGCTATGATGTGGGATTTTCAAGATCAGAATCGAGACAGTTACATGTATTCTGTGACGCTAGTGAGCAAGCCTTTGCCGCAGTAGCGTATTATCGAATCAAGACATCCAAAGGTATCAAAGTAGCCTTTGTATCAGCAAAAGCCAGAGTCGCCCCTTTGAAGACATTATGTATGCCTCGTATGGAACTTCAAGCCGCTGTACTGGGGACTAGACTTGCTAATTCGATAAAGGAACAGCATGAGATACAACCCACAGAGACTCACTATTGGACTGATAGTGAAGTGGCCTACTGCTGGGTAAAATCGGATGGGAAAAGGTACCCACAATTTGTCTCACATCGCGTAGGAGAAATTCAGGAGTCCTCCAATGCTGAGGAATGGCATTGGGTCCCTACGAAGCAGAATGTAGCTGACGAAGCTACTCGTGACAACTGCCCAACGGAATGGGGGCCAGAAAGTCGCTGGGTTCAAGGCCCAGACTTTCTGTTACTGCCTGAAAGTGAGTGGCCTAAGAAAGCTACAAAGGAAATCCTGCAGGAAGTGGACACTTCCAAACTAGAGATGAAGAAGGAATTCGTTGGAGCCATAGCAGAGAGAGAGCCGTGGATTAATATCGCTGACTACTCATCCTGGAATAAACTAAGAAGAGTAGTAGCTTGGATTTTCCGATACGTCCGTAACCTGAAGAACAGGGAAAAGCAACAGCACGAGTGTCTTCTGTACTCTGAACTCATGAGGGCAGAAAAATGGCTGTGGAAAAAATCGCAGGAAGAAAGTTTCGCCAACGAAATCTCCATCCTTAAGAAAGGAGGAGAAATTCCAAGAACCAGCGTTATAAAAACACTCAACCCATTTCTGGAGGAGGAGGGAGTCCTCAAAGTATTGGGAAGGCTGGATAAGGCTAAAACGGTTTGCCGAACTGTAAGAAATTCGGTTATATTACATCCTAAAAATGATTTAACTAAGTTGATAATCAGATATTATCACGAGGAAGCCGGTCACCAAGGTCAAGAACGAGTCGTGAACGAGCTTCGTCAAATATACTGCATCCCTCATATCAGAACAGCAGTCAGAAACGCATGGAATCATTGCCAACAGTGCAAGAACGGACGGTCAGTGCCAGTAATTCCCCAGATGGGACTTATACCGGAATGTCGACTGCAAAGTTACGTTCGACCATTCACAGTCACAGGATTGGATTACTTCGGACCCATCGAAGTAACAGTGGGAAGAAGACACGAGAAGCGCTATGGAGCCCTATTTACATGTCTAACTTGCAGGGCAGTTCATGTGGAAATTGCCTCATCACTTACGACCGATTCCTGTATAATGGCCATAAGGAGATTCGCTGCTAGAAGAGGTAACCCATTAAAATTATACTCTGATAATGGGACCAATTTTAAGGGAGCAGACAATGAGCTGAAGGCAGCTCTCAAGGAAATTGATCAGGATAAAATGATCAATAAGATGACCAATCTCGGAATAGAATGGAATTTTATTCCACCAGGAGCTCCACACATGGGAGGTTGCTGGGAGAGGTTGGTAAAGTCCATTAAGACAGCTCTCAAAGGAACTTTGAACGGACGGTTCCCAAAAGACGAGCTTCTGCAAACGCTAATTGCAGAAGCAGAACACGTGGTTAATTCCAGACCGTTAACCCACGTGTCACATGATCCGGAAGATGATGAAGCTTTAACTCCGAACCACTTCCTCATCGGGACCACCAGCAATATGCAACCACCAGGGGATTTCACGGAACGTGATATTTGCATACGGACACAGTGGAGAGCCGCCCAAGCCCTCACTAATCAATTTTGGAGAAGATGGGTGAAGGAATATCTACCTACTTTGACCCGAAGAACCAAGTGGCACAAGGTCACAAAACCAATTGAAGTAGGCGATATTGTCTTAATTGCCGACAATAACATGACCCGGAATTCATGGCCAATGGGAAAGGTCGTGAACGTATATCCAGGGCGAGACGGACAGGTACGAGTGGTGGATGTGAAGACGGCCAACAATTCTGTCTACAATCGTCCAGTCAGCAAAATCTGCGTGCTCGACGTCAGGAAAACGGATGAAAACGCTGCAGCGTCCTCATCGGGGGCCAGTGTATCCGCGAGCACAACAAAGTAACTTTAGTGAAGTGTAAAATAGTATTTAGTACGAAGTCCATAGTTTAGGAACTGGAAAACGCATAATGCATAATATAAGTCGTATGTGTTAATGAAATATGGAATTAGTATGGAACAACAACGAAATTATGATTCATTTGGAAATTAATGTATTTAAATTAATTATGAATGCCAAATTGTTGTCAAATTGGTTATTGATAGAAGAAGTGCATAATTTTAAGTCTAAATTTAAAGTTGTCAATTGGAAGAGGAAGTAGAACGCAATGTTGCGATTGTGAATTGTGAGTTTGTTGTCTCTCATATACGTAGTATGTATTTAGGATGTTATCATTTATTGCGATCGTTTTGCTGATTTCTCGTATAATCAGAATACAGGCTATTGCTGATTTTTTCTAGTATAGGCAATACGTAGTGTGTTTACTGCGCCTTTCTCGTATATGCAATATATATGTTATTGCTGCCTTTTTCTATTTGTTGTCTTCGTAATGTTCACTGTAGTAATACGTAGTACTAAATACTGCGACTAAACTTATGTTTTATTTTCAAGTTGCAGAGGTAGTTTTGAAACCTGCAATATCACTGTACACGTCTACAGTCTTTTCACACTTAATAATTCATAGTTTGTAAGTTTGTATGTGATATGTTGTCGTCTTGTCATATTCAATATTCGATTGAATTTTGATGTACATGGACAGAAGTTGTACTGTTCACATCTTGTAATTCGGAATTTGTATTTTTAAGGGAATTATCGGGAATTTTAGGGAGTTTAGTAATTAAATATTTCACATTTAATTAGAAATTTTCCATCTCTCGAGTTTACTCATTTCACCACACACACTCAGGTGTAGGGAAGTCATCTTAACTAGTTATTTTGGATTAGTTAGTGAATTGAGTTAGGGATAAAGAGTCAAGTGCCACGCCTTCCATATTGTGTTTTACAGTCCACACAATCATTATCAAAGGAATCTAAATAAAGCCGACCTAAGTTAGCGGTCAGTAGTTTCACCGCTACACACGTGGTAAAATGAAACCCGATAACTCCGATTTTTACCTGGTTTTCCTCTCTCCCTTCCAAGGTTCTTGTTTCTAACAGTTGATATGCTATTGATTGCTGATGTAGTGTTTCCGAATTCAGGGAACATTTTAGTATGTTCAGGGAAACGTGCCATACATTCCTGAAATTGAAGGTCCTACAAGTGGGAACTTATTTTAATCAAATGAACCCTTAGGAATCCAGTCCTTTCTCCGACACAAAATTGGGCAAAATCATGCAAAACTTATTACCTTTTCCTCCATATTCATAGTAACTTTCATGGAGAAAGTAAAATAAAAATAGTACATGATAGTAGCAGGACCGGGGATGAAATGTGGCCTATGAGCCCCTGATTTGGGGGGAGGTTACAGTTATTACTTAATTAGTTACCCCAAGAATAATCTCGATTTATAATGATCCAGGGAACTTAATTCGGTATTTAAGGATATGGCGCACTTATTCATTGCTTTTGTTTTTGAAATCCTCCTTGGGATTTAATCCTCAAATGTTAAGGTCATTCGAGGTCATATTTGAAGTTCCAACGGACCAGAAATGATCCCAGATTTGAACCTTTGTACTTTGTTGTGGTTCACTCTGATCAAAAATGCATAGCTTCCTACTTCCGGTTGCGTCAATTAATTAATCCTCCCGCTTAAAACAAAATTCATTGTTCAACAAATGCTTCCGAAATACGGAGGAAATTCGGAATTCTCGTCCTATTTAAGAAAATGAGAGAATTTGCAGGTTGGACCATTTAGGACTGGAAATTGGAGAAAGTTGGGATCCATATGTAATCATAAAAAATGCCATAAAAGTTCCGAAATTCTTTATAATGTTGCCTAAAGGACAGGATGATAAGGCATAGTAAGATTTTTGCAAAAGAATTGATTAAAAATCGGAATGTAATACGTCTGAGCCAAGGACTCCTTCGTCGGGTTATTTGCAGATCCGGGTTTTGTGTAAACTGTAAAGGTGTTTAATTATTTGGGACTTAGAAGCCCTGCAATTATGAGGTGATAATGGGCTACGTAGGCCCAGCCTCTCAGATCATCTCTAAATATAGTAACAGGATTAAGTGTCCTGAACAAGTCCTAATATCTAATCTAGGGTCCAGGCCCCGTATTCTGTAACATATCATATGCCTCATACTTTCTCCAAATGTTTAACAATGCTGATGTTAAGCGCAAAGCGCCATCTATACAGCCATATTCTGACAACATTTAACTATACAATTCAAATTTTCGCGCTAAATTCGGATGCAGTAAACTACACTTGCGCTAAATTATTTCAAATTCTACGAACCTCGTATTTTGCCTTAAGACAGCACAAGCGACACTATGCATGCCCCATCCGTGTCAATGAAAAGGTAAATCCTGTGACATAAGGTCGTGTATGTAAAAATTTGTTTTACTAAAAAATCATAATCTTCCGACTAGTTAAGACTAGAGTTCTGATTTTAATTTTGAATTAAAGCCAATTAATTGGGGCAAAAGTAAAATCCAGTATCAAAATCCCAAAATTGTATGCTCCACTGTATACGAAACTATAAAATTTAAATTTCGGCGCTGAATTCAGCGCTTGCTACTGGGGAAATGTGGAACAACTCTAATGTTATTTCAAAGCTTGGTCAACTATTAGTTAGTGCGGAACGTTGTAAGGGGTGTGGACTGTAGTTTAATGTTTAATATGAGGGATATTTGGTAAGTTGTCGGGAGAGATGACGGGATCTGGCTTATTATTTAAGGCCCTTTCAGACGAGGACGCTCCTACTTTCACCACTTCAGAGAACAAGCTGAGATCACCAAATATTATTATCCAACCCTTTCTATATATCCTTAGCTTTCTTATAAATATAAATTTACATTAACCTAGAAACTGTAGTATATATACTAGAGACTGTAAGGATACGAGAATAGAGGCAGAGAATTGGATATAGGCCATAAAAACATTTATACGGAACCCCCGCCCACGCTACAATACAATTTTACAGGTGGGTCGTTCCGAATGGAAAATGACCGTACGTTTGACATTTTCAGCGGAAACTAAAACCCGCGGATAAATAGTATAGATTAACATGAGTAAGATAGGGGGTTATGCTATTTGTCTTGTTCTTTTGTGTAAATTTTGTGTATGTTTATGAAGGGTCCTTTACGGAGATCCCCCCAGGATTTCCTCTCCCAGTTCTGAATATATTAGTTCCAGAACTTGCGATTTGGCATGAGGAATGCCAAGGCTTCACAATGCATCAAAATGCATGACTGTTCTTAGTTTAAAAAATAAATTAAATGAGGCTAGGTATCGAAACTAAGGTTTCAAAAAATTAATTACTCCATGGCACTACATTATATAACATTTTGGTTACCTTAATTAGTGGAAAGTTTCAAATCTCAATAAAACCCAAGCCACAATTTTCGGATCTCTTAAAATCGGGGAAACGTTTTTAGGGATTTTCTGTTCAAAATGTCCCTTGCTATTTCATTGATAACTTATGACGTCGTTAGGTAGCCAATGATAATTGTTTAAATCATCTACAAACCGTTTTTGGGGGTAAAAATATGGGGGTTTTCCAAAACCTAACTAAAATATGACATTAAAGTTAGGAGCCTCTGCCATTTTATTTTTTAACCCCGCTCCCAAAGTATTCTACTATTATCTCGAAACAAATTACTTGTCTTTATTTGTCTATTACATATTATGAAAAGAATAAGTTCATTTTTTATCGCAATTAAAAGGATGGGGTAAATGATTTGGGAATATGGTATAAATAGCCCCATAATCCATCACGGTCATTTCTCCTCCAAAGGAACCTATGTCCCGCTTTTATTAATGACTCCCATAAGTTAGCATTAGAGCCAAAGGGCCACTCAAAATAATTCCCCACCTGAACCATCAAATTTATTTTTTTGCGATAAAAAGTACGTAATGTATTTTTTACTTTAAATTATTTATTATCATGATTATACTTAACTAAATCCTAAATACATATTATTTATGTCATTGTTAGGCGAGCATAATTTCTGAACTTCCTACTTTTAATGTATACTTACAAGATCCGGTTTACCTCTTCAATCTATTTATGAGCCTGTCCCAGTTTTAATGGCTTCTATTTGTAATAACAACGCATCTACATCATTAGCCAGTACCTAAACAACATCATCGTACATTGTTCTGCTTCAAAATGGCTCCAAGTTAAGACTCTCTGTTTATAATACCAATACTTCCTAGTTTTAAAATCACATGCTAAAATATAGGCCGTAAAAATGGTTGCAGAAGAATGGATAAAATTTGATTGCAAACTATAGTCATAAATATATGATTATACTAATTTAAACGAGGTACATTGCCTCGAAAAATTCAGTTTCAAAACCATCCAATTTCCTTAGGAAATCAGTGTAACACCTCAACAGCTTTCATTCCAACTCATTGTCAGAGTAGTTCTTAAAATCCATTGATTCACAATCTTAATAGTGGGCATTTTGGGTATAAAATACCTCAGAGCATGAAATAGGCCAGCATTGACGTACAGTTTGGTGGTCTAATATTTTAAACCTCCAAAAGGTGGGTTTGTATTTCGAATTGGACGTGTATATTTACTCTGCAAAATCAGTTTAGGGGTGGGCTTGTATTTCGGGGATCTCTATTTCCCAGCTTAAGGATAGAGGAGAAAGTAGTGCATTTCGGAGATTTGTGTGAGATGGAAATAAAGTGCTTTGTAGTCTAGTATTAAACTCTAGTAACTTAAAATAGAGTTTGGCTGAGAGCCTTTGAGCCCAAGTTTCCCTTTCAGCCAGTTTCAGGTGAAGGTGCATTAAGCTAATTAGGAATGACGAATCTTTCACCAAAATTACCTCAGCCATTTACACATCTTCTCCCTGGAATATTAGGACATGTCAGGGCCCTATTTACCACACTATCTTCATACTTATTCAAGCACCGCACTTAAAAAACGTGACGTGCTTGAAGGTATCTTACTGCCAGTACAATCCACCACAACCACATTTACCAGCTCAAAATGACAAAACCACCTAAGTCTTTCCTTAACTTGTACGAAATGCCTGAAAACCGAAATTATTAAATATTACATAAGGCTATATATATATGCTGGAATAAGCGTCATCCGCCGTTCGGTCTCGATTCATGTTGCGGGTATAACAAGGTAAAAGATATAAGAAACAGCAAAATCAGCGAGGTTTTTTGGGCAGCCCTAAGGGAATTGCATTAAATTCGTTATATAAACCTACCGCAAATGTCGGGTGCAAATTGTAGGAGATGAAATCGTCGTGAATCCGCCCGTGTCACCAGCCATTAGTTATAATGGCCTTTAGTTCAGTTTTTAAATTCCAAGCCTAATCGCTGATTGTTTTGCTCAGTTTTCTAAGACAAAGTCTGATGTAATTTCTAGGAAAAGGTTCCATTCTATCATCTAAAAATCCAATTTACCTAAATCCGCTCATTAAAGGGTCCATTAACCTGGGACTAAATTGGAAGTGAAATGCGTGTGGAACCGGATGTTTTCAATTTGTTTGGAAATGAGGCAGGGTCATGTCACATGTGATGTTCACCGATCATCTCCATGGATGTTTATGAGTTTTTGTGAGCCACTGGACTGGACTATGAAATATGCGGATTGAATTCCCTCAATTCGCGAATTGGACATTATACAGAATAGGGTAAAGTGGAGTAATTAATGTGGATAGGTCATTTGGTATGGGGAAAGATATTATTTTTTATAAATTGTTGGAGAGGTCTAATTTGTGGATGCGAGAGGGTAGGAACTGCTCAATTAATTCCGCTCCTTGTTTATATGTTTTTGTTGGTTGTTGGATGGAAGTGTGGGAGTTGGAAAGTAATTAGACTTGACCATCACAACCCATTTCCCAACGGCACCTCACAACTACATTCATCCTCCAATTCCGACACGGGTTTTTGCCAGGGTTCAATTCATCCGGGTTTTTGGACAGGGTTCCTTCAATTGATCCGGGTTGTTGGACAGACCACAAAAAAAGTCAACCCATTTCCGAAGGTAGCCGCTGCCCAAGATCCATTCTGCAGTTCCGAACCGGGTTTTGGCAGGGTTCCATTCACCCGGTTTTTTGGGTCATGTTTGCGATTTCCCATGCTTTTGTGAAGGCCACAAAAATATCACGTCAAACACGATCAATTATAAGTTTGAAACTTGTTTCTGATGATTTTATAGCTTTAAACGTAAATCCAAAGGCCAATTTAATGTAACTCCTATTGATTTTTAATTATCATGAATGCTTTTATGACTGTGCCCCAAATGAGGAGCAAAATATCTAAAGAGATAACTCCGGGTTTGTCGAACCCTCACGTCTCATCGATTTCCCTTACACAGTGTAAGTTGGGATTGTTTTAAAGTTGTCTGGGTGGAAACCTTAGATCCTGATATACAGCTACAAGTGTTGTTATCCTTAACATTTAGAGTTTTAATTACGGTAATTAATTTTCATGAAATATTCTTCTTTTTAGTTTAGTGCTTTCCGTTCCGCTTTTATTTAGAAACTCTCGGCAAAGAATATATTGTAGCCTTTGTACTTTCTATTTCCTCCTCAAATCGATTTCTGGCAAAACGAAGCAAACCAAACGTTGTTCGATAACGGGCCGATGATGATGATGACTCATTACTGTTGCTTTAAATGTAGACTAATGAAAATCAAAGGAGTTCTGGAAATTCGATGAAATGATAAAGTTTTGTTTAACATGCGAGCATTTGGCATTTTTAATAAGAAATGTATGACTATTTCGATTATACCGTGTATTATGTTAAATTGAAACAGCTTGTAGTTCCTGCATTACCTGTAACCTTAAGTGAGCTAATGACTCAGATAATCATAATTCTAACGATTTGCAATCTTTCTGATTCCAATTGCACATCGTCAAAGGAAAAGATTTGTTTTCGACAATTTGAAGCCACAATATTTTTGGTATTTTACACTAGGAGCATATAAGTACACAAAGACTAGTTTATTGGAAATTTCCTGAGATCTCCTAATTACGGAATCATGGGAGAAAGCAGGTAGGCAAGTGTAATCTAACCAGGTCCAGGAGGCTCAATTGTCAAGAGGTTCAGAAATATGTTCCATTTTTCTTGGAAATTGGAATTGAAGAGGAATCGGGTAGATTTGACTTTGACATCTGAAATAAGATCATTTCTCTCGGAAAAATAATTTCAGAACCCGAATTCTGGAAATTTGAAAATTTATTTTGCTATTCTCTGAATGTCGCTAGAATTGTGAAGTGAAGGTTTCTTTAAATCCCTGGTTGATGTGGGACCAGTTCCAGGACTGGACATTCAACCAGAGATCCATTCCACGAACTGTTGGCAACAATTCAAGGATCTCATATACCTTTCCCTAACCTCCGAAAATGTAAAAAATCACAGTATTCACACCTTTACATTTTCTTATCACTAAAAATTGCGTTATGCCAAAAATTGAACTTCAGGTTTAAGTTAGAATTCCCGAAAATAATTTATGAACAAACCCACGGGTTGGATTTCCAACGAGATATTCCCACGATCCTCAGCCCATATCTTCAACCTCATGGAATCTCACGGAATCATCGACTGTATTTGGTCAGTTTGAAGACTCCCAATAGACCATTTACTTTTCGAACCTACAAATATGGAAGCAAAAATTGTATGGAAAGAATGAGGAAGAATTAAATCGGGGTGGGGAATTAAATCGATGAAAAAAGTCACAAATCGTTACATCATTTAATAATGCCACCTGGAATAATTCGATAACCCGAATCACGAGACAATAATACGGATGGGGTTGTAAACGTGTTTAAGACTAGGTTCCGATTTTTTTTTGTCCAAATTATCGGGTACAATTGAGAGGATTCTGTTATCGGATCAGATAGGTCAGGACTTATCGATCCTTACATCCTCTTGTCTTAATGTTCGTGTTATTTGGTTATTTCCGACACACGATTTCCCATTTCCTATCAATTCCTTAGTTAGTCACCCTAATCAGAACTTGACATTTGTTTTTCCGACTCATCGATGAGCTCACTCTTGGAGTTTGTAGCGTTGGAACGGAGATTCGTCATGAATGACCCATCCAACCGTCATCATAAATCCCAATCCATGCTCCGGATTAGACGAACTTTTCCTAATTTGCATAATAATACGGGAAGAGAAAGCAGTGGCACCCAATCCCAAGTGACATTATCCAAGTCGTCCCACACACGAACTACAATGCCCTAACCAACTACGAACATGACCAAATCCTCGGGCCCGAATTTGTCAGTTTATTATTATTATTAGTAGTAGTAGTAGTAGTAGGGTTTTATGCTCTGCAAAATGTAATAAAAGAATCGGAAGTAAGGGGACGGGAACTGTAGCGGGCCCGGTGTCCCTATAGGATATGTGTGCAAATACGCTGTTTGCAAATATCCGCCTACATGAGCCTATTTTACAGAGAATAAGAGAGGGTAGTCATATTATGTTCCTTAATTGATTCCTGGAATACAAAGTTAGTTGTATGAAATACATATATTGATGGAGGAAGTGAGAATGGGCGTAAAAACTGTAGCTCATCTCTTTACTATTTTCAGGATAATCCAGAATTGTACATTATATCGGCCAAGTCAATAAAATCATAATTTATCCCAATAATCAGGTTGCGTTGGCGAGGCGTCCTCTGGTCCTCTCCCTCTTTTTTAGGGATGCACCGGATACTACGATTTTTATCCATTTCCATCCTTAAGAGTTTAAAAATTAAAAAATTGGAATGATCTGTTTTCCGTGGAAAAAGTCTAATTTTTTTGCATTCAATTTCAAATTTTTGTTTAACGTTAATTTTTAAAAAAGCATCGGTTAAAGGACGGTTGAAACGTTGGATGGTGGATTTGAAGGATTTGTGCTTAAAAACATATAATTAATAAAAATCCGACACGATTACACATCCTATCCGTTTCCTGTTCCTCGTATAGTTTTTTGTTGAGCTAAAAACCCTGAATTTAGGTTATAAAACAGTGTTTTCAAAATCTGGTCAACTATAAATGTTAAATTCCGGTTGAGAGTTGAGGGCGATCCCTATTTTTGGGAAATGTCGGAGCCCATTGTCCTAATAAGGCTAGGATAATAATGCATGTTTGCATTAATGATACTCTGATATGAAGTAAGGATAAAGTGAACTCCTATTCTGGTTAGACGTACATGATCTCCTGCTGTGTTTTCCACAAACGCTAGAGCACATTTCCTCTGTCGTCTTTTCAGTTTCAAATCTGCTCATTCATATACCCTTACACACGGGCTTTACTATCTTATTGTTAGGATTTACTTTGGATTATTACGGACCACTATGAGGATATACTATAGTTTCAGTAACAATACTTCTCTAACCGGGGCCACGATCTATTGGGCAGGGGTCAAATCGTATAGAAATATGAGCGCTTTCACCAGCATAGTAGTTGTCAAATATATCAATGCCCCATAGTTCTACCATGTTCTACATGTTATTTAGGGATGGCATAAAGTCTTTAAAATTTTGATGATTTTGATATGATACGATGATACCTACCCAACCGTCACAAACTCTAAAGATTACATTTTTAACTAGTTTTAACGGTACGTTTTTCTCGGCGTTTTCATCATTTAACTGAGAATCAAAAAAGCATTTTTATGTTCTTTTCGTTATTACCAAAATAAATAACTATTTATTTACATGTTAAATCGTTGAAAACTCCTAAAAACCAATTTGTAATCGATGTTCAGGGTTGGTTAAGTTGGGATTCGAAACCTACGTAAAACGAATGTACTTATATCATAGTCTGGTACTGCATTCGGAGAGGGAAACGAATGATAGAGTAGTAGTTGGTTTGGGTGGTGGAATTGATTCACCTTTTCTGATTAACTCATAACTTCTTCCAACTCATTTCCTCCGTCAAACAAAGAAGGAGCTGCATTTATTATGATTATTATACGAGTCCTAATTCAACTTCATAAGCACATTCACAACATCTCTCCATATCTCAATCATGGCTCTGGGGGTGGGGCACATTTTGCACTAACATTTTCATACGAAATTCCGCGAATGTACCCAATGAGGGGGTGTGGTCCGACACTCTGTTAACAACCGAAGATTCATGGACGCTCCTCCTCGAACATAGTATTAGACTTGGAATGAGATTGGGATTGTAATTTCGCAATCAATAGAATCCCACGTGCGTCTGCACGCAAACCTTTGATACACTTTTAATCGTTTCGGAATTACCAGATTTCTTTGAATAAATCCCCCAGGGATCTATTTGATCTAACTACCTAAAAGGGTGGGCATCTATTTCGGGGCGGGGCGCTTAATTAAACAATTACGGTAATATTTATTTGGACTTTAAACTTTGTTCCAGGAATTTGGGTGAGGATCAATTTGCGATGTCAGCCCACCACAATCAACGTCTAATTTCACTTTAATATTTAATAGCTTTACTACTATCAACCAACTTTGTAATGGTTTTTAATGATCTTTATATTCTTTATACAAAATTCTGAAGGTAGAAAATAATAATATAATAGTGCATGTGTCACAGGTTTTGGCTTCCTTAATTTCCTCTGACTCATTATTTACTCAATTTATTGAACCGCAAAAACGTTTCAAAATACACGGATAAGGAACTGTGTTGTGCACAGGGCTAAATATTACTTTACAATTTGATTAGAAACGTAGAAACGTAGAAATCGTGTACTTTCGAGGTGCTATGGAGTTGTGAGTTTATTGAACTTGATAATGGAAGCTGGATGTATGGTTCGGAAATAGTAAGTGGATTATTGATGAATCCAGTCCGTACTAAATGTTAATGAACAATAAAACGGAGAATAAAAGGGAACCTGGATTATTTACTTTTCATGAAAAGAATCGTCCAGGGTGAAAGTCTTTAACGATCTTACACGGTCTGTCTGTCTGTCCGTCTGTCCATGTAGGCCACGAGTCTACGGTAAAAGGCCACAATTTTATTCAAATTACAACCCATTAGTTATCGAACTGCTATTCTACGATGAATACAAGTTTACTCTATGGTTGGGGTAATGTAATATTCTAGAATGAAACGTCCCCATCGTGGAAATGCCCACAAGCACGTTAAAGGTTTTTGCTTTTCTATCATCTCACCCATTTTTTATGTGCGTTTTCAACAGTTAATTCTACCTAACAATAAGCTAAGGTCAACATTGTGGACATTTCCCGATTTTTTAAACTTCAGCAAAAAGTAAAAAGTAAAAATCAAATCTCCAGTTTTAATTAAAACCCCTTTTAATGAGATACAAGGATTTCATAACAGAATCGGTGGATTCTTCGTCAAGAACTGAGGTGGATTCTTATGAGATGTTGTGAGTTTTTGTTGGGTTTATGTGATATAATATGAGGAACCACCCACGCAGTTCCCAGAGCCAGTTTCTCCATGTCCAACCGCTCCTCTCTCCCCAGAGGATCGGGAAAAATATCGGAATTCGGGGTTTGGATCTAACAGCCTTCGTCGACAAAAGAGAAGGACAATCACAACATTTCAGGACTCGAGACAAAGAAATCAATTTCCTATTTGTCAGCAGAATAATTGAGGAATTGGCAATCTCGTGGAAACAGAGTAGTCCCAGCCCCTATTATATTCAGCTCGGGAAGACCCCTCTTTACTACACCAAATATCCGGATAATAATGGCCAAAAAACTTATTAAATTGCAAATTTGTCTCCCATCCCTCAATACTGGAAGTATAATAGGTCTGGGGTAAAATAAAACGCTCTAATATATTTCGTATATATTTCTGATGAATGAATGGAAATCATGGGATTGAGTATCTCTATTATGTTTCTATAAATAAGTATCAATTGATAGGGACTCAATGCCCATATAATATCCGGCCAATCCAATCTCAGACTGAACAGAACATGTCATTTGTCAATCACCAACATTTCAAACGCACACACCAGCCATAAATTCCAAGCACTTTACATTCGGATTCCAATGGGGTTAAATACCCGTGTAGTAAATGTCACTGACTGACAAGGGAACCTTCTCATGTGTCAATTCCGCACTCTGAGACAATTAAAACAAAGTAAAGTGTCAACTTGCCCCCTCTATGATTACATATGAAAAACTGTGTATAGATGCACAACAAAGGTCAAACCTTTAAGCAACTAATCATGATATAAAGTCAAAGTAAATTAAATGATTAATTATCAAAATAATTAATTAAAATCTCCATTAAAAGACCCTTAAACGTCTGGGTTCGTTTCCAAGCCCCGAAGACCTCTCTAATAATGTTAATATATATTAAAATTGGTAATCTTTCGGGACTTGTGACTTTGTTTACGATTACCCCAGTCTATTCATTGATTTCGCAATAAGTAAGTCGAAGAATGTTAAATGTCAAGACAAGTCAAGAGTAAGGAATTAATGAAGTCAGATTGGATATGAAAGAGGCGGAGAAAGTTACTGTTTTTTCGGACAAACCGACTATCAATAAAAGGAAAGTAAGGAGGTTTTAGTTGAATTACTTGATGACATCAGAAATAGAGTTCAATTATTCAGAGCCTTTTCATCATCACTAATCAATCATGACTCGTACAAGAATCATTTACCAAAACCACGTCATCAATCCCTAAAATACATTCTTTAACCCGAGGATAATAACCTTAAAGTGCTTTCTAACTTTAATCCACTTGCTAGCTATCGTAAAGAGCGCGGGAAATTTTGATCTTTTGGGTTTAACACAACCCGGTATCGGTTTTTTATGAATAGCCCTCGAAAATACGGTATTTATTGGGGAAGTTAAACTACAGCCGGGCCTTGATCGTTTATCAATAGCCACTTTCACTTGACCACTTGAGGACAAAGCCGATCGGAAATGATGGACTTGGTCAAATGCAAATGCCAAACGGGTGACATTGACAGGTTCAATCAAACCTTCGCTTAAGTCATAAGTATAACAAAGCTGAAGTACTTAAAATAGACTAGACATAGACGCTTTGAAATTGCCAAAATTATGATAATCTTCACATTCACATTATATCAGCATTCTTATACATAAAAAACTATCTCTTATCGTCTAAACGCTAGTCTGGAATACATCGCTATAAATAACTTTCGGATTTAATCAAATTAACCGAATCCGTGTGACCAGAGACTCTTATGCCGTCATTTGATCCGGAGTAGGTCAGTTTCTGTCGCAATCAAGCTAGAGTTATTTTTGGACAAGATTTGTAATCAATAATCAGTTTCATTGGTTTTTATGTATGAAGATGAAGTATTCTTCATAATGAGGGTTTTGAAATTTAACTCTGAAATAAAGGCCCATGGGGAATAATTAAAAATGGTTCGGTAGTTACTGTTGATTGTAGGTGTGTTTGAGCTGTTAAGGACACGCACTTATCTCATTGTCTGGAAGGAGTTAAATGGTGCTGACATTTCGTGTGATTCCCTTCTCGGATATTTTGTACGAGCTGTCATGCAACTTCATGTTTCTAATATTTCAATTCCATTTCAACTTCACATTTCACTAATTTGACATTTCATTCAGTACTTTCAAACAACTCACAAATATCCACACTTTCACTAACAAAACATTCAGTATATTCCTGAAATGCTATTTGGCTCTAAAAATTGACTTGACTAATAATAGAATTTAGTTTTTGCGGTGATTCGGTTATTTCGACCCCCGAAATAACTTCCCCGCCTCTATGGCCGTTTTATGAATATATCTCATTCGTGTAAAGTCCTAACATCAAGTCTGTAAGTTCTGTTTGTGTGTCCGAATGAAAAACCTACTCTGATATTTCATCTTTCGAGCAAAAATACGAAAATGTTTATTAAATTGAAAAATCGGGAGCTTGGAACAGTTGAACGGGGATTTAAAATTAAATTAGGAACAGATATGGTTTTATTTGCCAGATATAGATATGGTAGTGAATGTGGAGGTGGACCAAGTGGACATACATCTTATTAAGGGGTGAAACCTCTTTATAGAAACCCTTTATCTGTCCGTCCGTGCCCGTTTACTCTAAAATTTCCGAATGGCTAAAGTTATTTTAAAATAGTTTTCGGATTTAAAATTCTCATTTGGCTAGTTTTTGAATAGATGTTTGAGAAATGTGTCATTGTGGTTCCACCCCTTGATTACATTAGTTGGTAACGGTATATTTGCCTATCAAATTATGGATCAAATAATTTTGATATTTTATTAAAGTGTAAACAGTTCTGGCTACTCGTTGCTACAAATAACTTCATCAGTTAGCCAAACTCTATTTTTAGACTTTAAAGTCAACATCCCAATATTTACAATCAATTATGCAATTATTTTAACGAGCTAAAAATAAATTTGAGATTCTTTACGTTTATTAATTAAATTCACTACCGTGAATCTGAAATAAAGTACCCATTCGTTACAACTCTCCGTTTATTGCCCATGGGGTCTTATTTCGGTAAATTTACAATTATGTCGGATGGGTACATGGTACATCCCGTCCCGACGTCCGATCCCAGGGGAATCGTGAGAAAATGTCTACAACGGGATAATAACTTACTGTAAGATTATGAATCATGTTGACAATGATTGATATTGATGAGCTATTTTGGTCATGTTGATGGTTTTACGGTTCTTGCAAGGAAATAAAAACACGTCAATTATCCCAGAAAATTCCCCTAATTTTCCATCCTAATTAAAGTCAGAAGCCATTTTCATTAAGAGGAGCTCCTCAGTTTTCGTAAACAATCAAGAAAGATTGGAAACGAGAATGAAAACATAAACAGAAGGCAAATATCGACATTAACACCGACATCAACATCCGAGTCAGTTACATTCTCGACCGTCGAAACTTTTCTAATCAAAGAACCCTGCATAAGTCTTAAACATCGGAGATAAACTACCCGTTGAGGTCATGTCAAATAATATGGAAATATCTTGACGAAAAATCATGTATATATCGGGACTTAATCATGGGTTTGATCTGTCCGTCTGTCCGTCCGTTGACACTCTAACTTTCGAACGGTTAGAGATTTCCAAATAGTTTTTCATGAAACCATTCATGACCTTCCAGCGGAGGCTGAGTTAGTTTGAGGACCGTGTAGGTCAAAGGTCAAGCGAGCACAAAGGTCACGCGTTTTCGTTTTCAAAATACAACCGTATATGTGTGCTACATCATTGGGAAGGTACAATCAAGTGTTATTGAACGATGTATACGCCTTTACTCTATGGTTGGGGAAGAGTGAGAATCTTATAAAAACGTCTCTCATGTGTCGTACAACAACATTAAATGCTCTTTAAGGTGTTTTCGTGTTGTTTCACCCTTTTTGATGTGCGTTTGCAACGGTTTATTTACAACTTCAGTTTCATAATACTTTTATTTTAATTATCGTTAAATGACTATGTAAGATGACTATGAAAGAATGAGTATCAAAATCTTAATTACAGCTCTATACATATACAATATAGTTAGTTAAATAGTTGTCATTGATAAGTGCTTATCCTCCCGATGTCGGGGCACTGTCAGACAGTAGCATAGGAAGGGTGTGGCAGAGAGGGCAATAGAGATGACCGTTCGTCCCTTGTCGAAGGACTCTCCTCCAATACTTCGACCCTGAATTGACGCCGGAAGTCCCTTTGAATGTCCTCGAGGCTCCTCCCCTTCGTCTCGGGCACGAAGAATAAAATGTAAAAAAATCCGACAGAACAAAAGAACGCAAAGAGCCAGAAACAGCCTCCGATTCCTAACATTGCGTTTAAGTCTTGAAAGAATTTCGTCACCAAGAAGGACATGAACCACTTGGCCGAAGTCAGAATGCAGCCAGCCAAGCCTGTAAATAATTTTAAGTTTGAATTATGGTATTGTATGAACAATTTGGGGTATTTTGATCCAATAGCGTTTACATTGTTGGATCTATATAATTCTTTCGAAAACTGGTATAAATAAACATATTTTGTAACCTTTGACCCTAAGTGGGAGTATTTCGCCCATAAGGGTGTACCCAACGGGTCCAAGTCCGACGGAGTAGGAGAGAACATAGAGGGCGAGAGTTGTAACGGGGAGCCAACCCAGACCCGCAGGATTTAGTCCCCCGTCTTCGTTCTTCAGATAGAAATACAAGCCAAGGAATGTGAGGGCAACTATCATCAACGCTTCGGAAATAAGGAGCAGGAATCGGCGACCACATCTGTCTACCACGGACGCTGCAATTACTCCTGCCATCTATATGATATATCAAAATCAGCGTCGTTAAGTCTTAAAATACATTTAATTGACTCGAGGATAAACTCCAAATGATTACAGTTTGCATTGTTCCGATGATAATGGTGGAAGTGTAGTCGTCCAAATCTGCCCCGGCGGCATGGAATATGTCAACGGTGTAAACGAGAACGGGGTCAAGGCCAGAGATGACCTGGAACATGTAGATCATGAATCCGATGGAAACGGGGATCAGGATCGAAGGGGTCATCAAGTCCTTTGCCCCTTGAAGCCCACCCACACCTCCTTCACTGTCCAGTGCCGTCAGCTTCAACTATTTCAAAACATTTAGAAATTCTTATTTGTCTGTACAAACTATTTGAGAGCATAAGTCCACACATTTAAAGTCGCATTTGAAAATTCTTTGCGATTCAAGCGAAACCGCCATATTTAGTAGCGTCAGGAACGAAGCATATACAGGCACTATTGCCTTGAATATTTAAAAATGTGCATTTCAACATATTAATACCTCAGTCATTTCTGATAGTACATCGTCTTCAGATTCAGTTCCCCTGTACCGCATAAGGGCCCCCTTTGCGGCCTCAGTCTTCCCTTTTTTGATGAGATAATAGGGGGATTCTGGGACGAAGATCATTAGGACAAAAATGAGAACTGGAATGACAGAACAAATCAAAGCCTGTATTCTCCATGACATATATGTCCCCAGTACGTATCTGCACAAAAATTACATACAATTGGTCAAAAATGTACGGCAATTATGGTCAATTTTTGGGAATAAAATTATTCAATTGATTAAATTTTCAGCTTACATGAAAAGGATGCCAAGACTGATCATCATATCAAAAGTTGAGCCCACAGCTCCTCGAATCCCAACGTCTGTGACTTCGGCCGTGAAGATCGGAGCTGCAACTGCAAACGTTCCAGCGAAAAACCCTGCCAGATTACCCCAAAAGATTATCTAATTAACAATTTATTTCTTGGCCTGATTACACCCCAAATTAAGAGATCAAGATATCATATAGTTATAGACTCCAGGGAATTATTGCTAACTGAATAGTTCAATTTCGAGGTTGTACCGTTTCTGTACATTGTTCGTTTTTTGGACGATTTAATGTCATTTGTGCTAATTGGGATAATGAATTTGAATTTTCGTTAACGCTCAGTATTATTTTTTTTAATTAAGACTAAAAATGCTAAATATAAACCTGTAATAAATCTGCCGATTAAGATGGTCTCAATATCCGTTGCAAAATGAATGAGGATCCATCCGAGGAAGAACGGAAGTGAGAGGATCAGCATTGTCATCCGTCGACCTAGCTTTTCGATTGACAAGCCTCCGATCGGACCCCCTGCAACCGCACCTAACTTGTGTACACGTAATCCAAGTAATTAGTAATAATTAGTTAAATTGAGGTTTTTATTCGGAGATCATCTTACAGAGACTATAGAACCGATCCATGATTCGTCATTTACAGTTAAAATTCCAGAGAACGCGGTGTCTTTCCGCAGGTCGGGAAGAGCTATCAAAATTGCAACGAAACAGTTCATGAATTATAAATCATATTTTGATTTATTTTTGCATCAATTATTATGCAATCGGTGTCAGTAGTATCAGTGGTGAAATACATTTTAAGATACCCTTGAAAAATTAGTCTAACTTAATTGGAATGGAAACTTTGTGGAATCTTTTGGAACGAATTTAAATTAAATGCTTGAACGTCATTAAAATATAGCATTAAAGCGTTCTTAGATAGTCTGCCAGACTCGAGACTGTAAAGGATCGATGATATTGATGACAGATAATCCGATAATCCAATAAGATGTTTTAGTACATAGTAAATTAATTACCGACTGCAGACCAACTGAGGACGGTTCCCAAGGCCAAGGCTCCCATATTTGCTGAAATAATTACAATAACATCAGACTAGTTAATGACCTTCGTTTACTAAAACGTTCCATAGATATTTGCGTGCAAAATGCTCTACAAATTAGGACACCCTGCACAGTATTTATGCAATGTATCCCGAACAGAACTAATACTAATGCATCTATACATGGTTTAAGATGATGTAAAAAATAGATAGAAGGGGTGGGGACTTATTAGGGTGGGGACTTATTACGGTAATGTCAAACCTGCAACTGCAGCCAAGTACTGCGTCCTCCGATTTGGTATCGGAGGAACCTGATCTTCTTCCTCGTCATCCTCCGTTTCGTTTATCTCCGGAAATCGGGTGTAAATGGGGGCAACTGACACTTTCTTCGACCTCCGACGCCCCGAATCACCCACCAGCAGCCCCTCCATTTTTAATTACAATTAACTCACTAACCACAATTAACTTACACAATTATATCCAATCAATCAATCCGTTCAATTCCCATGCTAATACATTCAGTATAATCAACTCTTTTTTACTTTCATATATTTAAGGATTATTAAAAACTAGCTACCTGGATCTAGGGAGACTATTTTAATTATCTAAATATCCATAATATTAATACTGATTTCAAAAATTTATTCTATGGGTTTTTAATACGATTGGTCACAACTAATGACATTTTAATAATGTCTGGAGAACTGATCAGATGGAAATGATAAGTAGGACAGACAGACTGAACTTTGGAATGTCATTTAAGAGTTATTCTTGACGAGGCGGAATTTATTAACTAATTCAAGACGCCCATTCAACTCGATAGAGTAATTAAATTATCTGGGCATTAATTACGTCAAATATGCTAAGTTGAAGACCTGCGTCTGTGAATATATTAGTTCGAATAAAAGTTAAGAAGTTGCAGTTTTTATTAAAATTGAGTAAGTATAATCAGACATGTGATAAGGGAAATAATATTATAAGCTATATGAGAATCTTAAGCTTGATCTTATAACTGAATAGCATAATAACATTGTCTACTGCCTATGTAGACACTAATATCAAGTTACAAATGCTGTTGAAGGATTATTCGCATTTAATAGAAACTGGTTTATTGGTTACGTTATATTATAACTGATTCAAATACGCCGTTCTTTCTCAACCTCAATTTCATTCCCTATTAAAAAAAATAACTCCAAGCTCGTGTGAACAGATGCAAAAAGTATTAATGAAATCTTTAATTTATATGCTTATTAAAATATTATAATAATATGCTTTATATACACGTTTATCGTCATGTCGTCATATGAGGGGACAACCGATCAAATCACCTCTTGATCCCCAACTACCTTACAACCGCTTTTTAAATGTTTAAGAAAAAATGGGGCATAATGTTTTATGCGGATGTACTCTCCTGTCTGCTTGTCTGTCCGTCTTGGGACTCTAACCAGTTTAACATTTTTCAAGTCCTTATGACCTTTTATAACTTTGATTAAAAACAGAAACGTCATGCCAGTACGTCAGTATTCAGTATTAACGTAAGGTACTTTGATTTTTAAATCAAAGATTAAAGATTATTAATCATTCCACTATTAAAAAATACAACGGATCCTCGTTCTGAGGTCTTTAGTTTCAGAAAAGCCTTACAAGCGACATCACCCAAAGGTCAGAGCCTGAATCGTCAAACAACTCCTTAGCATTGCCAAACTCGAAAGATTTGGAAAATCGGACCACAAATCGATGTTTTATTAATTTTTGAAAAAGTCAATTTTCCTGATTTTTTTATTTCGTGATTTTTAAAAAATGACCAAGATGAACTACCGCAGATCATTGTTGCAGTTTTTTTGTTCATATCAGTTGTGTGTTCGACCGTAAAAAAAATCAGACGATTCGGGCTCTGACCTTTGGGTGATGTCCCTTGTTAGAGCAAAAGCGAAAGTGTAATGTTTCGAAGCCCGTATAATTCCTCGTAGCTCCAGTATTCGCGTCGGAGTCGGGTGGTATGGGCAACTAATTAGGTTTCGAGAATAACACCTGTCCAATCTCACTTGCAAAAACATTCATATTATTTGATAAAAATAGTGCCTATAAGCTTTGCATCCGAGTAAATAAAACAAATGTTAAATGATTTTGGGTGTCAGGATATTGGCTCTATACTTAACTTATAGCACGTCCCTCCAAAACGTGAAGGTGGATGACCTAACACGGAACTGTGGCACAAAACAAGAGCTTTCAGTTATTATTCTCTAAATTCGAGGATTGATTGAGTTGGAAGGTAGTTTAGGTCCTGAATTAATTCAACGTCCAGCACCAAAGAGTAGGAACTCATTTCCATGATTAAATGGGACACGAATATATTTCACCCACGAGACATGGAAACGCAATCCCTATTTATAGACACTACGTCTCTACAGGGTGTCCCCTCTCTAATCAACTCATTCCAATCACTAAACTAGGCATAATAGCAGTTAATAGTTAAAATTAAAATTAAATAACAGTAGATTTACACGGGGTTCGCCAGCTAGAGGGCAAGGGCTCGAAACACTCCATATTTTACCTCATTTCCAGTTTTTTCAGAAGCTCTCGTTAAAAAAATAAATTTAGTGGAAGATAGTCCTTAAATATTTCTTACACAAAAGATATTTAGGGCAAGGAATGCAACAGTGTTTGACAACCCATTTTCTAAGAAACAGTGTTTTGTGAAGATTAAAGCTAAAGGCGTAAATAAGATATGATTTAAACACTGAAATCAATGAATAATTTGAGGGGATTAAAAACTAAAGACATATAAAGTTAAGAGTGAAGGAAGAGCCTGTAAATGTGTCCATTAAACATTAGAACAATTCCCGTAAAATGCTCCAAGATTAGGAATCAGTTTCAGAATCAGTCTCCCAATTCATTAGAGTCAAAAACGTCATTCATAATTAAACCCTCCATCTGATTAGAAATGAATGAGCCAAAGAGCTTTTCTTACTAAACCAAAGCACAAGTTACTGAAACAAAATAGAATTGGTTCTTAAAGTTTCTCCGAGAAGAATAACATGGGAAATAATAAATGGCCGTCCCTATAAAATCTCCATAAACTTTCTACTAGAAACTACAAAAGCTAAAACTAGTGTGGAATAATCCCTCAAAATAAATATGTAAATGAAGGCAGGGCCGGTAGTGGTAGGGAACCCTGGTCCCAGACACGTGGTTTAAGTGGGGGATGGGGCAGTTATTTCGGGGACTGGTCCCTGGTCCCCAGCCACCTGGTTCAAGTGGGGTAATTATTAGATGGGGCAGTTATTTCGGGGACCGGCCCTGGGCGACTCTATAAGTGTGTCCATTCATATGTCAGTGTCAGCAGAATGCGTAGTAAAAGACGGAAAACACCGAATTCGGGTATTTTGGGCCATGAAAAATTATGACTGATCCTTATCTCAGCTCCTCCGGCAAGCCATATATAGACATACATATATTATAGCATCTCCAACTTTTACCTTAAGACGTAAGACATTCGTAGATATAAATTCAGAAGAACATATTCCACTAGCAAAACTCAAAACTTATAATCCGATTTGACTGCCGAAGTAAATTCCCTCTTGGGTGTGGACTGTTCTTAAATTATGTCACCTTATCATCAGATTGAACTATATTTTTTAGATTTTTAGAATTTTAGATACGAAGTTGACAGAGCGACTTAAGACTAACAAAAAATACAGTTAATCCTGGACCCCATCAAGTTATTCGGATTTTTTATCCGGACCGTCCGAATGTTTCATCTCATCAACTACTGGAAACGGCCAAAATGCATAGTCTTTGGGACTACTGGTCGTGGTCGGTGGTCGTCCACCAGTTAGAGTCTTTACGTTCAAGACCGTCCAGTCTGGTCGTCGGTCGACCGGCAAAGTCATATTGTCCCATTCCATCAGTTATTTACTAATTTGACCGGTCGGAACTAATTGTAAGTCGGTCGTTTCTGCACAACTCTTTCCACATTCCTGATCCAGTATTAGAGTTATCTCAGTTATCTGGACGTCATTTGCTTTGTAGTGGTGGTCAGTAACGGTATTTGACTATTTAATTTAGCTATACTGTCTGGGAACGGTAGTTAGTGGGTTATTAAAAAACGTTCTGTCGCAAATCAAGGACTTCCGACTGTCCAGAACCCACCGTTCACGCTAACCCATGATTGGACACTCCTTGTATGATGCCCCCATCGACTATGAACGACCCTCTTGGACTCGTATAAGAAACGATGATAACCGGTACGGTTCTAGAGAGTGGGAACTTATGGTAACTTGTGATTGTACCCGTTCCTCCATGTCCGTGGAATGTTTTTGGCTGGAATTTGCATAAAGTTCAGTTCTGTGAGACTTGTTCCGAGTAATAAGTGGTTGTTAGGGGGTGGGCCTATATTGAGGTGGTCCTCTAAAAATATCCTTTTTTTCTCCGGTTTCGGATATAAAAGTAAAAATAGTGGAAGGTAGTAAAAGTAAAATAAGTCCATAATTTGTGGTGGAGAAAGTCGAGAAGGTTGAAATGTCCCTTTTCTGCCAGTTAATAATAATAACAAGTTCCGCATCCCATAACCCTTCTCCCGACTAAAAATAGAACAAATACATTCCTCAAGACCTATTTTATACCGATCTCCAGTCCAGATATCCTCAACTGCCCCTAAAGGATTGTTCATATAGCACAATTTTTATTTTATAGTTTGATAAAATCACGTCCAGGGTAAAAACTCAATTTTTAGCGTATTTAAAACTGCAGAAACTTAGAAGTACATAGAAAGGTCAATGCGTTACTCGTCCGTTCCTTTTTCAGGTTTGGCCCAAAACCAGATAGGGAGCTAACATTAGAGGCAGCTAAAAATTATATTGAACTGAAAGGAACGTTTTTGCAAAAATCAAACTGTCTGACTTATGAACAAGGCGTAGAAGCATCGTTAAATTATCGCCTTTAATCCAGAATTCCACATTTCTCTGCAACAGCAAGAGCAGTACTAAAAACCCAAAGTTCTTATCTAACATTGTCGAGTAGTGATAATCCCCGATACTAAAAACTATGCTAGATTTCTCGAAATTCTTTCCCCCCATTCCAATCTGTCAATTAACATTGGAGTTAGTTATTCCAAATCCTCCAACCGTCTGTCCTTCAGCATTTCCAGCCGTTTTAACCCTAAAAATAAATCACATCACATGTCCTCAGTTCTTGAAGCAAAATAATAAAAAAAAAACTACAAACTTTCTCCTAAATCTCTCAACTTTCTCTGCATAACTCCCCAGCCCTTTCATCCTCTTCCCAGCTCCCTTAATCCTTTGATACTTTTAGCTTCCAGGTTCCCAAGATCAGGGGCTAAAAATAGATTCCCTTCTAAGGGACTGTATCCAATGTCATAGCTGTCAAAAATGTCAATGACAAAGTCCCGCTCTTATATAACCCTCCTTTCCCAACTTATTGGGGTCAGGTATAAATAAATATAATAAGATGGATTGAAAATGTTTAAAAAGAAAAATAGTTCCTGTATAATACTAGTTTATATAGTTTATGAGAAGTTTGACTATTTTAGGGAATACGGGGCACAATGAACCATGTGGATTGAGGAGACCTTTCTGAATAGGAAAACTAGCTTAGGGTTCCAACCAACACCGGAACTTGGACAAGTTTTAAAAACTTTAATTGCCTCTTTTGTGTTTCTTTTTTTAGAATTCAATGGTTTAATGTAATTGGATTTGATGTTTAGTCAGTTCATCGGAATTCGTCTGAATTGGGATCTGTAACTAGCTACGCAATTATGCGGTTATGTACTTGTTCGGAAATATTGGCCTTGGGCTTTTGCTTTTGCCAACAGGATTTTATACTCTAATTCAGGATTTTAATACATGTCGGGAGAGAGTATGACAGACAATTAATAAGTTTAATTGTCAGACCTGTAGATTTCTTGAGTAAAAATTATGAGAATTGAAATGTTGAACAACTTTGACCCAAAACACCCGGTTCTTGAAACAGTCCTTTAGACAGAATAATAATACAACATTTGTCGATATTGTATATCCTCCTACACATTTATGCCTATTATTAACAACCGCAACTACTCCAAAGTAATAATATTCCAAGATTTCCGGCTGTTTAAACGTGGAATAAAAATGACATCTCACATTTTCCAACTTTTCAGAGTATTGCTTCAAGGAATAATGGTCGGAATCTATTCTTCAAGTTTTATTGTTTAAAATGAGTAAAAAGTTGAACTTTTGTTTATTAAAAGGTGGTTCGATTAGAGAAAGACCTGAGATAAAAAAGTAGAGTAATATAAATATCCCCGTAATAAGTCACCACCCAGGAGTAACTCCGCGAACCGAAATAAAACCGTGTTCTCGGAATAAATTGATAAGTAATTCCATTAAATATGAGGACGACTTTAAATTCTCAATTAAGCCAATTCATAAACTATTAATTCACGTCATTTACGAAGGACCCGAATTATTAAAAAAACTAACGCTATTCCGACTCCATTTGTTTAGAAACAAAAAAGTTTGTCGAAACTTCCTGTGATTTTGAATTCGATTTGAATTTATGGTAATTGGTATTTTTTTTGTGTAATTGGGCAGACGAACAAAATATCCTTAAAAGTGGCTTTCGACTTCGACGTTCAAAAAATATTACGAGACAACCCGACATCCAGACAAACATAACAAGGACTAATAAAAATATGTTTTAACGCTGCTTTGATATACAACTGTTGTATTTCTAAATTAATTACAAGGTGGAATATATTGTGATCTGATTCTCTGAAATCGAATCCCAATTTGCGTCATTTTCTCATAGAACTGTTGAGCAAAATAAATATTGCCTCTTGAAATCCCGAATCAACTCTTGAGGTGCTTCCTTGCCTTAATGAATGTAAACATCGGAAAGGGAGACGTGGTTAGTATTGCACGTCATCCAAACCCGCAATTCATTCACAAATTCGTGAGGATATTTAACTCATGTCAAGATTTACTGTTAGTTAGCTGTGATGAAGTATAAAGTTACAATAATATTTAAGTTCAAGGAATTGAGACGAGAATCAACAAACACTCTGCGTCCATTCAGCTAAATGTTATAAATCCCAAAATGGAGGTGGTGGTGATCTATTTCGGGGTGGGGATTTATTTGTGGGTTAGGATCTATTCGGGAGTAGGGATTTATTTTTTAAATTAGCCAAGAAATTGGAATTAAATAATAAGGAAGCAGAAAAATAATTTCCTATAGTTGATCTTTAAACTATCAATAAGGTTAATTATCAATATTTATTAATTAAAAGATAAAACAAAATATCCAAATTTAAATTTCTGCTATCCGAAACATAAATACTGGGTTCCGTTTTGGGTAGATGAATTTATTGAGGGAAAATAATCTCTGTAGATTGTTTCTTGTTTGCATGACATATAACATGTTATTCCAGACGTTAAGAATTTAAGAGATTTATAATGAGTCCCATTCAATTTACATTGAGGATTAGATCTAATCACATCAATGTAATAGCGTTGACCTTAAAAATAACTTAATAACTTAATGCTTCCAATCTGTCTTTTTATTTCCTGTTTTCTCAAAAATCACATTGTTACGTTCTCACCTTAATTTCTTCAATATTTAATTAATGCATTATAAAATTATAATGTTCACAATATTTTTCGCTTATTTATTTCTACCCAACGCAACGTTCTTGTTTCTTATCTCAGCTTTGATTTTTTAGGGGTGGGGCTTTATTCCGTTAAACTCTAAAAAAAAAATTGACAGTGTTTCTCTTTTTGAAAAGGTAAGGTTCGAGTTAGAAATAGTAATTATAAGAATTTTATCGGTTTTTTCGTTTTTTTATCGTTGCTCTGTTAATTAATTAAATATCATTGGAGAGATTGAGAGTGGAATCTAAACTAAAGGTCCTTTCCCTCAAAGAAATGAGTTAAAAGGGAACGTGAAAGTAAATTTAGAAATAAAATGAATAAACAGAAGAATGGGAACACAGAAAAGTACTCCCAAAAGTTATTCCGTGTTCATCGCCTAATCATATTTACATAATTGTCATTACAACACATTAGAAACTTTAAAACTTTCCTTTTGAGGAGCAGAAAAAGCTAAAGGTTAAATGTCAAACCTATTCCAACCGATTACATAATATTCAGATCTTCGAATTCGAGGCCCTTCGGCCCATTTCAGAGAATTATAAACCCAGAGCCGGTCTCCTATTTGCTTTTGTCTACTCGATAAAGTCACCTACTTTAATTGGATTTATGTTTCCCAGAAATTGGGACATGAAAAGGCTTCTTGGAAACTTTCTAATGAATTTTTTCACACTCCTCCCCTCTCGAACCTTGACATTTAGCATTTATTTACTTCATAAAAACGGGAAGAAGCTCGGCTATGTCTATTCTATAACCCAGAGCCGGACTTCCGTATTTAATTCAAGATTACAATTTTTTTTTTACAAAATAGACTTAAGCCCTGTTTTCGGCCTTGATGCATGTATGTAACACGTAGGAATAAATGGGGGTATGTGGTGATAGGATAGAAGATGGGGAAAGCTATTAAGACGTTCTTGGTCCTCCTCGTAATCGTAAATAGGAACTTCCTTGTCCACCTACACACACCCGATCAAGTACATACAAGGGGAGAAAGCAGAGAAACCAACATCCAGGTCCGTTCAGAAGTAAGGGTGTCCGAGACAAGGGTGACACGACAAAAATGACGAAGGCAGAGGTGTGCCAAGGACAAAGATTTCATGAACCTGGCCTGGCGTTCGTTGACTCGCCCGGTAAAACGCGTTTTGTCCTCTATAGCGAGCCCCATGCTTAAGCGAAGGACTATATACTATGCTCCACATATAGACGAAACGAGTTTTACCGGCCGAGTCAAAGAGCACAAGGAGTTTACTAACAATAACCCCCTTCCACTACAGAAACCGACGGATGCTTACTAGACAGCTAAGAACAAATTCGCACACTATAACAGCGTCAGCAACTACATTTGCATGTACTTTAAGTAAAATAAAACACGAATGATCATGAATTATGAAGAGTCCTTTGATTATTTTGGCAAATGCTAGAACGTGGCTCAGGTGAGTCAGAATTCAGAAAAGACATTGCATCATCGAAACTGTCTTATGTTTGGCCACCATCGTCGAGGCAGATCCCACATTTTTATACGGGCACCGCAGGCACCACAGGCATTTCTACATAAATACACCCTTAATGGGACCGTTCATAAGTTAGTCGAGAGTTCGAGAGAGAGCTGAGTGACTTACATTCCAAAAGATTTATATTATTTATGTTTATGTGTAATTGGATTCACTGCTTGAAGTAGCAGTTCTTCATTTTCTGGTCTAGAAACACTTTAAGTAGATTTCAAAGATAATAGCAAGACAATTTAAAAATTGCATGTGCAATAACTGTTGGTCAAATTAACTCTTAATGAGGGTTTTACGATGTTTGAAGGGTTAAAATCTTGACTCTTGTCAAAGGATATCCCGTTCCCTATCAAGGGGCAAGAGATTTAAGGCCTTAAGGGCCTCTGCGTTCAGTAATTTGTGAGCAGATCTTTGTAGGAATCCCCTTTAGTCTATTAAACTAAGGTTTCTTCTTTAATGTTTGGAAAGGAGTCTGGGATTTTATTGGAAGTTTGTAGGGGAATAAGGGCCCCGGGGGGTCTATACTTATTCCGACTCTCAATTATTACTTGGAATTTAAGAGTAAGACAACAAAACAAAACCTACAACATCAACTCAGCCCTCATTTGACGAAGGGAAAGGTATCAAGATCTTTTTACTAACTTTCCCCATAAATAAATTAAATCTCTCATTCCATAGACGATACACGAAAACAAGGGCTAGAAAAATAATAATAATAATTTTACTACAAGATCAAAACAGGGCTAAAGCCATATAAGAAGGTTGGAAAGTATGGAGGTGGTCTCCATTTACTACTTTCACTACTTTCACCAAACCGGGACCGTGTTTTTGAAATAACACTTTCCCGAATTTTCGATTCGTTCAGTTTTAGTGACAAAATTGTCCTAAACCACTAATGAATTCACAAAACCCATCATCCAAGACAGAATCATTGAGTAAGCAATGTCTCAGATTGCCCATTTCATAGAAAATACCGTCTCAACATGCCCCAATCATAAAGCAAACCGTCTCAACATGCCCCAATCATAAAGCAACCGTATCAACATGCCCCAATCATAAAGAAAATCGTCTTAACCTGCCCCAATAATAGAGCAAATTGTATCAACACGCACTAATCATAAATCACTCGTCTTAACATGCTCCAATCATAAATAAAACCATCTCAACATGCCCTAATCATAAATAAAACCGTCTCAACATGCCCCAATCATAAATCAAACCGTCTTAACATGCCACAATCATAAATCAAACCGTCTTAGCATGCCCCAATCATAGAGCTAACCGTCTCAACATGCCCCCACCGAAATGTTTGTCTTAAAGAGCACAATACCTAGCAATACAAAAGCCTTACAATACCTGGGTAAAATTGTTTGCATCAGAGAAAATACTGTCTTGGTTTTCCCATGAAACGGTCCCAAAAACCCCGTACCATGGAACACTGTTTCTTGAAACGGGTTTTGTGTTTTGCTGGAGGTGTGACTCAATTTGAGTATGAAAAGGTCAAGTCAGTAAATCAGCTTTTATTCAATAAAAGGGAATTATCAAAGTTTGGTCCTTTGAAAAGTTTAAAATTCAAAAGAGGTCACATAACCAGCAACAAAACCACTCTTTCGGCTTCAGTTTAGCAGTTCCTTAAAATCTCCTTTGCGTGGGTTCTTATTTTCAGAAAATTTACAAAATCCCCATAAATTTGACTCTTATGACTTTGAAGTTTCAATTTTACTTTCCCATCCCCCCTGCATCTCTCATGAAATGAATGGGTCCGAAATTGTAAAACCCCTAATTACAAAGGCTAATAAACGATGTTTGATGATTTATTTTGAAGCTCTAATATGTTATACGGTCTCAATTAAAGGGTTCACAGATAATTTCAAAAGATGGATCAATTCAGATTTTAAACGTATAAATAAATAGTATATTTTAGCTTTCGAGTCCCAGTCCTTTAGAAAAGGCCCACGTGCATTCTTTAGAATTCCAAACGGTCTATTGTAATCCGTGTTTTGGAATTCTAGTGGAATTATGGTAATAATGTGTGGGCTTTCAACGAATATATTTTAATACTATAATTCCCCTCCAGACATTTCTTCAAAATAAAAAATTCGTATTCTTTTTAACTTGCTGCCTCCTACGGTTTTTAATAAAAACTTCATAAAAATCAACACTGGAGTAGTTTTAGAAACAAAATACAACTTCCAAAATGCATTTGCATCTAAATACGAGAATTCACCTTTGGAGCATGAAAAGATAGCACAATGCCATGGGTTTGTTTTAATAACCCGTTGTTAAAGGCAATTAAATTGATGAACCAGCAGGACTGATTTATTTTGTCTAATTGGTTCGTGACGAGGAACAGGAAGCGTCTACTCTCATGAAAACGTGTTCGAAATAGAAACGATGTAAGAGCAGAATCAACGTTTAATGGTTTAATTTTATTCTTTTGTCTCTCCGCCTCAGAAATAGACCATCATTCCTAAAGTTAAGTTTACAAGAGGTTAGCTGGCACTGGAATAAGGTCAAGAGATATCATTCCTTCTGGATCTGTCATATAACCTCGAAGAAAGAGGAGCAAGAAGTTGGGATCAGTAGACGCTGGGATCGGGATCACCAAAGTCTAAAATGACCCGGATTTGAATTGTGCCCAAAAGCCGGGATCACCTTCTCCGACTTTCTCCATTCTCTATTTTAATTTAGAATAATAAAATGAGACGGCACATTTCCCCTGAATGAGAATGCAAATAATATTGATTAAGTTATAGGACCTTGTTTACGATCCCATACCATACACCTCCATCCGTCTAGAACGGTAAGTAAATATATGGCTCTATAGTGTTAGCTAAGTGTTAGCATCATTACGAAATGTTTGTACAAAATTCCCCCGGTGGATTCCGGATTGCGGTGACGGACTCAATATCCCATCCCTTTCGAGTTCAAACAAAACAATGCGGTGTAGGTACTGAAATAGACCCCGAAATAACTCCCCATGGGCACTTATTTACGTGTTAAGGGTACATTCATCTGCACTCGAATAAATACCTGGTCCATTTGAAGCCAGTGCAAGACAACGTGACAATGGGATACAAAAACCCCCCGAAATAACATCCCCACTCAACTACCAACTACCCGCTCCGACATTTGAAGTACAAATAACTCCCCATGGGGACTTATTTCAGTGTTTGCTCCTACATTCCTGCCCTTATGCCGAGATTACTTGAATGGCCTGTTAACTATGTCAGTTGACGGTCGTAGATTAGGGGAGGAGTAATGCAAGTGTGGCGAAAGTGATGCTGAAGGATGAATGGAATTACCATAATGTTGTGGGACCAAAAATCCCCGTTTCACATTTATTTCCTCGATTTCCCGAAACCCGTGTGACGATTTCAAATCCCATTTACACATTTTATGTCCCTCTTTAGGAGAGGAACCATGTGTCTTTCGCAAAATCCATTCCAACACATTTACCAGGAATACGTACCGCAATCTCAAGGTTATTTATAGACTTTTAGAGGATCCCATAAGGACAGGACAAGGGCCTTTACTCGTCCCTATTTTACGGTTCCTATAAAGCGATAAACACTGAATTTTTGGAGTTTACAGGGTGTTCCACGAAAAGAATAAGACCTGATTTTGATTGAAATTAATGTGACCCCCGGAATAAAACTGCTCCAACAAAAGTATTACCCAAAAAATGGACACATTAAGACATAATTGTTGCACCCAAAAGCTTATTTAAGGTTCAAGGATAGTAAACTATCTCTTAAAAAGGTTTACTTTAATTCCGGACACCCTTCTGCTATCCTCGTAAAGCCTTATTTAAAATCCTAGAAACGTTAAAATAAAATTGAAATGTTGAATGAAAGAGCTTATCCCCCCAAAGTCTGATCCATAAAAACTGTGATTGGAAACCCCCACTGCCAAAGCACCATTTCCAGGAATCCACTAACTTGATCTCAAAATCCCTTTATGCAATCCAGGAGATGAATATTATTTTAGCTTTATTAAACTGCCCTTGGCCCTCCTATTCTTGACTTATCCTGATATTTCTAGATTTTTCCAGCGTTTTTACAATCCAACAACGTTAAGGAATGGTGCGTGGGAATTTAGGTGGTTTTTATGACGGAGTCCAGAGTTTACATTGGTTTTGGGAAGATGATGTAAGGAGAGACGTCATGATGGGCTAAGAATACAATTTTGATGGGAATAAATAAAATGCCCCGGGTCCTTAAACCTTGTTTCCTCCGAATCCGGGTTTTTGGTCGGATATTCGGAAGTAGTCTCTCTTGGACGATGAAGAACTTTGGGTTTGGAAATTGGAAATGTACGGGTTTTTGGGATGAATAGCCGTAGTAATTAAATGATGGTCTGTTGACGTTGGAGATATTATTTGGTTTTGGTCCTTTTGGACGAGGATTAGTAACAGGGAGACTATTTACTATTCATTTATGCGAAATGAGGGAATATTATTATTCCTCCAGTTTAGGGATCTTATTCTTCGGGCTCGACTGGACAGGACGGGACTAATTAACGTGATTAATCAATTACCTAGTCTTCCGTCTCACTTTCCTCCAACAAATTATGCATTCCGGCTTTAATTATTGAGTCCGGTATTTAAGGGGACGTAGACGTAGGTCGTAGAGTCGTAGACGTAAGTTTGGGAGTCATCAGAAATATGGGAACAAAGGGATGATAAAAAGATGAATAAATTGTTATCTAGAGAGTCAAAGCTATGGATATATTAAGTCCATGTGCTACTTGACTCGCCGGGTAAAACTGAATTCGTCAAATATGTATAAAATGGTCCATTCCTGTAGCATATATATGGAGCTCTCTGTATCTGTATGGAAGAGAAAAGGAGTTTTACCCGGCGAGTCAACGAGCAAAAGGACTTTAACTCTAACAGACTAACATTATTTTTCACTAATCTCAACGCCTCATTTCCCTATTCTTATTCAACTGATTTGTTTATCCTGTGGTCGTTTAAAGAGAGAGTTAGTTATATAATAGCAATCCTGGACTAACGCGTGCAGAATTAGTCCTTACCGCGAATGGCAGAACAGAGGAGTGAGAGCGTGAGAGGAGATCACATTTTTTAATGTTTAATCGTTTAATTTGCAATATTGCGAATAATTCTGTCCTGATTTTAATCACAGATTAAGCGGCCTTTAGCTTCGGACTTTGGACTTGGAAACGGACTGAAAATTTTCATGAACATGAGCAGTAGTTCAAGAGATGTCAACGTTCTTCAGGTACGTCAGTACGTCATGTGATGTGAGTCATGTCATTATGCATTACGTAGAAAACAATGAAATTCTCTTACCTACATTATTATAAAATCCTACATGAATATAATTTCCTTTATATATTATAATATTTATAATTATAATAATTATTAAATTAATTAAACTTTAAATAATGTCACTGTTTAAGCTGGAAGAGGCTGAGGTCAGGGATTACGAATGGACGGTTCAAATTCCAGCTCGCAGCAGAATCGCGGAGAACCTCGTGAATTTGGACGCAGAGACCGGAAGCTATTCCTTCAAGAATCTCATGTTTCAAGATGGATTTCTTGCACAAACCGGACATTGCTGGTAACGAAACGAAATCATGAGATTCAGATTAGTAATTAATTCTAATTGCATTTATTTAGATCGGTCGAGGTCATAGGTCATCTTCAGGAAGCATCAACTGAGGATGAGTTCGAATCTGCATCTAATTTATGGCTAAAAAAGTGGAATGTCATCCCAAGTGTCAATGACTTCGTTCAATATTTCAACGCAGAGTACTTAGTCAAACATAATGGTTGGTATGAAGGCAAGGCACCTGGATATCCATTATCCCTGGTCCAAGGAAAGAAATCCGGCAGACAATAATTTTAAAGAATTTTGTTTGGTCCCAACTTTATCAACCAAAATTTTAACTCATGCCTATCTTTATTCACAAAAGAACGTTGACATTAGAATGCGGAAACAGAAAGATGGATCCACTAACTTCTATATACCATCTTCAAGTTCAGGGCATGTCCCCCTTAAGGAATCCGATTTAAAAGATTACGACCGCTTAAACAAAAACAGAAGCTGGAGATCTTTTGATACCTATTTGTCAGGCCAGGGACTACTCTGGAAAGTCTCCTCGTCTTCTCCAACCGATTGGATGTCTTCATCGTGTACATGTGTGGTTTTCAAAAAGAAATACATGTGTAAACACATTATAACAACTGCTCTTAGATCCAGACACTTTAAGATGCCACAAATAGCTAAAACCGTTCCATTTGGCCAAAAGCGAAAGCGAGGGCGACCACAAGGGGCAAAGAAGGCTTTAATTGTGCAGTGATTTGATTTTAAATTGATCTTAGACTATATTATGTCTTTTATGCGAACTCAACTTATTTTATGTGACTTTAAATTATTATTATGACAAAAACCTCTAGTATTATGAAAAAATCGTATTATGCCGATTTCAATAAAATATTATGCCATTTTCCATATTCCTTATGCGGTTTAATATTAAGTCTTAGATTTAGAATCATTGGATTTCAATTTAAATTTAATCATTATTCTGTACACTTGCAGGGACCTTGAAATTCTGAACAATTGTCAGTTGAAGATCAGGTTCAACATCGAGAGGGTGAACCTAAAGGGGCTTAAGCAGGCTCAAGCGAACGTGATTAAATGCCGCATCGAAACTTATTCAGACGACAGGAAGAAGAAGGGTGTGATTTCGATAGGTTTGACCAGTTATCTGGGACATCGGAATAAGTTCCGTGTCTGGACAAACAACGACACCTCCGTTTCGAAAACTATTTGGAACGATGCCGTGGACAGCCTCAAGGTCATCTTTACCATACGGCATGAACCCAGTAAATTGCACTATTTCACAATCCTACATTTCGAACTTCAATTTCAATTCTATGACGCATATACGCTTCGTTCAGTGTCAGTATTTAATTACTAAAGGGTGAAACCCTTTAATGCGTTTACTCTGTCCGTCTGTCCGTCCGTTAGCACTCTAACTTTAGAACGGTTCAATATTTTGAAATTCTGTTTTCGGGAATTGATTTATGACCTTCCAGCCGAGGTCGAGTTAGCGTGAGGGCCGTGTAGGTCAAAGGTCAAAGGGTTAACAGTCAATGGTCATAACTTTTTACAATAGCAACCCTGTATTTGTTATACATTTTTGTAAAGGTACAGTCTGGTACAGACAAGTGCGATTAAAAAATGTACATGCTTTTACTCTATGGTTGGGGGATTGTGAGATTTTTGCACAAAAATACCTCCATGTGTCGTACAACGATGAAATGATATTTGAAGTCGTGTTTCGTGTTGTTTCACCCTTTGTTGATGTGCGCTTGCAACAGTTTATTCAAATTGTTTTAGTTGGGAAATGCGTAACTTTGCCATCAGTGACTTGGACTGGTTTCAAAGAAGGAGAACCGGAATTGACTCTTGACAAATACTTGACATCCAAGCCACCGGATGTGATCCTCATAGCTGATCGAACATACCATTTCAGAGCACATCGAGTCCTTCTCGCCTGTAAGTTTCTATAACCTTGATATTCATATTCATTAGTCATTAGGATTACCAATTATAAATTAATTTAATTTTTGTCCTTTAGCCAAGAGTCCAGTGTTCGAGCGGATGTTCGAACAGGGAATGAAGGAAGCATTGGAAGGTCGGGTTGAGATTCCAGACATTCGTCACGAAGTCCTCAAGGAACTCCTCAACTTCTTGTACAATGGAGAAATCGCTACAACCGAAGATAACCATGACATGATCTACGTGGAATTGTTCAAAGCTGGACACAAATATGAAATGACTGGACTGGTGAACAAATGTGGAGAACGCATTTTGGACAAGGTGATCAGCTTTCTGAACGCAGGGGAGATGTATGCCTTGGGAGAGGTGTACAGTGTGGACGCATTTAAGCAAAATGCCATCCAAATCATGAAATTGTGAGGCCCGATATGGGACGACTTTAATTAGACTTGAGTTTAAATGCGATAGGATCTGAAATCATAATTTTGTAATTGATTGGTTGACAGGTACAAGACGATGCTCAATGACGGTGAGTCGTTCCGAGACTTCTGTGCCCAATTTCCCAAACTGGCCTACGAAGTGTTTATGAAATGAAATGAACTCTGACATCGGAGATGAAAATATTAATTTCAATTTCGACTCGCTTAAATTGAAGCGAAGAGATGGGATAGGGGCCATGTGATGACTAGTTGACACTTGAATGCCATTAGTATTCACAATTAAATTTGATACTGATTAAAAGTTATAATCACCTAAAATGCAATTGATGGCTAACAGTTTAATTTAGCCGAAACACTTCCCCCAAATGAACTTTTACTAAATACGTTTGCCTTATTTTATTAAATGAATATGGAATAGAACTTGAGACTTTGAAATAAATCGAAGACGTAAAGAATTGTGGATGTTATTTTCTTAATCTCAACCATACTACATACAACAAGTGTTAACCATTCTATAATGGTGTTCATAAAAATTATTATCATACAATCATATACTTTTCATACCTAAGAATCGCGGTCAAGCCTTCGCGAGTCAATTAGGGCTTGCCTAACACATTAAACTTTGGCTGATGATGTTTAGTTTGAAGTTGGGATTCAAAGTCCCCCTGGGCCATAGAATTGTATAGTATCCCTGGGCACTTAATTCAGATAAAAATTATAATAGGGATGATATTAATACTAATATTAGTCTTTGCATTTCCTTGAAAAAGGTATTGATAGTATATGTAATTGGAATGCATCTGCGAGAGAGGGACCTTTGTTCAGTTCTCATCATGTTAGCAGTTAGCAATGTTAGCATACCCTGTTCTACTTGATGCGACGTAGAAATAAACCGTGTCCGGCGAACTCAACACGGCCGAACTCAACACGGGAGAACTCAACACGGTTGCGACCACACCCACTGCGTACAGAAACGAACTCAACACACGACGAACTCAACACGCAATTTCTAATGCTAAGACCGTTTTGCAATGCTAAGACCAATGCTAAGACCGTTTTGCAATGCTAAGACCTATGCTAAGACCGTTTTGCAATGCTAAGACCAATGCTAAGACCGTTTTGCAATGCTAAGACCAATGCCAAGACCGTTTCCTAATGCTAAGACCAATGCTAAGACCGTTTTCTAATGCTAAGACCAGTGCTAAGACCGTTTTCTAATGCTAAGACTAAGTCTTAGAGTTAGGAAACGGTCTTAGCATTAGTCTTAGCATTGGTCTTAGCATTGCAAAACGGTCTTAGCATTAGAAAACGGTCTTAGCATTGAAAAACGGTCTTAGCATTAGGAAACGGTCTTAGCATTGGTCTTAGCATTGCAAAACGGTCTTAGCATTAGAAAACGGTCTTAGCATTGAAAAACGGTCTTAGCATTAGGAAACGGTCTTAGCATTGGTCTTAGCATTGCAAAACGGTCTTAGCATTGCTATTAACACGGATAAATATTTTATTTTAATAGAATAGTCTTAGCATTAGGAAATGGTCTTAGCATTAGAAATTGTGCGTGTTGAGTTCGTCTTGTGTTGAGTTTTCCCGTGTTGAGTTCGTCGTTTGTGAGCTGCATTAAAAAGTGGGTGTGCCGTGATGAGTTCTCCCCGTGTTGAGTTCTCCCGTGTTGAGTTCTCCCCGTGTTGAGTTCGGCCGTGTTGAGTTCGGCTGTGTTGAGTTCGACCGTGTTGAGTTCGCCGTGAACCAAATAAACGCTCCGCCTGCGCCTGTCTGACATCGATTCGATCCCACAGTCGTGCAATCCCAGCCAAAAAAGGGGACAAAGAGAATAGAGAAGGAATTTCGGCGTGAGATCCTTTGCTACGCAGTCGCGCGGCGGGCGAACTACAGAGTGCAGAGGTGCAGACCTGCAGACCACAGAATTGGCGCAGATGAAGCCATAAGTTATGGCCCATAACGTCGGAGTTTGTAGTTTGTATATTGTACTTAGAGATGGGCATAATTTTTTTTTCTTCGTTCCGTTCCGTTCACCTCATCTCGAATCTCCGTTCCGTTCAAATAAAAAAACTGCCAATCCAAAAAATCGTTCATTCGTTCTGAACGATTGAACGGAACGAAATTTCGTTCATTTTTCGTTCTTTTTGATTGAACGAAAAATGAACGAATGAACGGAAAAAAGAACGGAACCCCGAATTATCATAATTATTTGCATGCCATCATTTTAATTCATTTTACATAACATAATTCAATGAGTGAATAAATCTATTACACAAAGTATAATATTTAATTACAAATTTGTGACTTTGGTAAAGTATAAATTTAAAACTGAAAATATGAAATACGTTTCGAAATTTTAAGGTTCTTTTTAAATTTAAAGCATTCTTTAATATGACTGATGACTAAAAGCAAGCGCGCACCGTAAAACAAATCGATTTCAACATAAAAATCCAATAATTTTACCTTTGATATATAGTTGATGCTTTACATTCAAAACAAATATTCTGTGTTAATCAGTAAAGTACAATGTAAATTAAAAAATGTCAGACCATTATTTCCGCGACCATTTCTTCCCAACCATTATATCTGCGGGCATTTTCCACCACTATTATGTCCAAACCATTTGGCCTCCTACCATTTTATACGCGACTAAAAGTAAATGAATGAATTAATTTACTAAATCTAAATATTCTCTATTTGTCAAAATTATATGGACTAAGGAAAAAATAAGTTACACTTTCAGAAATTCTTGACCCTCGAATAAGAAGGGTAATTTGATCATTTTGATTAAATAAAATTTAACCGATATTAGAAAAAGACTATTGGTAGAATTATTTGATTTTTATGGCGAAAACTAATTGTTTTACGGTGTGATTAAATACTACCGTCAGAATAAAAGTATAAACATTGTTGAATGGCACTGGACTGTACCTTACCAAATACGTGTCACGTATTTATACGGTATTTAAAAAAATTGACAAAAATTTAAAATTACAATTACCAAAGTATTCAATTTCGTCAGCTCGTTAAACCGACAATGGGAAGTTTTTCAAAGTGAACTATGGGATTTGTTTTAAATCTGTTTTGTAAAATCTAACAGTCGTATAAACTGTAAAAATTGGCTGAATTAATTTATTTTGACTATTTTAAAAGATTGACAAATTAAAAAAATTAAAATGGATTTTTTCACTTGCTCATAGAACAACGAATTTTAATTCAATAAATTTAATAATTGGTTCGAGTTCTCTAAAGTGCATGAAAAAATTAATTTTTGCCCAGTTTTTAGCCCGAGTCAGGGCTTATGGAATCATGCTGTCCGTCCGTCCGTCCGTCCGTCCGTGACACGATAGCTAGGTAAAGTAAACGGGAGAGACGAGACGTTTACCTGTACAGAGCTAAATTAAATTAAATTACTTTCCCGTTAATATTTTACCGATAAAAACATCAAATTATATCAAACTGACGAGGATTTCATCATCTCTTCGAATCCGATCGAAGCTGGATCTATAATTCTACAGTTTTCGGAAACTTTAACAAAAATCAAAATCGTCTGTGTAAAATATTATTTCGGAATTCAGCAGAAGTAGAAGAACGCCCAATTTAGGATAGAAGAAATCTAGCATATCTAACTTATGCAAATAAGTAAGTTCTTTGATTACAAGTATATGAGGACTTAGGGACTCGCATTTCTTGCTCAATTTGTTACAAAAGATACTGGCACCACATTTGGGTCTGATTCAGGTCCAGATTATTCAAAATACCTGAGAAGAGATACGAGAAAACTATGGGCAGCCAAAATCCAAAAGAACCAATAACCTTAGAAAAACTGTATCATGACTTGATGGACAAGAATGACATCACAAACAAAAAACTAGACAAATTTACTTCTTCAGTTACAAAACGACTCGCACAAATCGATGAAAGAATGACCAAAATCGAAGATACTAACCGCGAGCTAAAGCAGAATGAAGAACAGCTAAAGACTTCCGTTGAAAAAATCCAGAATGATCTTACAACGGGATTAAAAGTAATGAAAGATGACCTGACTGAAGAACGAGACAAATTACGGCGGATGAACAACATACTTCTTATGGGAGTACCTGAAACTGATGAAGGTATGCAACTTGCAGTCGAATTAATGGCTATCATTTTACCAAACGTAGACCTAACAATAATTAACCAACGACTGGGGAAGGACGTACTACCTGACAAAACGAGGCCTCTTCGAATTTCACTTAGCAACCAAGCGCAAATAGTAACTGCACTTTCAAACTGTAAACTTCTCAAAGGCAATGACAAATTCAAAAAAATCTCCGTATGCAAGGATCTTACCAAAAAACAACAAACTGTACGTAAAGCAAAATTTGCCGAAAAAACTGATCGTATAACAAGATCTCAAACGACAGGAACGGTAAAACGTAAGAGGGGAGATCCCAAACATTCCGAAGGGCCATCGTCAAAACAAGTAAGGAAAGAAACAGATTCCGAATCCAGTGATGAAACCATGGACGACAAATGACTAGGCGACGCAAAAAAGACTAGATTAACAAACAAAACATTACGGATAGGATCAATTAATATAAATCATGTAAGATACAAAATACCCTTAATTATTGATCTTTTAGATGAACATTCCATAGACATACTTTGTATACAAGAGACCAAAGTTTCAGAAAACATAAACGTTGCTTCTATTCCAGGATATAAGATGATTCGAGCGGATAGGGATAACAACGGGGGTGGAGTGGCATTAGTTTACAGAGAAAACTACTATTGCAAAATCGTTGAAATTGCAAGCTTAAAAAATAACCCTATCAAAATTGAGTCCATTACAGTTAAGATTCAGGCATATAAATTTAAAAGCATTTTAATTTCCTGTATTTATAGACCCAAATACACGTTATCATTAAATGATCTTTCAAAGCTGGAAGTAATTCTAAAAGACCTTACAGATAAATCTCAATTATTTTATGCGTGTGGAGACTACAATATTCATTTAGAGAAAACGACTAATCCAGAAATAATTAAATTTGAAGGAATTCTGAAAAGGTTATCTCTGCATGAACTGATTCAAAAACCTTCAAGAGGTTCAGCTAGACTTGACATAATACTTTCAAATGACAATACGGGAATAGTTAAATCTATGGTAGTGCAGCCAGGAGCATCCGACCATGAACTAGTTTTTATTGAAAAGCAATTAATACCGAAACAAAAAGTAGATAAAATTATATCATATCGTGACTACAAATGGATCGATTGGGGAGAAATTGCAAAAACGGTAACAGAGCTTACCGATTTCGAGGACCTATTGAGTTTAGACATTACTGATTCCTTTAAAAAATTCTCAGACACAATTGTTGACATTTTTGACACGTTTGCTCCAATCAAAACAAAAAAAATTAGACAATCTTCCCAACTACGGTACATATCACAAGCGACTAGAGAACTAAAGCGACTTAGAGACAAGCTCTACAAATCTCAAAAACAACACCCCAACAAAACAATTGAAAGTCGGCTCAAGATTCTAAACAAAATTGTTCGAAATAGTATTTTTCATGACACCAAACATCAAATTGATTATGAAATCAAACTACGAGGCTTATGGGAAGTTAAAAATAGACTACTTAAACCTAAAAAAGAAATCGAATATAAAATTGACGCTGATTTACTGAATGACTACTTTTGCTCAATCTCAAACGAACAAATTAATATTGACTGTCCAAATAAACCCCCCGAGATAAATACTACAAGCCTATTCAAATTCAGAAAAGTTTTAAATTATGAAGTGGTTAAAAGCTTCAAAAAAATTAAGTCTAGAATGAAAACAAATCCTGATGTGAATGGCCTTGCAGCATTTATGATCTATCAAACTATTGGGGCCCCTCAAGTTTTGGAATGTTTGACAGAACTAATCAATAAATCGCTGATTTCTGGCAAATTTCCCAATTCAATAAAAACAAGCTCGGTTACTCCGATTCCTAAAATTAATAATCCCTCTGACCCTTCAAACTTCCGTCCAATTTCGGTTCAATCTTTTCTTTCTTTGCTAATTGAAAAATGTGCACATTCACAAATTACAGAATATTTAGCTACAAATAATCTTTTATACAGGGGTCAGTTTGGCTTCCGAACTGGGCATTCATGTGAACATGCAATGATAGCATTAATTGAGTTTATTTATGATCAGATAAATCAAGGAAACATTTGCTTTTTACTATCTTTAGATCTAGCTAAAGCATTTGACGTCATCGTAAGAGAATTTCTACTAACGAAACTTGAGTGGTATGGTATCGACCCCAAGTGGTTTAAATCCTATTTAGACTACAGATGCCAATTTGTTAAAGATGCGGATGGAAATTGCTCACAGGTTCGCTTTACCATCAGGGGCTGTCCTCAGGGCAGCGTTATGGGACCGCTCGTATTTACATTGTATATTAACGATTTACCCCTTGTAGTCAGACACTGCTTAACCATTCTGTTCGCAGACGATACCCAATTATGTATCACGGGTAAAATTAAGGACATCGAAAGCATGATATGCAAATTAAAACAAGACCTGGGCTACATTTTAGATTGGATGGAAAAAAATGGCATGAGAATCAATGTCGCGAAAACTCAGTTTCTGGTCCTTGGAAATGTCAATAATATTGCAAAAGTAGGTCAAATCTCATTTGAAATAAATGGAATTACAATCACGAATACTGAAACCATTAAAACATTAGGCTTAACAATGGACTCAAAACTGACTTGGTATTCACACATAAACAAGATTTCCCGAAGCTACCACCTCCAAGCAAAATCTCTGTATCCGCTAAGACGTCTTATGTCCCCGGAAAATTTTATTAAGATTATCAACGCAAGTTTAGTGTCGCTAGTCAATTACATGGCAGTGATATGGGGAACAGCAACAAAGCAAAACTTGAAAATTGTGGAAAAGTACTTGCGGAGGACGGCTCGGTTTGTACTGAAAAAAGACCGGAGAGATCCGGTTAAATACTTAATGTATGATTCTCTTAATTGGCTACTACCCGATGACTTACACAATTATCAAGCTTTGTGTTTTATGTACAAATTGGTCTACCTGAACGATATTCCTTATTTTAGAGATTTTTTAACCACTAGTAGTAATGTTCACAATCATGGAACTCGTTGTAGGGAACTTATTCACATTCCGAATATACAAAGAAATAGCTATGGGCAGCGTGCCATATCTTTTAAAGCGTGTAATGCATGGAATGATCTTTCAAACGACATTAAATTACAACCGTTTGTAAAATTTAAAAGGGACCTAAAATTTTATTTAATAACTAAAGGAAAGGAAAGCTGTAATGTAGATTGATAATTTACTGTAATGCTCGTTTCTAAATATTAACTTATATGTTCCGATTTAATAACCCTCGACCCTTCTTTGAAGGAAACTGACTATTTATAATAATTGTAATTTTATATTTTTCTTACCTTCAATTTTGTATTGAAGCATTTATCGATTTTTTAAATATTATGGAGTTGTCAAACGTAACAGGTCTGTACACAGTCAAGTTTGATTTAATAAACAACAACAACAACAACAACAACGCTAGCGGCCAAACGGCTGGACCGATCGACTTCAAATTTGAGACACTTGTGTATTTTGCAAATGCGAAGGCTAAGTTCGAAGGTGGGAAAAATCGGTCGATCGGTTGACCCGTGGGGGCCATGCAAAGTAGTGTTGCCAGGGGAATAGGTTTAAAATACAGACAAATAGAAGCGTGTATTTTAAACCTATATGCTCATTTACAATCATATAGTATATAGGGAAGTGCAGTCCAATAGGTCGAGCCCTTATGGATTTCTATTCCTACCGTACAGTATAATAAGTACATCTTGTATACCGTCACGATATGATATTGCAAAACCAAAGGTGACCAATTGGAGGGAAAACGTTGCTTCTATGGACCCTAGTGGGTGACCCATGCGGGTTTTATAAAATCTGGCCTAGAACGCTGTAATTTTGTATACCGTCACGGTATGATATTGCAAAACCAAATGTGACCAGTTGGGGGCAAAACGTTGCTTCTATGGACCCTAGTGGGTGACCCATGCGGGTTTTATAAAATCTGGCCTAGAACGCTGCAATTTTGTATACCGTCACGACATGATATTGTAATAACAAATACTTTCAAATTGTCGGCAAAATGTTGTTTCTAAGTACCCTAGTTGGTGACCCATGCGGGTTTTCTATAATCTGGCCTAGAACGCTGAAATTTTGTATACCGTCACCATATGATATTGTAATAACAAATGTGACCAATTAGAGGCAAACTGTTGCTTCTATGGACATGGACCCTAATGGGTGACCAATGCAGATTTTCTGAAAACTGACTTAGAACGCCCTGTAATTTTGTAAACCATCATTTTTATGATTTGATAAACGTAAAAGGACACACGATTGCCTGACTCGGGCTTTTATACACTGCACACTGTAGGTTTTTTATTATACAGATCTGTATATTTTTACCTATACAGTCCTGTACGTGCTTTTAAAAATTTTAGTTTATGCATTTCTAGCTCTAGACAAGTTTTATGTAATCATGTTCATATTTGATCATTTTTGACCGTTAAACAGTGAGTTGTCAGTTGTAGTCCGATTTTCCATTAAAAGTTTTTCATGGATAATTGGTTTTCTTCGTGTCATATGCCTTAATCTCATCTATAGTTGTTTTTCAAGAAAATATTAAGATATGATATTTTAACCTGAGTCACGCCTTATGTAATTATGCTGTCCGTCCGTCCGTCACACGATAGAGTCTAAACGGCTAGACACATCGACTTGAAATTCGGCACACATGTATATTTTGACAATTCGAAGGCTAACAAGGGGACATTCCCAACTGTACAACCCCGATATTTTTTAAACTAGTCTCATTAAAAAGAGGAACAAAAATAATGAAACTTAACATTGGAACTATTGGTGACTAAAATCGTTTTGACCTTGTAAAGTCGATGGGAAGGTCAAGAACCGCGCTTTTGACGTTAAAAATGAGCAGCGCGGAGAAGAGGAGAAAGAAGGGAAAGTCGAGTTTTCCCCTTTTCACCACTTTTTCCCAAAAAGTCGCGATGGAGATAGGGAGTTAACATTAGAGGACCCCTTAAATTAACATTGCACGGGTATTAGACTTTCCGCAAAATTCAAATGTAGATTTACCATAGGAATCCCTGAAATACCACAAGCTGCTTGACCTTCCCACCGACTTTACTAGGTCAAAACGATTTTAGCCACCGATAGTTCCAATGTTAAAGTTTCATTATTTTTGTTTCTCTTTCAAATGAGACTAGTTTGAAAAATATCGGGGTTGTACAGTTGGGAATGTTCCCTTGTAAGTTCGAAGATAGGAAAAAATCGGTCAATCGATTGACCCGTGGAGGTCATCGAAAGGGGTGTTACCAAGGTTAAAATACAGAAATTGAAGCATCCGGACTCGGGTGCACCTGACTGACTTGATGTAAAAGACTGCACAATGTAGGTTTTTATTTAGTTTCCCATTTTTTTCAATTCTTCTAGAGATTTGGGCTCATTAAAATTTAATTAGCGTAAAAATCGGATTTGATTTTTAAAATATTTATTATCACTGAGACACTTTTAAATCACACTGCAAATGACAACTTGAGTGCTATTCGAGTAGTCAAAAATGAAATGAACCTGAATAACTAAGCCTTGACTCGAGCTTAAAATGCCATTAGAAATTTTGAAAGCATGTGATTTTTTTTTGCTTTAAGTTTAATTTTGATTGTAATCTAATTTTAATTTACTTTTAAGGGTAATTTTCATCTATTTAAGTCTAAATACTTTGCAGTTATTTGATTGATTGGAGGCGTTGTTCCTCCAGTGAAAATATTTCTAAATGAACGATTGAACGGGTCGTTCAGCCGAACTTTTTCTAAAAATTCATCGTTCCGTTCAATCGTTCTTTTCTAGCTGCCAAATTTTCAGTCGTTCCGTTCAATCGTTCAATGAACGATTGAACGGAACGAGTTTTGAACGGGAAAATGAACGATGCCCATCTCTGCCAGTTCTCATCATTATTATAACCACCCTACCCCATAGACCAACACCAGCCGCCAAAATGAGGTTTACTGGATTTGCTGATAGCATTGCCCCAAAAGCAATACCATTGAGTATAATTCATAACTCTATGAAATTATTTTTTAATATCATGTAGTAAATTCTATGGTATTGCTTTTGGGGCATTGCTATCAGCAAATCCAGTAAACCTCATTTTGGCGGCTGGTGTTGGTCTATGGGGTAGGGTGGTTATAGCAGAGTTAGCATAGTCCCTGTTGGATTCACGGACCTACTTGATGCCACGTAGAAACGTTCCGCCTCTGTCTGGACAGTCCTGCAATCCCATCCCAAAAACCCGACAAAGAGAACAGAGAAGGAATTGCGGCGTCAGATCCTTCGCTACGCGTGCGGGCGGCGGGCGAACAAAAGAGTACAGACCATAGACATTCTGTCATTCTGTGGTACAGACAGACAGACTCTCCCTCGCGCTCTCATCTCCAATCTCATCTCATTCTTTGTTCTTTTCAGACGTCATTCTTATTTCTTACCAGTTGCCAATTCAATATTCAATCCTTTAATTTGTAATTATAATACATTCTGTTTCATTCTGAAATATTCTGATATTATTATTCTCATCTCAACGCATTGTTAGTTAGAGTCTAACTGTTAGAGTTAGACCAACGTTGGCAACTGGCTAAATTCTGCAAGATGAGTAATCCAGGATCTCTTTCCGTTCTTCAGGTAAGGCTTTTTATTAAACAATAAAATCAATTTCAAATTCATGTCAAGTTCACAGTGCTGCAAAATCTTCCCAATCCTACAATCCGGGATTGGAGAACCAAACCGGGTCTTGGCGAACGCCGCGAAGCGGGGTTCGTTATTTCGCCAAGTACATTATTAACCGGTGACGAACGATGCTGAGGGCGGCGTTCGTCGCCAGTTAATAAAGATAAAAATGCTTAAATTGTCATTGATTTTCCTTTTTAATTTTTTTTGAAATATTGAATATTGCAAAATTTAAAAAACGTTATATAAATCCAATCAATGCCCCTGGGGAGCCTCTGCTGCGCGCCTTGGCGCGCAGCAGCTTTGGCGAACCGAAATTTGGGATTGGCGAACGATTGGAAGATTTTGCAGCACTGTCAAAGTTAAAGGTCAAACTCAAAATGTGAAATGGGCATTTGCGTATATACAATCAATACGATTCCCGGCGTTTTCCCACCCGGACACTTCCCGCCCGTCGTTTTTCAAGGAGACAGTTCCCACCCGGACATTTCCCACCCGGACACTTTCCACCCAAAGCGGACACTTCCCACCCTAAAAAGGCCTCCGAATTCCAAGAATTTGTGTATGACCCTTTAAAATCTAACGCCAAGACATAACTAAATTCCCCAAGCCAAGACATAACTAAATTCCCCAAGCCAAGACATAACTAATTTCTCCAAGCCAAGACATAACTAATTTCTCCTAGCCAAGACATAACTAATTTCTCCAAGCCAAGACATAACTAAATTCCCCAAGCCAAGACATAACTAATTTCTCCAAGCCAAGACATAACTAATTTCTCCAAGCCAAGACATAACTAAATTCCCCAAGCCAAGACATAACTAATTTCTCCAAGCCAAGACATAACTAAATTCCCCAAGCCAAGACATAACTAATTTCTCCAAGCCAAGACATAACTAATTTCTCCAAGCCAAGACATAACTAATTTCTCCAAGCCAAGACATAACTAAATTCCCCAAGCCAAGACATAACTAATTTCTCCTAGCCAAGACATAACTAAATTCCCCAAGCCAAGACATAACTAATTTCTCCAAGCCAAGACATAACTAATTTCTCCAAGCCAAGACATAACTAATTTCTCCAAGCCAAGACATAACTAAATTCCCCAAGCCAAGACATAACTAATTTCTCCTAGCCAAGACATAACTAAATTCCCCAAGCCAAGACATAACTAATTTCTCCTAGCCAAGACATAACTAAATTCCCCAAGCCAAGACATAACTAAATTCCCCAAGCCAAGACATAACTAAATTCCCCAAGCCAAGACATAACTAATTTCTCCAAGCCAAGACATAACTAAATTCTCCAAGCCAAGACATAACTAAATTCTCCAAGCCAAGACATAACTAAATTCCCCAAGCCAAGACATAACTAAATTCCCCAAGCCAATACATAACTAAATTCCCCAAGCCAAGACATAACTAAACTCCGGTTGTGCTGTTAACCTAACCTAACCTAACCTAACCTAACCTAACCTAACTTAACCTAACCTAACCTAACCTAACCTAACCTAACCTAACCTAACCTAACCTAACCAACCCAACCGGAATTTAGTTATGTCTTTGCTTGGAGAATTTAGTTATGTCTTTGCTTGGAAGATTTAGTTTCAAGCTAAGGGTCATTCAAAAATGCTGTTTTTTTGTGTTTGGGTGGGAAATGTCCGGGTGGGAACTGTCCGCCAGCCGAAATTGGGTGGGAAATGTCCGTTTTTGTTCGTGAAAAACTTCCGGGTGGGAAGTGTCCGCTTTGGGCGGGAAGTGTCCGGGTGGGAAATGTCGCAGGTGGGAAAACGCCGGACACGATCAATACACAATATTATTATATGGGCTTTCAAATTCAATGTTTCAATTGCAAATTGAAATGGGCTATAGGCTTTGAACATTTAATATCGGATGATTGCGGATTGGGTCATTCATGTCACGTCACAGTGACATTCAACATTGTCACTGTGATTGTGATGTGACTGCTTTCTTTTGCTTTGTTCTGGTTGAATTAATTTTTGATTTGTCGTTTTAGCTTGAAGCGAGTGAGATAAGGGATTACGAATGGACGGTTCAAATTCCACCTCGAAGCAGGATCACGGAGAACATCGATGTCTTTCTTAAAGCAGCCGAAATCAACCAAACATATAGGTTCAGTGATCTTGAATTTAAAGAGGGTTTCCTGGGCCAAATTAAACATTCCTGGTAATGGTATAATTCATTGAATGAGATATATTTATATATGTATAGAAGTATAGATTAATAGAATTAAGATGGATGGAGGTCGTAAGGGGTCTGCTATCCATGGGGTCGGTCGTCCCCACTAGTATATAGTTGTAGTGGTCTAGTGGTCAGTGATTGAAATGCTAAAGTTAAGTTATATTTTGCAGGTGCTTTGAAATTGTGAAGGATTGTGCAATCAAGTTAGAGTTTAGGATCATGAAGGAAGGTAAACTCCTGGTTCGTAAATGCCTCTTGCAAACCTTTTCAGACGGAAGATCGAAGGGGACGACTACCTTAGATTTGACGAGGGCCCCTCCGGCTTATTCGCAGAGTCACTTTATTTGGTCAACCGATAAGGGGCAGCGAATTCCAATTATGTATTGGAACGACTCTGTGGACAGGATCAAGCTCATTTTTACTCTACACCGTGAACATGGTAAATTCAACTATTTTTTCTATTTCCTCTTCATTATTACTAAATACTATCTATTATATATATATTGTCTTTTATTTTTCATTAATCATTATACTTTGTGGATTTGTTAGTTGGGACATGCATAACATCTCCATCAGCCTCTTGGTCTGGATTGAACAATAGAGGAGAGGGACTTCAATGGGCTCAATTGAATCTTCTTGACAAATACTTGAGATCCAAGCAACCCGATGTGACCCTTGTGGCTGATCAAGGCCACGAGTTCCCCGCGCATCGATACCTCCTCTCCTGTAAGTTTCTAACCTTGATTTTCATTACGAATTTCGGAATTTCCGAACCAATTAAATATTTTTTAGGTAAAATATATAGGGATTTATGGTTTTGCGGGCTAGAGAGCCTAACCTAACCTAAAATATATAGGGATTTATGGTTTTGCGGGCTAGAGAGCCTAACCTAACCTAAAATATATAGGGATTTATGGTTTTGCGGGCTAGAGAGCCTAACCTAACCTAAAATATATAGGGATGAGTCCAGTGTTCGAGCGGATGTTCGAACAGGGAATGAAGGAAGCATTGGAAGGTCGGGTTGAGATTCCAGACATTCGTCACGAAGTCCTCAAGGAACTCCTCAACTTCTTGTACAATGGGGAAATCGCTACAACCGATGATAACCATGACATGATGTACGTGGAATTGTTCAAAGTTGGACACAAATACGAAATGACTGGACTGATGAACAAATGTGGAGAACGAATTGTGGACAAGGTCATCAGCTTTCTGAACGCAGGGGAGATGTTTACCTTGGGAGAGGTGTACAGTGTGGACGCATTCATGCAAAAGGCCATCCAAATCATGAAATGGTGAGACTACTTAATTTTAATTAAAGTTCTATATACCTACATGCAATTGACTGCTTTTTCTGAGATCTGAAATTATAATTTTGAAATTGACAGGAACAAATCGCAGGCGTTCAAAGATGGTGAGTCCATCGGAGACTTCAGTACCCGATTTCCTAAACTGGCGTTCGAAGTCTTGATGAAATGAACTCTGACGTCGGAGATGACATATTGATTTCAATTACAAACATTTCATTTAACTCTTCAGTTAAGCGACTCCCGGAAAATAAAATGAGATGAAAAACGGGCATAGTCATTAGAATTTAAGTGCAATTTAGGGGGTTAGCCCGAATTAACATTTAAAAAATCCGTGTTACCTTATTAAATGAAATAGGCATTTACCTCCTTTTTGACTTTGAAATAAACTCGTATCTAAAGAATTGCAGATAGTTATAATCTCATTGACTGACTATCTTATACGTGTAAAGGGCTATTTATGTTTTATTTAGGTTTCATAAAAATTAATTTCATACGATCATACGACGAAACCATAGATGGACGAAACTCACGAAACATGGCATTTAAATTTAAAGTAGAGTGGAAACTCCAAGTCCAACAAACGCGTCGATAATTCTGCATATCACATATCATACCTAACTGAACTGAACCGTAGTTCCATGGTTCATGTATCGATAGTCCTATCCTAAAATGTTAAACTTCTAGAGATTTTAAGGTTAGAAATTCCAAGGCCCTTAATCAGTGAAAAGGTAGGGATCAAAGTTCATAGTTACGTAATTATAGTCCGCATTTGCATCATTTCGTTCGTACCGACTGCATCTTGGCCTTGGACTAGGAGAGACCCTTTGTGCAACAAGTCAGCGCAGATGAAGCCAAAACATAACGTCGGAGTTTGTAGTTTGTACATTGTGCATGCATATCAGAATATCAGCGTCCTTCTCAATTCTTTGTCCACCTTCCACCAAGACCAACGTTTGTCAGTCGCAAATCGCATTGTCAGTCAGTCTTGAGACGTTGAAGTGGCCAGTTCAGAGTTTATTCATAGGGACTTAATTACGGAATCAGGACCGTAAAATCTTTCGACAACCCAGCAACGCTAAACTCTCAACCTCGATCTCAATTTGCAATTCTAAACGAGAGTTTTTTGAATTAATCTCGGACATTTCACATTTTCTACCATAATTTCTTCGATATCTAACATCGAAGACGAAGACGACGTATTGTGTTCCTAGACCTGGTTCCAGGGCCAAGAATCGTGAATCGTCAGTCGGAACGGAATGTCGGAAATGAATCAATCGCTAAAATTCAAAATCGTGAGCATTAAGCCCACAGACACAGATGTGCCAAAGACCTCAACTAAAACAATAGTCGCACCCGCAAATTCGGAGATTTCGGGGCCTGCTGCTGTTCTACAGGTAAAATACATTTTATAGTTTCTCTGATTAGGTTGAATTTAGCATTCGTATAATTACGAATTGGAGAAAGATTCTACGATCGTCAGTAAACCAGATCCAGATCCAAATATTTTCTTTCAAAACCTCCCCTAATGTCCGATTTCGTAAGATCTCAAATATGGAAATAAAAGTTAAAAAAGTACTTAATCAAATATTAAAACTAAAATTAACTACAAAGAATATTGAATATATTGCTGTCGAAAAAGAGGCGAAATTGAGAAAAGTCGAATTTTTTCCTTTTCGTCATAAAGCGCTCTGTCCTTGACCTTGCGACCTATTCTAGTTGTAATCAAATTTTATGCATAGTTCTATATTAATAATTAATTGGGACGAGAGTTGTTTTAAAAAGTATGGGGATGTAGATGGGACAGTTGGGAATGTTCCCTTGTTAGTCTTAAAATCCCTGTGCTAATTGACTCGCCGGATAAAAGCCCTTTCGTCTGTGTATTTTGCATGCCTAATATATTATAGTCCATTGCCTTAACATGGGACTGGACTAACTATTTACTATAGAGGACGACGAGAGTTTTAGCCGGTTAGTCAAGGAGCAGAAGGGCTTTATAAACTGATAATAAGTTTAACAAGGAGACGGCTTGTTTTATGGGGCTCTATTTTAAGTTAATTTATTTTAAGACACGGCAATTAATGAATTAGAACTGGATGTCTTGGGGTGGAAATCAGCGTTCATTTCGTTGTACTTCTTTGACAATAAATCTAATACCAATACCGAATAATATAGTAAAATAATTAATTCACTTTTAATTAACTCTATTACTTGATGGTGCTAATGTTTAATGCTTGCAGTTGGAAGCGTCGGAGCGTTGGGAGTACAGTTGGACTCTGTCACTTCCACCACGGAGCAGATTGGAACAGCATTTTCGGGTTATCCAACAACAGCGGAAGCCCAACCCCTATACCTTCCATATCAAATTCAGTGGAGGGGTGCTTGGACAAATTCGACATGATTGGTAAATATTTAATTTACTTTACAATTCATCTATTTATATGTGCATTTGTGAACTACAAATTCCATATAAAAAAACATGAAAAAAATTGAAAAACGAAAATCTTTGCAAAGTAATTCTTCTGAATGGCCAGCGATTTTTGAGAAATCGTAAGGGGAATTGGGCAGAAACTGGGTGTGGCGGGTGCGGTAGCTGTATAATTGAGGAATGACTTTTGTGAAAATGCTCGCTCTCGCGCAATACTATTTTTTGACGCTCGCAATGTTAAAACTCTATTTACTCTTGGGTCGAACCGAAAAAAAAAGTTTCTCCCTCTTTCAACGTTCCAACGGTACTAGTTGCTACCTCACGGCCCCACATCTATTTTCTGCACATTTCCCACCCTAATTTCTCAAAAAACCACTGAATCAGAAAAGAGCCACTGCTTTCATTTTCGTGTTTATATTTTTTGCTTGATTTTTCGGTATATTATTATACCATATGGAGTTTGTTATGAAAAGCAGGCCCAATGTTGGAAATTAATTTCTTTTGAATAACTTTCAGGAGCTTCACTATCGATAAAAATTGTAAAATCGTCGCATCACTACTCGTCCGAAAATCTGCCGAATTCGATTTACTGGTCAGCAAATGTACCCTTCAAACATTTTCCGGGGAAATTTTGAAGGACCGGATGCCTTTGCCACTGAAACGGATCAATAAGAAGGCTGAACATAATTTCTCTACTTGGTCAACGTCTAGAAGCGGATGTATTCCGCAACCTATCGATATTAAAGACGTTTGGGACGAATCGGTGGACCAATTTAAGATCGTTTTGACCGTCCTTCGGGAACCTTGTAAGTCTGACCCTCAGTCGTAGTCCTCTAATTGTTTCTCATAACTTCAGAAATCTGTAATCCTTAATCCTTATGTTGTTATGTTTTTGTCTAGCCCCACAATGTTTGACCAAATCTCAAATCGACACCGCACCCGCGACACAGACGCTCGCACTCCCATCCACCGTTGTCAACGAATTCTTAACGTCCAAGATAAAAACCCAATCAAAGGGACCGGAACCGGATGTGACGCTCATGGCCGGAGGGCAGGAGTTCCATGCTTATCAAAAAGACCTGGCTGGTAACAATAATTGTCTTAAATGCTGCCAGAAGCAGCTTAAGAACCCAGTTACTAATTGAATTCTTAACTGTTTTTAGACAAGAGTCCATATTTTGAACGCTTGTTTAAAAAAGGGCAGAAGAGGGATCTAGGCTCTGATCGAGTTCGTGTTCAGATGAAATGCATCCATCCGGACGTTCTAAGACAACTTCTGCGGTTCTACAGCGAGGGACAATTTGAGGCGACGGAAGGTGAGGGTTACGATTTGCTTGCCGTACGTTTGTTCATCGCTGCAGACAAGTACGAGTTTGAAGAACTGAAGAAGAAGAGCCGTGAGCGGATTCTACGTCCGGACATGACGTTATTGTTATTAGAAGCCTCTGGGTCCCGAGTCGACTTCGACGCTATTTTCACGCAACGAGTTGTCGAAATTCTCAAAGAGTGAGATTGCATTTTTATCGTTTAATTCTTATCCATCGTCAGATATGTTAGAGAGATTTTTTATTAATTCGACTCTTCATTTGGTTGACATAATAGGAACAAAGCAACGGCTTTTCAAGATGGACGGGCGTACAAGGACTTCAGTGACCGGTACCCGGAGTGGGCCTATGCAGTTTTTAAAAAATGATGATGAAAAAATCCACTAATTATATGATTATCGGCCATACAGCTACGGCATGTAATGATCAGATGAATTTCTAATTAACTGTAAGGTTAAAAATTGGCGACTGTAGTTAGACAAAAACCGTATTTATGTATTATATATATCACCCTACGGGGAAGAACTTTCTCTTGTTACTTTCTACTTTCTAGACCGTAGAGCGGTAGAGCGTAAGATAATATGAAGGATAGGATATGAATGACCGTCTCGTTGAGCCCCAAACGAGCATTTAGAAAAGTCAAATAAAATGGACTAATGGACTTTGTTCTTGTTAAAGAAACTGTTTGAAGCGTTTAATAGTAGGAACGGAATCTTAGAATTGTAGTCCGTTATTTCGAGTCTCCTTTTTTGATAATAAAAAATGCATTTCGAATTATAAGCCCATTGTAGTTCGAAGTGAATTTTTATCATAAAAGCGCATAAATACCTCTTGTTAATACCGTAAAAGTACTCATTAACTTTGACATTTGAAAACAATTACTTTTGTTGGATTCGATAAATATGGTTAATTCAACGACTACCATAACAATATTGGCAAGTTAAATCAGGTACAGATCGAATGATCCTTCATCTAATGATTTTTTACGCTTAAATTCACATGAATCCAGCATATAATTACTCAAAGGAGTTCCGGTTCCAGTCTCATAAAAGAGCCCATCTGTCCATCTCTCTAAATCTGTAGAAAAGTCCCAAAATAAGTTTCTCATTCCAATCCAAGATGATTGAAATTGAAACTGTGTATATCTACTATCTCGTAGAAAGTAAGAAAAGCGAGCCACCCACACCGGGATTTACATGAAATCCGGCACAACCTCAGCCACGAGCCAACGTCTGGATTCAGATCCGAAATCGGGAAATTGGCGTCAGAAGAATGAGGACATGACCTGACTCATTCTCAAACAATTGTCTCACACGTATTTAGAATTGACGTCGACAAGAGTGCATATCCACACTTACTATTTATATTCACACTCCGACTAAAGCATTGTCGTTTTTGTCAACACCTCAACACTCGAGTCGAACAAAGGGAAGAGGCTGATTATTCTCGAGGATCTGATCTACCTACACCCCGGCAGCATCGACTACTCAATATATCAAACCATTCATACCCACGATTTCAAAGATCTATAGTCAAGTCAGGTCCCGAGGGGACCATACTCATCAACCAAAGCCAACGGCCCGAGGATATTGCAGGGTCTCCTGCTCCAAACTCTCCTCGTTTGCAATCTTGTTTTTTACAAGAATTAGATATCCAAGACCCTATCGGCTTATTCATTGGTTGGATAATGTGCTAAGGCTTATTTTAAATGACAAGAATGAATTAAAAGATGACTAAATGTGTTAAATTGTTGGGAAAGGGGTTGTATATGCGTCTGGGAATGAATTCCGTAAGCCGCCTTCAAATATTATTCGAAATTGGAGGATTTTATTTATTCATTCCTTTCTCTCGACAATTCACACAGAAAGATTAAGTTCCCGTATTCTTTTCTACGTAATCCATGTTTTGGGAACAGAAATGATATTGAGATATGACGGCAAGAACCAAGGAGTATCCACGAGTCTACGTGATTCGATAGGAAATTGCGAAATATCTTAAAGCAAACAATCATCAGGCAACCCACACAAGACAAAATTGCTTCTTTGAAAAGTATAACATCTGACTTATCATAAGAAAGAGTAGTAAGTAGAGTACATTTAGATTTTTTTAGGCCATTCCTGTGTATTGACATAATTTTTTAAGCTTTGCATTCCAGTTCCTCACCTGACAATAACAGTTTGTTAACAGTAATTGGAAAGTTATCAAGTTTTTTAAGTACTGACTTTGTAAGTAATTGTGAAATTGTAGTCGGAGATTATTCTTAATTGCTAATTATAGATTGTAATTTGTAATGTTGGCTTGTGTTCCATTCCATTAAACAACAACGCTTAGTTTCGGTTGAGGCTCCATCGATCTGCACAGTTCCTTCGTAAATATTTTGATGACATCGGGTGGGGTAATTACTTTTACTGTTTTAAATTCTAAATATCACACGAGTGGATCTATTATGTACGAGAGACAGAAATATTGGTAAACGACCATATTTAAAATCATTGACAAAAGTAGTAAGTAACTATATTTTAGACTAATTACAGTTACAAAGAACGTACTTAAGATTAAATAAATGACTTTTCCCAAGGAGTGTTTACGGTCCGCTTTAAAAGACAGTCGATTTGTTCGGATTTCGAATACCTAAAAGGCTTCTTTAAATAAGTTGTAAGACACGACGATTAAGTTTGTAACACGGTATACAAGGACTACTACCAAGGGAAATTAGTACTACCTATTACATTCTTTACGATTATTTATGTTAAAAAGTTATTAATCATTTAAGTTACGCTCTGTAATACGTATGGCGGTTTAATAGCGACTACACAATCATAGAAGGTACATATAGCGGAAATTACTTACATTAAAGATAACAGTATTTGCCTACTCATTAACAATTACAACTGACAAGGATGAATTCGATGGAAAGATGGATTTTTGAAAGACTAGTCTCTTCTACAGAAACGTTACTATATATATTTACTACAACTATAAAGAGAAAAACGACCTAAGAATAAGGTCTATTAGCGTAAAATATTTAGTTCATAAAGTATTTAAAGACAGTTAGATAGGATCATGGAGTATTTCTCACGATTCTTACTAAATCTCGAGCGATTTCTCAAAAAAATTCTTAATTTTCGAGTTTTTTTCTTCCCCAGGAGAGAAAAAGTTTGGAAATGTGTATTTGAATTGCTGTTTGGGTCGGTGGTGGTTGTTAAATGTCGGAACGGGAGTGGGGCCTTGAACGCTGACGTCTTCGTGCCAATTCTGACTGAACGACTGGACCCAATGGAGGTGCCTTTGGACTTTGTGACAGGGCCGAGTACGTGGCTTGAATCGCGCTCTGCAAGCAAACAAAAAAGCATGTAGTCATTTGAACCTTAACAAAACTCGAGCCTCAACATTCCTTTCAATTTAGCCCAATTTACAACCACAAAAAACCACCACTGCCCATTATCATTACTTATTCTCCCAGTTAGTATGGAGAGAGGGAACTACAGGCCTTATGATTTGTAAAAATACACATCATTTATTATGTGACTGTGACGAATCTACGGTAGGCTAAATTGTAACTGGGAACTTATGGATCCAAGGCCGTGGATAAGCTGTGAGGACTTAAGAGGTTAAATAAAAGAGAGTATAAATAAAGGTACATTTCTTTGTTAGGGGGGAAAGGGATGTCTAAATCAATTAGGGTCCAATTCAATGAAATCCCAGTCCGCTCATTGAAAGGCAGACGATGGTGTCCCATAAATGAAACATCTCATTCTTCAATTCCAAACGGGGAGAAAAAAAAACTTTCTCAACAACTTTCTCTTTCAACAACTCAAAAACTATAATACTTCTTTCCGGCCAGAAGAGTAGTAAACTCAACAGAGTCACTTGTCTCTATAATACGTCTGAAACTCTGACTAAAACTCAACGATCAAGTAGGGTTGCCCCAGCCCCATCCTCGATTTAGACAATTATTCAGGGGTGAACCCTTTAATGGGAAGACCTTGTCTGTCTGTCTGTCTCTCCGCTTGCGCTCTATTGAACGGTTGCAGTTTTTAAAAAGCGGTTGTCGGATATCAAACCAGCATTTGCTGGGACATAAGTGGAATAAATTTTTAAAACTTTGGTCACACCCCCTGACCCCCCAAATGTAAAATTTCCAATAAATTGACTCCTATCCGTGTCCAGCAACGAAGAGATTGTTTGGAAACGCAATCACTCCCATTTACACCCATTAGCACCTGGGGGTGTGACTGCGCAATATGGCGGAAGTGCGGTTTTGACAGCTTGGTTTCACCCCTTCCTTACGTGCGTTTGCAACGGTTTATTCTTCCATGTCCACGACATCACTTATCTTCCCTAAGTCCACCAATAGTAATACCAATATGCTTATTCGTCAGTCAAGGCTAATGGAATTTCAGAATTTCATGTGAAAAGTGAAAAACATGCCTTTAAATGCTGAAAAACGATTAGATGATTACTCTCAAATTTTATGAAAATTACTGGCATCCCGGTTCCCGTTTACTATATGATACTCCCAGAAATCCAGAGCACCTTTTGCCGGACTATTTGCTATATGCTTATTTTTTCGCCTATCAGTAAGTTCGGCATAACGGTTTTTTCTCTCGTGATCGTGGGTTGTAGGAACCGGGCCATCTCTATAAACACTAACTGTCGGATGTGGAGGAGGAAAGAGATGTTATCGGATAGCCCTTATAGACAATCAAGTAGAGGAGTGACTAGGGCTAGTATAGGGAGCATTTGACAAAAATAGAAAGCTCATTCCACAAAATGACAAAACTCGTCCAGAATTCTAAATAGTCTCCGGAATATGAATCCTCTCTCTGATATTTGGAAAGTATGTTCAAGTGAAAGTTCTTGAGGGCAACTAGACCAAGTACTACTCCAGTAGCAACTAGGACAGAGGACTAAGGAGGACTGACGGAGGGACCTCGTTCCCGTCAAACAGCAAAAGTAAACTTGAAATGCCTTTCATATCTATTTTTGTGGAAAGCCGTTTGTTCTTCGACTTTACTACATTTTGCCACCTTCCCTTTATGTTTTCTGTCACCTTCCATCCTGACAAAGTCTAAACATCCTCCTTCCATATAACCCCATACCGACATAAGATAACCTCCAAGATATACCTACCTACTACCTACTAGGTATATTTATATAAACGCCCTATATCTGTATTACCTCTCTTTACACCCACGCAAGAAATTACCTTCTCTCTCTCAGTCACCTTCCACGTTTCAGGTCAATATCTCCGCAATGCCGAACTTTCACTAAAAACCCTTCTCCCAGCATAAAACAAAAAGTCTACAAACAAACTTCACGGAACTCCTTCTGCTAGACTCAATGAATACCTGACTAATTTCAAATTCGGAAGATCATTTTCATTCTTTAGAGTTTACCTTTAAGGTGGCAGGATACTCGATAGGTACAGAATTAGCTGGAAGAGAATGACGATTTCGAATCCAAGGACTGTGTGCTACATCCCTGGCTGTTGGTCGCCGATTCGGATCTACATCCAACATCCGTCGAACCAACATTTTTGCAGACTCCGAAATATTGGTCCAGTTCCCGGAACTGACATCTATCTTACCCGTCCCGATCCGAGAGAGTATCGTTGCCGGAGTGTCATTTGGACCTGTTGCGAAAGGTGTCTTCCTATTGTGTCAAAACAAGATATATTCTCGTCAATCATTGGATGTTACGATTCGTGATCAATAGATCATTATGCAAATTAACGCCTTCAAAACTTTCTCGTATAGGTAAGTATTACTATACTTACCCAGACAGCATTGTAAATAGAATTACGCCAAGCGACCAAATATCACAGGCAGCATCGTAGCCTTGTTTCCTCAGCACTTCAGGGGCTACGAAGTTAGCCGTATAGCAGGGGGTCATCAACAAACCATTTTCTGCCCTCAATTGCTTCGCAAACCCGAAATCACAGACCCGAACACCATCGGGCTTTTGTGTTACATCCGCATACACTATGTTTGAGGGTTGAAGGTCCCGATGAACCACCTGCAAATTTAATAATAAACAGTAATAAAAACCGTAACAATACATATTCACTCTCAGAGTATTTACTCTATGGTCCTGGACCATAACTTGATTACGTTACATGCAATTTATCACCGTAATTTAATTAGAGAAGGATATAATATGATAAAGATAGTATAGTCATAGTACCCCATTTCTATGAAGGTAAACGACTGTATCAGCTATCACGGACATAACCTCCGCAGCCTCTCTTTCCGAAAGCCTTTTATGTGCTAAAATTTTGTCAAATAGTTCTCCACCTCGTAGTAATTCCGTGACCAGATAGACATTGCTAGAATCCTCGTAAACCTGTTGGATATTTTTTATACGTTTACATTAAAATTACACTCTCGTACAATTTTGAAATTTTACAATCATATAATAATGGTTATTCATAAAATTGGTTAAATGCATACACTGTATAATGTGACGATATGAGGATGTTGACTATGGCGAAGTAGGATGTCCACCTCATCATGCCATTCTCGCCCTCCTTTCGTAATAATCTTTGCGGAAAAATAAGAAAAAACGAAAGCTCATAAAAATTCTAAAATAAAATAAAGCATACAGTAAAATAAGAGTAGTTGAAATAGAGGGGGAACCTTAACAGCATTTTCCACTCTGGAAATTTTATGAACACACCGGTGACAAGTTGCATAAGCACCTTTGGCGATCTCTTCCTTCATTTCGTAATCATCTAGAATATTGCTTTTCCGTATATCCTGCAACAAAACATAAATAAAATGAGTCCCACGGCCCTCATAAAAAGTCATATAAATAATATACCAGATATAGATCATGAACCAAACTAGATCTCTACAACAAATCTCCAGACGAAATCCAAAGTCTACATTCTCAGTCCCAGCTTAATTTCACAATCCTTTCCTCCATCATCTATTATTGCAAGAAGATCATGTACTACAAGGGCCATGCATACTCAAACACCACCACGTATATAAAGGGATTGCTCAGAATCAGAAACCATATAAGCACTACTACAGATACCCATACATCTATCATTCAATCATAATAATAGCTTTATCATTTGAATCGAATGCGTCATATTCATATTCTAGTAATAAAAACAGGGGCAGAGATTCTGAATGCCGTAAAGATACGCAGAAGATTTTGTAAAATCCCAGTCCAGTTTCAGAAACATAACCTAACTAACTCGGTCTATCTTTGACTAGAAAAAAAATCAGAAAAGCACTCGGGATTTGGTTATAAGTTAAAATCGGATTGTGAGACTTGGAACCAGAAAGACACCACATTTTTTTGTTGATGATTTTTAATCTACGTAAAATTAGCGAAAAAGTATATGTACTTGCACAAAAAAATGCTTAGAAAAAGAAAACAAAAATGTTGGCAGGAGGAATGTGAATAAATGTGTAAATTCTGATATTTACATATATCCTTTAAATCTGGTCTGTCTTAAAGTTCACTTTGGCAGATGGAAGAAAGATGTTATGTTTTAGAAGGAGCACTTACAGAACGGAATCGATCAGGAGTAGGTTTACTATTATCCAAGTTGGAAGTGTTGGAAATGATGTTGGAGGATGGGTTATTTACATTGGAAGTAGCAGATGCATTCATATTGTCATCCAAGAGGCAGGAGGCGATGAAGCTGAATCCTCGGAACAATTCATGGGCATTTGCACTTGGAGGCACTCCCGGTGAATCTATAACATTTAATCATAATTCATAATACATTTATTACACATTTTCTAATCAATTCACCCACAGCCAGAAGGAGTCCCATGCTAAATTATTTAAATTATGCTGGAATCCTCTATCAAATTCGGTTTTGAGAGATGTCAGGGATGTAAAGAAGCAAAGATATGATTTCGATTAGTTTTACATCCTCTCACATTTCCATTCTGACAAATTTACAAGTCCAGAGGAACTGAGGATATGGCATACCTCTATACACAATCTTTAACAGCGAATTTTGACGTATTTGGCAGTGTTGTTAGAATTGCGGAATAGACTAGACCAAACACTTATTTTACGCTCTGCTTATCAATTATGGTATTAAAATCTATTTATTCGTGAAAAGGTGCGACAAAGATTACGATACAAAAGTTAGGTTCAACTATTGTACATTGTAAAAAATAGTCAGATTGACAGATTCAGGCAACAATTTAAAAATCGTTCATTCATGCACGTGTGTAGAAACTGTAGTTTGACATACTTATTTTTTAATTTTTTTTACCTTTGGGGGTCTTGGACGTAAATTCGGTGTCAAAGTAAAAAGCCTCATCAGCTCGAGATACGGCTGGCTTAAAGGGTGGAATCACTCCCTTCGTCCATAACTTGTCCCAGTCGATATTACTAAAGAAGCAATGGGATTTGATCTCTTGCACTCCACCTGAACAAAAATGGATCTGTTTAAATCTTGTTATCTTTTTATAATTTTGTATAATATTTAATATCATACAAAATTTTGTGAGCAGATATTCATGAAATTACCGGCTCCAAGTCGATTGGCAGGATTTCTTTTGAACAATGCCCTTAGAAGTGACTGGGCTTCGACAGACAGGAACTGTGGCATTCCTAACTTGGCTTTGAGTATCTGGACCATCGTGTCCTTACGATTCGTCCCTTGAAATGGCAAAGATCCCGTCAACATCTCGTACATGAGGACACCGAAGGACCACCAATCAGCAACATAGCCATGGCCCTTCCGATTCACGACCTCTGGAGCCATATATTCGACAGTGCCACAAAAGGAGTAGGCCTTCTCATCCTCCAAAGGCTGCTTACTCAGGCCGAAGTCCGTGAGGGAGATATGGCCGTCGGAATCGAGGAGAATGTTTTCCGGTTTCAAATCTCGATAAATGATCCCAATGTTGTGCAGATGATCCAAAGAAAGCGCCAATTCCGCGAGGTAGAACTTTACATCTTCTTCCGTAAACATGATCTCTTTAGCTAATCTTGTGAAAAGATCACCTCCTCGGAGAAAGTCCAAAATGAGGTACAGTTTCCCTTCCGTTTGGAACGCGTAGTGGAGTTTGACGATGAAAGGGTGTTGGACTTCAGTCAGAATATTTCTCTCCATTTTCGTACGGACCCGATCTCTGATCTTTAAAGTGGCCTTCCGTAGTACCTTAAATTATAAGATATAAGATTAGACCAATTTATGAACGTGCTTGCTCAACATTATCAAATTATGTGTTTGGATGAGGATTTTACATTTTTGATTCACTCCACCGCACATGTTGCGGACAATAATCCGAATCAAGTTTTAATTTAATTTAACAAGCCAATTTTTCTTCTAACAGTTACAACATACCTTCATGGCGTATAATGTACCAGCATCATTCCCAACAACTTTCCGGACGAGAAACACCTTGCCGAATGAGCCTTGACCCAGGACTTTGAGCAGTTCGAACTGTGAAGGGTCTGCCTTGTCGTGTCCCTCACGGGTCACGTCGATGACCTCGATTTCAGCCTCCACTCCATTCATTGGCTCTTCGTTCTCGTCTGGAGATTCGGCCGGACTGGACTTTTTGGAATCGTTATTATTTCCATGTGACTGACTTGAGTTTGGAGAAGGGTCAACCTGCTCGTCAACTAACATATCTTCTGCTCCACTTTGACCTTCGGCACTCCCTTTACTGTCCCCCCAGGGCACCCGCAGTTGATGGGCTAATGGCATCTTCCCAATCGTTTCCACGAACTAGCAGCACTCTACTGAAACAGTCAAACAAAAACATTTCAATTAAATCGCTCATCCTCATTCATTCATTACACTCCAAGCTCCGTTAAGAACCCATAAGAAAATAAATAATGTAACTGTTCCGCATTCCGATTGTATACCATATTTCATACAGTCCATGTATATTATACTACCGACAGACAGATTAAAAATGACTGAAGGTAATAATACGCTATGCAATTATCTCATGAATAACCAGGTACGGCTTTTATATTGACGTAAATACGCCTTCAACGAAACTAGAGTGTTCTAACTTTGGACGAAATGAACGAATGGAACCAATTAATAGAGGATGGACCGTATGATATTGAAGAATCAAGAGTATTGCATGGAATCAAAAACCAATTAAGCCGTCCTTAGTAAATATCTATGAGTCGGAATTGGCTGTGGGGCTTGATTGACTAATTTGAAACGACGCAAAATCTTGAGCCCTCGATGACATATGAAATTAAAATTAAGAGATATCTGCTCATTCAATTTATATTCATTCTTGTTATTCCAAATTACCGCAAGCAATCGATGAATGATAATTACCCTCACTGGAAAATATTCATAGTTCCAAACGGGCGGAAGAGCCCGATTAAAAATAACTACAGCCCACATCATGCCTTACCTAAAACCAAATCAGGTAAACTAAAACGGTAAAGGCGTTCACAGTTAATATTGCTATACGAAGTTGTAAGTGGTTATTTTATCAGTTATTAGTAATTATCAGATACGATACTTATACTAGACAAGACAGGGTTGGGAATTAAGCAGTTTCGAGTTTAAAAAATTATACACAGGGCGGTTGGTTTTGGGTATTTCAAGAGGATGCTTTGATTTGAGTCGAAGTTAATTAAATGAGGAATGGTGTCTCTGAAAACGTGAAAACTAAATGGGACGGCTGCTAGCTTATATATTTCCTTACCTCTCTGTCTGACTCTGTCGAAACTGATTTAATTGCAGATTAAGATAGTTTTTCAAGACAGTAGAGAAATGAAGTTAAAAGAGATGAGTAAAGTTATTTAAATTGGAGGTTGTTGGGTGAAAGTCTGTGACTTTCTCTCTACTTTCTCCAGCTGAAGAGAGAAGTGAGTTCCACAACTGTTGCTTTCTCTACAGTCGACTGAGTCTACGCAGTCACCAACAAACTCTCTCTTCATCTCTCCATCCCCAGTACCAAAGAACGGTTTTAATTTAAATAGAGCTCACAGAACTGGAATTCATTACATATAAGTTAATAAGTTAATATTGACAATAATTGACATGGAAAGGAAATCCAAATATATTTATTGTGTCATTCATCCGTTCCAACAAAATTAAATGTGAAATGAGCTTGGGTTTTTTTTTAAATTTCTTTAAACTTTCTTGTATGAAAGTTGGGAGTCTTGGGTTGGGACTGTTAAGGGAGAATGTGTAATGAGTTGATAGTTGAGGGATAAATTGTGAAGAATCCTGGATAATAAATTGATAGAGAACCGAGAAGGAGGACTATTAGACTACCTCAATGTTCATGAATATTCTAATCCGTCACATTCAATTTCCTACAACACACAATGCAACGAACCCAATTAAAATCCAGGACTCATTAGTCATTGTCATTATTCATTATTATATATACCCGTTCTAACTTTTAATAACTCCCCTGTTACGACAGATCCGGATCTACTGGTTAAACTTTACATCCCTTCCTATAATTGGTTCTTTCCTTCTCGTAGTAACCCAAAACTTGAATAGCATCCGAATCCGACCTCCTCAGCATTTGATTTCCATTTGAAACTCTTTTTTTATTATTTCACATCCCAAATATTCAAATATACAAAACAATTTCCAACTTGGAAATAGTTGGGAACGAATTCAATTTCCAACTAATATTGCAACCTTTTGGAACTCGGACTATACTGGTACCAAAAAATCACAAATAAATAGATTTCCGAAAATTGAAACCGTTTGTGTCTCATTAAATTCACAATACAATGATTGCCCCAGAAAAAATTCTGCATTCTTTATCTGAAAAAAGCCCTAGAAATCCGAATTTGTCCCGGTTTTCCTGATATATATATATCAAAGCATCTTATCTTGATCTACGATCATTTGTCATTATATAACGAAAGGAAAAGTGTACATAGTGATCAGATTGCAGAGTTGAGATTGAAGTTTTTAAATGATGAATGCATGATGCATGAGATGATTTAGGTTCGGATCTGATTTCACCTTTTACAACCCAATCAAATCACTCATCCAATATCCATTCAGATTTCTTGTCTTTTTCACTTAAGAGGGGTTCATATAGCAAAGTTTTGCGATTTTTTTTGTACCATTATTTTCTAGGTTTCAATTCAATACGATTGGAATGGTATATATGACAATCCCCACTGATTTCGAAATTGTCAACAAAATTGAGGGGAAAGGAAGGAAAAACGGAAAAAGAAAAAACCCTTTTCCTTTCTCCGCCCCTCTTCCTCCAAGGCTCCCTACAAATTCCAAACTTTCTTTTTCACAACCAACCCTCAAATTTCCCATTTTCTGAACTTTGGCTGAATTTATTTTAATCTCCTCTCATCTTCACATCTTCCTTAGCTTTATTCCATTCCTTTTAATAAGGATAATAATACTATCAAAATAGAAATTTTGCAAAAAATATAGTTTCGATTTTGATAATAAAACCAAGGAATAAACCTAAGGAAGAGGAAGAGGGGCGGAGAAAGGAAAAGTCTCGGGGTTTTTTCTTCTCACGCTCACTCGACTCCTTTTTGCTGACAAAAAACCTCGCGCGCCCTTCCTTTCCCCTCAATTTTCTTCACAATTTCGAATGCAATGGGGATTGTCATATATACCATTCCAATCGCGTTGAAACGTACGAAATAATGGTGCAAAAAAATTGCAAAACTTTGCTATATCAATCGGGCCAGGGGCCAACCTGTCACCACTGTCACTTTTGTTGTGAATTGTGACATGTCGGCATGTCTGTCTCCGTCATAAGACATGGATGAGTAACTCGCCGACCTCAATTTTAACTCAAATTAAGCATATTTCTTGCTCAATTCATGCAGAGCGCACGTGGTTCAGAAATAATGCTTTCCCAGGCCCCAGGCATCAACACTAATTAATAATTTAATAATTTAAATTAACCATAGTAGTCTTTAGTCTTCAAAGTATTTTGACAATTATAACTAATTAATGGGAAGTTTGGGGTGAAAGGAGAAAGATTGGTTTTTGAGGCCTGTCTGCCTCTATTAGAGTATGATCCTATGAGGTATCCAGGTATGAATGGTCCCATGTGGGCTACCTTCTCCTAAAACTCTGGCCCCGTGTTGTGGGATCAGTTCTAGGGAATCCGACCACCGGAAATAATGTCAATACAGGAACAAGGCCAACAAATAGAACAGACAGACCTTACAAGGGACATCACCCAAAACTGCCACTCAAATACTTCTCATATTTTTACGATTGCACGCACAACCAGTTTTAAAAATATATAAACTAGCTCCAACATTTATTTTAAGTATTCTAGAAAAATTAAATATTAAATTGAGCTGTGTGTGAAGATACTTTTCACCACTTCTTTTGCTTTCATCCCAAAAGTTAAAAGTAGATAGGAGATGCGTGGACCATAGAATTGGATGGGGTGGACATTGGACAAGTCGAAAAAGAGTAAGAGTATTGCTTCAGAACGAGGGCTTCCATTTATTATATAGGAAATTTTAAATCAAAATATTCTGTATCTGAGTTTTGGATGATGTCCCTTGTACGTGTACCTGTACCTTGTATGATGCCTTACTGTAAATCACAGCGTGTTAGTCTGTAGTAATGGGGCCTTGAGTGAGAAATGAGGAGTCCGCCAAACCATTCCCTGTCAACTCAACTGTCAAATAAACCCATGTCACTCATCATTCCGAATGATGAGTGACATGGGTTTATATTCATTCCTGACGTAGTGACGTACAAAACCAAACAAATCTCATAAAAGCGAGGCGAAGGCGAAATGACTAAAAGCACTATTTCTAAATGCTCCAAACCCGAGTTCATCTTCTAACGACCACATGTTTTATTTTAATTGTTAGTATATATTATTAGTAGGTTCAACACAAAAAATCAAGCGATTCTTGGTATAACGTCCCGGGTACTTCCCTTGTAAGTTCTGACAGTTGTGTCATCGATGATCATGGAATGGAAGGGGCTCAGCCCATGACAATTGACAATATATTTTCTGAACTCAAGGTCTCTCATAGTAGTAATTAGTCATTATAAATTCAGCATATGAGTATGAGGCATTGGATATTAGTAAATCTCCTTTGAGGCGGAATTGGGATTTCTTTTGGTTAGCTAGAGACAACGGACCAAGTGTAGTATAAGTGGTATAAGATGACTAATAATAAATATGTAATGCATAATAATAAATAAACCGTTGCAAACGCATGTACAAAAGGGGTGAAACCAGGTGAAAGTATTTGTATCAGTGTATTATTAGTGGGATGCGGAAACCCAAAGCAAAGGGGGTGAGAGTTAGTAAAAAAAAAAACCGCGGTGACCTACTATATCATATATTAGACATGGCAGGTTAAGCCAAGGGCAAAGGGGAGAGGCCCTTGCTAAGGCTTTTTCTGCACTCACAGACCTTGGACCTACACACACTTTGCTTTGATCTTTCTTTGACATCGAACTCTCACAAGGGACATCACCCAAAGGTCAGAGCCCGAATCGTCTGACTTTTTTACGGTCGAACACACAACTAATATGAACCACAAAACTGCAAGAAATATCTGCGGTAGTTTGTCCTGGTCATTTTTAAAAAATCATGAACTAAAAAAATCACGAAAATTGACTTTTTCAAAAATTAATAAAACATCGATTTGTGGTCCGATTTTCAAAATCTTTCGAGTTTTGCAATGCTAAAGAGTTGTACTTTATAGAAATCTAAAGATCTGAATTTTCGTAAAAAATCGAAAAAAAAAACTTTTTTTCTTTAACGTTCCAGGGGTTTAATTTTTGTCAAAAATTTAAAAAAATTGAAATATTTTTTTAAATTCAAATCTTTTTATTTTCATAAAAAAACAACTCTTTAGCATTGCAAAACTCGAAAGATTTTGAAAATCGGACCACAAATCGATGTTTTATTAATTTTTGAAAAAGTCAATTTTCGTGATTTTTTTAGTTCGTGATTTTTTTAAAATGACCAGGACGAACTACCGCAGATATTTCTTGCAGTTTTGTGGTTCATATTAGTTGTGTGTTCGACCGTAAAAAAATCAGACGATTCGGGCTCTGACCTTTGGGTTATGTCCCTTGTCAGTCAGACACAGACATTAGCTTATAGTTTTTGAATTTATTGATGTTCTTGTGTTCTAAGTGCTATTATGAATGAAATATAACAAAATAAAAAAAACAAAAGGAGAGATCACTTACAATTAATTTGATTGCAGATTTGGGAATTATTGAATTTTTTGTTGATTATGTTGGTGTTTTGTTGTTAAATCCAAAATCCAAAGAAGATGAAAGAAGGAAATGAAAATTATCCGAAGTGTTAAGCTTTGAGCTTAACTCTGAACTCATCAAGTGTTGTTTAAGGATGAAGGAGAGGGGATAGTTTGGGTGACTACAAAGTACAAACACTAGCTAATAGCTAACTAAAATAGTGAATAGAGCTAAAACTGAATAATAAGTAAGAACTGTAAGAAGAGACATAAAGCGTAATTTGCAAAAAGAGTCCCCAAATTCCTGGCCAATGCACAATAAGTTGGAGAGAAAACAAATGCAGCACTGTTCCTAGTGTTCCTTATCTTTCACATTTTTCTGCCCTCTCCTCCACAAGTCTGCATCTCTGCACTACACAACAAATCCTCCACGCACTATATTTACCCAATCTTCTTATATCTACTCTCTGCATCAAGAGCGCAGTGAATCTGGAGCTGGGGCACAGTAGGATTCCTATACTACCGCAATAGAGATGAGTGTGAATGTTGGAGAGGAGGGATGGGGCGACCTGAGATTCCTATACTACCGCAATGGAGATGAGTGTGAATGTTGGAGAGGGGTGATAGGGCAAATTGAGATTCCACCTTCCTAATTCCTATCGCATTATTGACCGGAGCAGGGATGTTGTATGGAAAGATAAGTGGTGATGAAATTAATTAAAGGGCCTTTTAGCCAATTTTTATAAATTCGTCTGTATTTGTGTGGGGACGAGGACTTGATTTGATTTATATCTTTATTTTAGGGTCTTTCCCAGTTCAGGTTTACAAGTATGTTCTTCCACTTCCACTATGCACTACTAGTGTCTACTAGTGACAGTGCAGTGACACAATCATGACACCATACAAGAATGAGGTTGGGGATGGGGAGTGCGAACGTGCAGTGATGGATTGACTATTTGTCACAATTGGCGCCAATTTGGATTTAATTACATGAATTGGCAGATAATTTTTATCCTTCACATTTTCCATTCCACAAATTCCACATTTAACATTCATGAGTTTGTGAATTTACAATTTTAACTTTTACAGACTGAGAAAACAACCTCAACGCACGTCGCACACCATACTGGACTCCTACTCTTACAAACTTAAAAGGCAAAGCATAGGTCAAAGTGCAAAGGTACATAAATTCAGTCTAGTAGTTTAGACTTTACCGTGCTGGAGGACGGTAAAATTTTACCTTTCTACCGAACGGTATTTTGTGTTTACGGTTGTACAGAAAGGTAAAACGACTGATTTACCTTTGAGCAGGACGGTAAATGTGCTTTTTTGAAGTTTTTTGTAGTTTTTGGCTACGCCGGTCTTCAGCTTTGAACGCCGGATAAAATAAGTAGTTCCATTGGAAAGATCGTTAAATTTTACATAAGAAAATATCGCGGTGGCTCGCCAGCAATCGCGGCGCGGCTACAGCAGCATTTTAAAGAAAGCAACTTTTTTTAGCCGAAGAATACTGAACTAAAGGGCCTATCGTAAGCTAACGTGCCAGTTAGGTAGAGAAACAAACCCATTTCTTCTACTTCAAAATATGAAAAATCTGACCCTCGACTTTCAGAATCACTATTATTGCACTACGAATAAGACGTAGTACTAGACAGAGCCGAAGCTCAGAATAAATAAGAATATGTTATAGTTTATGGTTTAATACAATTCGTTTTAAATCTTTAGTTAAAGTTTAAGGTACGAAGTTTCAAAACCACAATTGGAACTACAGGTTCAGCTTTTGAACCCTGAATCAAGACAGTGATACTTTTTTATGAACTTTCGACCTTTGCATTTCATTATTAAGGGGTGAAACCCCTTAATGTGATCACCAAGTCTGTCTGTCCGCCCGTCCGTCCGTCCTTCCGTTTACACTCTAACTTTCGAACGGTTGAAGTTTTTTGAAAACGGTTTTCGGATTTGAAACATACATTTACTTTGCTTTAAGCCAAATAGAAATTCGAAATAGTCGGTCACACCCCCTGACCCCAAAAAATTTAAACTCGAAAATTCCTATACCAAATGACTTCTACGTGTCAGTAAGGATAGTTATTCGTGTAAATATTTAAAAGTGTAACGTTTTGGTTTCACCCCTTTTTTACGTGTCGTTTGTAACGATTTTTATGTGGTGAAACCCCCTTGTCTGTCTGTCTGTCCGTTTACGCTCTAACTTATGAACGGTTGCAGTTTTTAAAAAACGGTTTTCGGATATCAAACCAGCATATGCTTGGACATAAACGGAATATATTTTTAAAAATTTGGTCACACCCCCTGCTGACCCCCCAAAATGTTAAATTTCCAAAAGGTTGACTCCAATATACGTATCCAACAACGAAAAGATTGCTCGGAAGCGACAATCACTCATGTTCACACCCACTAACACTAGGGGGTGTGGCCGCGCATAATGGCGCAAGTGCGATTTTGCAGTTTGTCGTGTGGTTTCACCCCTTCTTTACGTGCGGTTGCAACGGTTTAGGAGGTGAAACCCCTTATAGCGAAGATCGTGTCTGTCCGTCCGTTTGCGCTCTAACTTTCCAACGGATAAACATTTTAATTTTTTTATTTCGAAAGTTTGTTTTATGCATCCAGACACACGTGAGCCAAATGAACCTACCCCAATGTTAAAAAGCCACCACCACCACCCTTCTCAAACCGACTCTCAAGTATCGGACAAGGAGGTAAATGACGCATTTCGTGTGGTTTCACACCTTTTTGATGTGCGTTTACAACGGTTTATCATGTATCGTAGATACATAATGCAAATGGTTCGGTGTCTGTCTGTCCGTCCGTCAACACGATAACTCGAGACGGCTTAACTTTTTGAAATTTTTCTTTCGGTTATCTATTTAGGGCATACAAACGGAGGTCAAGTTCGTTTGGGGACCGTGTAGGTCAAAGGTCAAGGGTCAACATTTTTTCAAATAGTAACACCCCATGTGTGATACTTTTGATGGAAAGCTACTGTAAAGGGTTATTCGTCAATATTTGGGGGTGAGGTCGCCCCCTGACCAGTGGGAAGGGGTCAAAGAGGTCAAATTACAAACATAATTTTATGTTACTTTGCTCTATGATTGGAATTCTAGATTTTCAATATTTATGTATTTTGAACATTTCAAAATACAGTTTTCACGTTCAAATGTTCAAAAACAGTTTAGATGTGTATAAAACGTCATAAAAACGTCACATATACGATACATCAGTGATCAGTGCAACGTTGTAACGTTGCAAAAAATCAAGTTTGTCGATTAATGTTGTTTTTCTATCACCTCCCTTATAATTTTTAAAAACCCAAATACTTTTTTATTTTACCATTTTTCTTGATATCGTTGAATTTGAATTTTTTGGTGGCCCAAATAATTTTTAATTAATTAATTTTGTTGATATCGTCAATCGATAATTTTGATTTTTTCGGAAGGTCACAAAAAATACTTGAATTAGAGAATTTTGTTAATACCGTCAACCACAAACGTTGGAGTGTTTTGTTGGCCCAAATAATTTTTTAATTAATAATTTTGTTGATATCGTCAATCGTTAATTTTGTTTTTTTGGGAGGCCAAAAAATATTTGAATTAGGGAATTTTGTTGATATCGTCAACCATAGCTTTGGATTTTTTTGTTGGCCCAAATAATTTTTTAATTAATAAGTTTTGTTGATATCGTCAATCGTTGATTTTGATTATTTTGGAAGGTCAAAAATATTTGAATTAGATAATTTTGTTGATATCGTCAACCATTAACTTTGCATTTTTTTGTTGGTCCAAATAATTTTTTAATTAATAAATGTTGTTGATATCGTCAATCGTTAATTTTTATTTTTGTTTGGAGGCCATAAAACATCCTAATTAGAATTTTGTTTTGATATCGTAAACCATTTATGTATTTATGTTGTACTTACAAGTAGATATTTATGATCCAAATTTTCAATTAACTAACTGGATTTAGTATTTCAACAATTATCAACCAATTTTTAGATCCCAGATTGTGTTGACTTTTATAATTTGCAATTTTTTATTTATATTACCATTTGAAAAATTTCTTGTTTAAAACCAATCCTTTAAGCTGGGTACAAGGTACAACGTAGATTCAGTACGTCTATAAAAAACGTCGATTCTTCTGTTTTAGAATTTTAACATTCTATATTTTCACACAAACTAAAATCCCCTGATAGACATAGATCAAATTTATATTAACATTAGTTTATATATTCAACACATTCTGTTAAAATTTAACCATTAAAGGTGCTGTAATGTGACCAAAATTTTGACCCAAGATTAATTCATTGCCCATTAACAAAATTTTGACCCGGAAATAATTCATTGCCCATTAACAAAATTTTGACCCGAAAATAATTCATTGCCCATCAACAAAATTTTGATCCGAAAATAATTCATTGTCCATTAACAAAATTTTGACCCGAAAATAATTCATTGCCCATCAACAAAATTTTGACCCGAAAATAATTCATTGCCCATCAACAAAATTTTGATCCGAAAATAATTCATTGCCAATGAACAAAATTTTGATCCGAAAATAATTCATTGTCCATTAACAAAATTTTGACCCGAAAATAATTCATTGCCCATCAACAAAATTTTGACCCGAAAATAATTCATTGCCCATCAACAAAATTTTGACCCGAAAATAATTCATTGCCCATCAACAAAATTTTGATCCGAAAATAATTCATTGCCAATGAACAAAATTTTGATCCGAAAATAATTCATTGCCCATCAACAAAATTTTGACCCGAAAATAATTCATTGCCCATTAACAAAATTTTGATCCGAAAATAATTCATTGCCAATGAACAAAATTTTGACCTAAGATTAATTCATTGCCATCAACAAAATTTTGACCCAAAAATAATTCATTGCCCATCAACAAAATTTTGATCCGAAAATAATTCATTGCCCATTAACAAAATTTTGACCCAAGAATAATTCATTGCCAATTAATGAAATTTTGACCCAAGATTAATACATTGAACATTTTCAAGTTTTTGACCGAAGAATAATCCATTGCGCATCAACAAAATTTTGACCCAAGATTAATTCATTGCCAATTAGTAAAATTTTGACCCAAGACTAATTCATTGCACATTTTAAAATTTTTGACCCAAAAATAATCCATTGCGCATTTTCAAAATTTTGACCCAAGATTAATTCATTGCCCATCAACAAAATTTTGACCCTCAGTCTTTTGAATGTTTAACATTAAAAAGATGGCTATAAAAAATGGTAACCCCCTGGGGTTTATATATTTCAACAATTGAGTCAGACTGGCTTTACATAAAATTTTGACCCTCAGTGGTGTTGATATTTAACATTCGAAGTTTTGATCTAAAATTGAGTCATACTTCGATAATTTTCAACGTACGATAGGCTTTTCATCAATTGACTTGATATCTTTTGTCTTTATAGTTAGAATTTTGACCCCACATAGTTAAGTTGTTTACCAATAAAAATGTTTGCCCGAATTGAAATTCTGCCCCGTGAATGATTTTTTAAGTAAATATGTTTACTATAATCTTTTGATTGAAAAATGAATCATGTTTTTAAACCCTTGTAATTTTCCCAAATTTGGGATAGAAAAAATATTTTTTTGTGTATTCATGTGCTATTTTGGGTGTACGTAAATGCTTGATATTTCTTTGATCCCTCAGCTTCGCCGAAGGTGTCAATTTTTTTCGCTCTCCGGCCTCCGGCTCCGTTGAGTGGTCAAAATTTGGATTTTTTCCCAGGGGGGTCAACCGACATTGACCGACATAGGGGTGGGAAAGTATGATCATTAAAATTCAGAACAGAAGGATTCATCGGATCATCCGAGTGTGTAATCACAAATAAATAATTTTAATTTCATGACGTACATGACATAACACACAAAGGATTGTATTCAAATTGAGAGCTATAATGTATAAGACAAATATAATTCTATTTTGGTACTTGGTTTATGAGCAACCCAAAAGTTCTACCTTTCTGCCCGACGGTAATGTTTTACATGTGTGTAGAACGTTAAAATTCAAATACCTTTCTGTACAACCGTAAACACAAAATACCGTTCGGTAGAAAGGTAAAGTTTTACCGTCCTCCAGCACGGTAAAAGTCTAAACTACTAGACTGAAATTGAAATTTATTTTCATTATTCTGTCTATTGCAGTGCAAAATTTGCACCAAGCAAGGCACAAGGCGACAAACTAAAGAAAAAGTCTGCTCCGTTTAGTTTAATTCAAGGGAATCCAGTACTCTCCTCCCTCACACACACAACACCCGGAGTTTAATATGGTGCAGTACACAGCAGTATAGGGAATTCCGTCTTCTTGCCTGTTGCCTCTCTCACACACCACACACCATCTCCCAGACTTTAACATTGCAAGTATAGGGAACCCCGTCTGCTCCTCTCTCTCACACACCATCTCCCAGACTTTAACATTGCAAGTATAGGGAACCCCGTCTGCTCCTCCATCCTCTCTCTCACACACCATCTCCCAGACTTTAACATTGCAACTATAGGGAACCCCGTCTGCTCCTCCATCCTCTCTCTCACACACCATCTCCCAGACTTTAACATTGCAAGTATAGGGAACCCCGTCTGCTCCTCTCTCTCACACACCATCTCCCAGACTTTAACATTGCAAGTATAGGGAACCCCGTCTGTGGTCTGCTCCTCTCTCACACACCATCTCCCAGACTTTAACATTGCAAGTATAGGGAATTCCGTCTGCTCCTCTCTCTCACACACCATCTCCCAGACTTTAACATTGCAAGTATAGGGAACCCCGTCTGTGGTCTGCTCCTCTCTCACACACCATCTCCCAGACTTTAACATTGCAAGTATAGGGAATTCCGTCTGCTCCTCTCTTTCACACACCATCTCCCAGACTTTAACATTGCAAGTATAGGGAACCCCGTCTGTGGTCTGCTCCTCTCTCACACACCATCTGGCATCTCCCAGACTTTAACATTGCAAGTATAGGGAATTCCGTCTGCTCCTCTCTTTCACACACCATCTCCCAGACTTTAACATTGCAAGTATAGGGAACCCCGTCTGCTCCTCTCTCTCACACACCATCTCCCAGACTTTAACATTGCAAGTATAGGGAATTCCGTCTGCGGAAAGAGCCCCTCGAATCATTTATTATTATTCTGTGCACTGTTGAATCAACAGTGTTGATTAAGTGCACTGACTGTGTCAATGTTTGTTTTGTATTTCTCGACGCGTATTAATCGGGTATATATGGTGTATGGAAATGGCGATGGCACATGGATTGACGAGGAAAGCAATTTCAGTGAATTTCAATGAATAAATAACTGGAATTGCAAATTGTCACTTGTCGTATAATGAAAGTTTATGAAATGTGATTGGTTTAAAGGTGTCTCTGAAAAGGGGCTTTATTTCTAAAAAAGAATGTCAAATTTCGGCGAGATGAATTACGGATCTTCGTGTGCAATGGCGGATGACGAGGAGGACGAATACCCGTCTCAAGATAAAAATCCGAAATATCAGGATGGGTCTGTTTTTTCTTTAAACTTTCACCAACACAATCTTAAATGTAGTCATCGTTTGCTTAAAGCGGTCTAGGTTTCAAAAGCTAACATTTCCATATTTCTAATTCCATAGACTTATCATTGAATGGACGGAGGAAGGGAATAACTATCTTAAAGCTAATGTTAAGGCCAAAAATGCTCACACATTTTGTGCATTTGTCGGCAAAGTCGGTCTGGGTAGGTCATTTTTACTTTCCATGTACTCGTGCGTTAACGATTTGTACTTGGTTTTGTAAGTTTTATTAAGGGATTTTTTAAATCTGTAGGATTCGGCGAGGGTTTCATAAACAAGAAAGAGTCGGAGGCGATGACCCTTCTGGGTCAGATATTCGTTATAGGAAACGATGGAACGGTTGACCTTTGCGCTCGGAGGCCCAAGAGGACTCCAAAGGTTAGGATTTATCTTGGTCGCAAGGGCACCTCGCATCCCGTTGTGTTTGCCCTAATCGATTTCTACGCCGTTCCTAGAGTCTTCTCCGGTGAAGTAGCTTCCAAGGTATATTTCAATTTACAAGATTAAAAGTTGGTGTAGGGATGTGTTTCGGTGACCGTATTTCATATTTACAGTTCCCCTGTTTTTTTAACTATTTAGATGGATAGTTTGTTGAAAATATCTTCAGAAGTTGTTATATTCTACTCGGGCGTCAGTGCGTATTATCGAGGGGATGCAGTCAACTTGGAGGGAAGGCTGTGGTATCTTAGCAATATGCAGTTTAATGTAAAGTGCAAGTCGACCGGAAGTGCTGCCCGATTGCCTCCTCCTAATCTTATCTCTGGCCCTGCTGCAGCTAGTAAGCATATCTCAACCAAAATTATGCCAACTTTCTGATTATGGATTTCCAACTGAGATTTTTAAAATTATTTGTTTCTAGTTCTAACTCGTTGTGTATGTATAAAAATGCCGGTATTGATGCTGATCACATATTGGGAGACGGAACTCGTTGACTCTATTTCCATGAAACCGTTTTTTGACGGGATTAAGGAATGGAAGAGTGAAAAGCCCGAGGGATTGAGTTTGGCCAAGATCTTTGCCCCTTTCCAACATAATCTACAAGCCGTTCTTAAGTCCGACTTTGTTTCTGTTGGAAATAGTAGTAACTTGTATGTTTGATTCGTAGAGACAGAGTTGAGGTCAACAGTCTACTGAATTCGGGGTTTTCTAACATATTTTGGTTACGTTTTCAAATAAAATAAAAATAAACTATCGGGTGAATTGTGAATACAAACTGATTAATAATTTGGCATTCATCTGAATAATCGCTAGCTGTTGGTTTCGTTACTATTAAAGGTTAATTCTTACTCGGGTTTTTGGGTGTCAGCGAATCAATCATCTCAATTGATTCAAGAATCAAGTCCCCCAAAAATCTGAAAAATCCATTTTAGTCGGTTGCAACTTCCAAGCCATCTCAAGGTGGTATAGGCCGGTTTAATTGAAGTTTGATCGCATATTTGAACTCCTCATAAAATTTGCTATAAATTCCGATATTATTATTTTAGGGATTACAAACATGTCGCAACCTCTGACCTCGGAACTGAAAAAATTAACGTTGAACGTTATTTGTGTCATAGTCTATTACACAGAGTTGACTGTAAACCAATTTCAGTTTATTCTCAAATTATTTGGTATGATTGTAGTTTGACTATAAATTGTTTTTCGTCGGATTACTGAGATTACTCCCGAAATTTTTGCCTATCTTAAATTCTATTTATTTTGTCATAATTCAACTTATTTATTTTAATTGACTTGTCTCAAAACTGTGTCGTAATTAAGTTGACAGACGAAATGGGATTTTGATTTGTAGTTTGCTTAGAGGAAGGTTGTCCAGTAGACGACATTTAAAACGGCAAAAGAAAACGGGAAGAAATATCGTGATACTTTGTCGATTCCAAGTGCGATTTCCCTACTGCTGCAAAAGTTGGTGTAATTGGCCGTCGTTGCCGACATCCGCCCATGAACTTGGCAGTACTGACATGGACTTGTCTTCAGAGGCTGGCATAGAACACATAAACACGATTATTTTTACAAGTTTTAGAATTCGTACGTTAAGATCAGTTTTTGAAAACGTTACCCTGGACTGGGAGTCAATAATGCTCTGGAAATCGATAATATCGTCATAACCCTTGTCGATCGGATGTCCAGGTCCAAGGAAATGGTTCACCATTGCGAATTCCATGAGTGACATGAAGACAAAAACGGTGCAAGAGGACATCCAAACGTCGATTGCCTTCACATATGAGACTGGGGGCAGAGACTGTTGAGACTGCGTATTCTGAGTTGCTGAAATTACATAATAATAGTTTTTAGAAATTGGTATTACCGTAAATCACGATTTAAGGCAAATTTAAGGCCCCTGGGGTAGTTATTTCGGTAAGACAGAGTTAATTAATCGAACCTAACTGAATTTTTACCCAGATCTACCATTTTTACTTTTCTACTGCATTAATGAAACTCACAAGGGAACTTTCCCAACTGTACCACACACCTATATATAAGCTAAACGATAGTCGCATTGCAAAGAACGAGTTTTAATATTTTAATGTATGTATTTACAGTTGTGAATATTCCCTTGTCAGGTTCATTATGTATGGATTTTTCATTTTATTACTTCCTATGATTTAGCTGATTCACCAACTAAATTATTTCAGGATATATGGTGGGGATTTATTTCAACGGGGTTTAAATCGTTGTTTACATGTCTCCCATTTTTAATGGAAAATAATCATTTTTGGCCTTAGATATTTAAAGCAAGTACCGAGTGTAAGTAGGGAAGTGACGCCGAGAGTGATCCTTGCGGGAATAGCTTCCGGTTTGATCCAAAAAGACATCCAAGACATGACGACAATTAATCCGGATGGGATATAAGTGTGGAATAAGTGGTAGCCCAACCGTCGTCTCAACTCGAATACCACTGCCAGACACGTAAAGTTACCTGGCCAGACAATTCAATTTAATTATTTCATCCTGGGACTTGAAATGATATAAATAACGCGTATTGGCCTATTTTGTCGAAATTCGAAATGTCGACATTTCTGTCGTCAATGTTAACTTGCCTGTACTATATTCGAGCGTGCAGTCCTCCGTTTCGTTTTTAGCAATGTCCAACTGCGGTAGTTCAATGGCATCGTTGACGACCAAGGGGTCCGTGTGGTTCCATCGAAATATTAGGTCTTCCGTTGTGTGGGACACTGTACACCCCGAGTTATTCATAGAAAAACAAGATTTAGATTTTGAAGTAACTTTGATAGTAAATTGACGAGATAGTTTATGGATCAGATAACTTACGGCTTTCAATCATCATGGAACAAACTTGGGTGTCGTGAGGAAAGGTTTCGAATTTCATTGCACAGGACAGGACCAGGGTTAGCCTGTTTGGTTTTTTAGATAGTGTTAAAAAATATTTTGGTGTTTCTAACGAATTGACACTTAAGGTTCTTTAAAATCTTATAATTACATTTCAAAAACGTAACGTGTTATAAGGGCCTTATCGTAAGATAAGTCATTACGAAGGGGAATCAGTTCCACAATCTTATGGTTAAGTTATTACTTATTTAGGGTACTTACTTTGACATGTATAGCAAGGTTTTGTCATTGTAGAGCCAGAGGTAATGATTCGGGACCGACATTTCATGAAACGTAACGGATTTGGCATTTTTGAAAAAGCAGTCTGGTCTCCAAATGTCCTGTTTAATCCCATGTTTAATTTTTAAGTATCTTATTTTTACTGACTGATCATTAGGAAGAGCTGTAAATATAAAGTTACATTAAGCCACTTGACATCCAGAATCCTGTAGTGATCGTCCATTTTCCCCGTCCCAAGTCTCAATCGTTGATCTCTCCAAGACTGGGCTAGGAATATGTCCGCGACGTAGGTCTGCAAAATATTGGCAACAAACTCATTTTTAAAGGGTTCAATTTTGACCCAGTCCCGAAATAACTCCCCACTTCCATAATAATCTCTCCCTAATTAATAACAACCCAAATAAACCGTTGCAAACGCACAGCGAAAAGGGGTGAAACCGTCCGCAATAAGACGTCGAATAACATTCACGACGTTGTCCGACACCTGGGAGTAATTTTATTCAAGAATCTCACATTCCCCCAATCATAGAGTGAAATCATATACATTGCTGAATAGCACTTGAAGGTACCTTTTTAACAACGTATCACAAGACAAACGTAGGGTTTCTGTTTAAAAAAAATTGCGACCTTTGACCGTACACCCTTGAACTTTGACCTACATAACCCTCAAACAAACTCAGCACCCGTTGGACGGTCATTAATGGGTTCCCGAAAAAAATAATTTTAAAAAAGTCAACCGTTCGCGTTCTAGTGTTAGAGCATATGCGGACGGACAGACGGACAGACAAAGTCTTCACAGTAAGGGGTTTCACCCCTTAATAACAAAATTTAAGTTAAGGCCGAAAAAAATGTAAAAAAAAAGTGACCATGGATTCCTCGTCGATGGAGTCGATGGAGAGAACGGTGACGTGGAAGAAGACGACGGTTGCCTCGTTGTTGGTTTTGGGTGGACGGTTCTTGTCGTAACTTTTGTGATCCGCCGGCAAAATGTCGTGAAGGGACAGGCTCCCTCCCGGACGAGTTTCCGGTGGCGGACTACATACACAATTAAACTAACATCATTATCCACAATTAACGTAAATTAACGTAAATTACAATTAAAGTCCCCCTCCCGAAGTAACCCCATGCAATGGAGTGCATACGCTATGTCGTATGTATATGCAATGAAAAGCATTGACATATTTATGATTGAGTTTCTCACGTGTTATAGTTGTATTGATAGTGATAAGGACTGGCATAAGGGTTGTGATTGCTGGGATAGATATAGTGCGGGGGTTGATGATGACCGGAAGCACCAGCATGAGGTGACGTTTCCACGTACGGCTGCCCTTCCACCAAATTAAAACTATTTTTGACAATTATCTGCACTTGACAAAACAAGGAAACCGTTTTCACCAAAAGTGTCACTTTCCTCCAAAAACGGGACTTTGACACAAAAGAAGGGTCCATCATTCCTGGACGACTTTCTGGAGAAACGTTTATGACCCCCACTGCCACTCCCATTTGAATTTACAAGTTTAATCAGATACTAGAAATCTCAACCGATATTCATCGTTTTTTAAATTACGGATTTCTAGTATTTTTGGCTATTTTAAAATAAATTATGTGTAAAAACAAGCGTTTTTTGTGGCAGAGTTTTGCAGTCTTTTGACCTTATTGGAGAAGTTGGTTGGAATGAACTGGAGCTTTAGTGGTAGGGAGATAAGCTTCTGCTGCGTTTCATAGTTTTCCCAGGGGTGGGGCCTATGGATGTCCATGGACTACATTTTGTCCTCTATACTTGCACATCGCATTTTTTGAGAATACAGGATTTTTAAGGCTTCTGAAACCTTGCTCTCTGTAATTCCATCTGCAATATCGGGCTTTTCGGCTTTGCTTATTTTGTGACCGTTCGTAAAGTTCATCTAAAGATGAAGACAACGTGGAGATTTGAGGTTTATGGAGCGTTTGCAAGCATTATAGTATACTTGACTCGCCGGATAAAAATTCCTTTAACATGAGACTTACTATAGAGGCCGAATTGAGTTTTACCCGGCGAGTCAAGGAGGGTAGGGACTTTAATACTGATATGAACTATATCGGGATTCTCTAAATAGATCCCCTGCTCAGGGAGTAATTTTCAAGTATTCAGGGGATGTTTTTGGAGATGGGGATTTATTCAGGGAGATAAGTGTTTTAAGGAGTAAAATCGAAATGCTATGTAATTTTGATCGATTTTTGAGAAAATCTTTAATCCCCATGAATTTTAATTGCATTATCCAGTATCTGTAGGATTTATTATCGATAAACCTATTTCTTACTAAAAAATGGATAATTTATGTGAATTTATGGATGGTCCACCGTCTCGAAACGCGGAGATACGTGAATATGGCTCTGAACTTCCAATTACTATAAATACACGACTGTCTCAAATACGAACATTTTTTCAAAGTTGTAATCAATCTTTCCTATTTAGATTTGCCTTTCAACCTATTCCCAATCTTGACTAAAGGTTAACAATTGTTTATGGATCAGTTGGATATTATTATATAGCTTCTTGGTCTATTGATTTTTGTTTAAATGACAATTGCTTTTATATCCAGTCAACAATGATGGATCTATTTTTGGTTTCATTCGTTTGATGCATAATCCATTGATGATCATTGAGCGTCCTAGAAGATGAGCACATGATGATTAGTAATTAATCGCAATTAAGTATTTAAACTGCGAAATGATGAAGGTTTGTAATTTTTGTAGAAGTTGGTGTAGACTGGGCCGTTTGAAATAGCGATGGCTGGAGCCCCTCCTCCAGGTCAAGTGACGGTGGCAAGTTATGTGACGGAAGGTCATGGTCAGTCTGTCAAGTTCTGTCCATTTAATGCTCATCGATTGGCTTGTGCTACTGGCTCCGACTATGGACTTCAAGGTATTTATTATTTACACAATTCCTGAAATTATTACAGTTTTATTTAAATAAATACACAAGCTGCTAAAAGCATCCTGGTCAAATCTTATTTAACTACTCTATTTGGGGAAATATTAATTAAGAGAGCTTTAATCTTCAATCCTGATGGATTTATTGCATTTTTTGTATTTTTAACGAACAGGTTCCGGATTCCTGTACGTCTTGGAGAGAGACGAGGGGACAGGAGAATTGAGGGAATTGCTGAAGGCAGATTATCGGGATAATTTATTCGATGTCTGCTGGTCTGAGTCGGACCCCAATGTTCTCAGCACTTCCGCTGGCGATGGCTACGTTTCCGTCTGGAACCTTGAAACCAGATTTCCTAAGGTTTTAATTTAATACCCCTTAAATAACTCCAATTATGAATTAAGTTTATTACAAACTGTTTTTATTAATTTTATAGGTGCCGGTTCATGAATTTAAGGGACACAAGAAGGAAATGTCGTCAGTGGAATGGGCGCCAGCCAAATTCGGGAACACATTGTTGGCCACCTCGTGGGACGGAACTGTTTCCTGCGTAAAAGTTCACATAAATTAAATCACTAATTAATTTCTTAGTGGTTTATATTGATGGTCTTATCTTTAGTACGACATGACGTCCCCGTGGCCACTGCACAAGATGGTGGCGTCAGAACTGATCGTGTACCAAGCCTCGTGGTCCCCGCACTCTCCGTATACTTACCTCTGCGTCAGTCAGGACGGGATCATGCAATTATGGGACATGCAGGCGAATAATCAGAAGCCGCAGGTTTACTTGGCCGTTTCCGACAACGAACTCTTGACCTGTGACTGGGCCAAGTATTCAGAACATATCGTTGCAACCGGAGGTTCAGACTGCACGATTCGTGGTTGGGATTTGAGGAATTACAAGCAATCCTTATTTCAAATACTTGATCATGGTCATGCTGTCAAGAAAGTCAAGTTCTCTCCATTCCATCCTACCACCTTGGCTTCCGTTAGTTATGATACGACACTCAGGTACGGAATCGACAGTAAAAGTACCATATTATGTCATGTCATAATTATGGCACAACTGGTTTCAACGATTACTGGGATTAATATATCTTGCCTTTTTTAAATAAAATGGTATTTTCCTTGTGTTTCGATTTCCAGAATATTCGACTACCACATATCGGACGAGAATTTAGAGATCTTAAACGAGCATACGGAATTTGTTTATGGGCTGGACTGGAACCTTCAAGTCAAGAATGAAATCGCAACTTGTGCTTGGGACAAGACCCTCAAGATTATCGTCCCCAACTGCCTTCGAGGCACTTGACGTTCTTACAGTTTCTCGTTATTCCCGTTATGCTGCTCAAGTTCGTTATAAATATAAATAACGCAGTTTTAGTTTTAACCTATCATGGAAGCATTTATTTACACTTACATTGCATTAGCAATAAAGATTTCAGTCATGATTGCGCGTTTTGCAATTGTTAAAAAGTACTCAAGAATCGTTAAACATTGTTTAAAATGAAACATTAATTAGGAAGGATTGATGCTTTTTCAGGACTAACTGGTCACTTTAAATTTAAATCGAAATTATGTTCCGAGAAGTTGCGATAAAAAAGAGAAAGTGGAGAAAGTCCTTTAAGGGAAGACTAAACCCTGCGACAAGAAGAAACCTCTGTCCCCTTCTCCTCCCGCTTGAATTCAAAATCCCAATTGCTCAAAGATATTCAGAAAGTTGCAGCTGAGGACTTTGAATTTTTCGAAAATCAAGACAAAACAGTCACCATTTTTCACGCAGATTTTTTTGTCAATTTCCTCATTTTTTGTCTCGTCGCCAGCTCATAATTTTTATTCGATTTTTGACGTCTCTACTTCCCGACCACGGCACGCGGACTTCTCCTTTTATCTCCCTTGCCCTTCCTTTTACATTTTATTGTTTTTGCTTTAAAAATCAAATCACAACTCGAGAAATAATTATAATTTGTAATTACATACAATATTAAATATTTTGTGTATTGTATTTTGCATTGCATGAAATATTGGCATGAAACTGAATTAGGCTAAGGAAAGGTGAACGTGGAAAGGGAAAGAAAGACAGACAGGTCACAGGTCAGAGATTTGTCTTGATACTAACTAGACAACAGATGACAGACTGATTTATTTCAATTTGAATTACAGCATACAGACAGATTAAATTTGGTATTTCTAATTTCAAAACGAGGGCTAGGGGTTTACAATTGAATTTAAAAGTCTTATAAATACAAAATAATGAAATAGCTGCTCTGTGAGCTGTGAGTCTGATGATCAATGATGTTAGGTGATAAGAGCTTGATAAGATAGTCATCCTAGCACACATAAAGTAGATAAGTAGATCTAATAATTTATTTTAATTAGTAAGTCTGGCTCCTTAGCCCTTAGTCATCTCCCTCAAAGTCTGAAATAGAAAGTTAAGGAAAGTCAGGTGTAGAGAAAGTCCATCGAGGTCTTTTAAATTTAAAATCAGAGACTGTTAATCTTGTCGAGTCCGGAGTTTGGGCTAATATCGAAAATGGTAAGCTTACATGCTTTTTCAAATCCTATTGTCATCCTATGTTTATGACGGTTTAGCTGAATCCCGTAAACTATAGTAACTATACGATAATCTACTTTCTTGGGTTCTGGCAATTGGCCAGTTCTTACTCCCCAATGCAAATGCTGAATAACAGGAGTTGATCTAGAATGCAATTCGGAGTAGACTTACGGTCTATATAACCCTAACCGATTATTGTGTCTTGAAAATATTTGTTTTTATATGTATTGTGAGATTGGGTTTCAGTAAGTAGAGGGTTGTCAGTGGGGGTCTTACTATGTTCAATTCATCCTCCCCTCTAGCCTCTAACATATATCTTGATTAACCTAATTCGCAATTTTATATTATCTGAATTTTCCTTAATTGTTGTTTCTGCAGCACAAGTTAAAGTCGACACAAAAGGACAAGGTGAAACGGTTCATATCCTTCACGCAGACGAGTGAGCAGATCGCAATCTACTGTTTGTCTCAACACGATTGGAAGTTAGAACTAGCGTCGGATGCCTATTACCAAAACCCCGACGTTTACTGGAGGGAATCTTCCTCTGTGAAGACTCAACAGCCGATGGCTGACCGGAAAAAAGTTGATCAACTCTTCAACAAGTATCGTGGTATGATCAGATTATTTCAAATTTCGATAAATTATTTACGACGGGACGCTGGTTGATTAGTCAACTGGTTGGGGGCTTGCACATCGTTTTGGCACCTATCCCAATTCATGTTCCGAAAAGTCGTAAAAGAACCTGTAGCCACACTTCTATGACTAGGCTCTTCAACATTGAAACTGATTATAATTTCTTGCACTTTCAGATCCAAACGAGAATGATAAGATGACATCGGACGGTGTTTTACGTCTGTTACAAGATCTCAAATTACAACCTGACTCACGACTTGTTCTTATAATGGTTTGGAAGATGCGAGCTGCAACCCAGTGCGAGTTTAGCAAGGAGGAATTTTGTAATGGACTTGTCGATCTTGGGTTTGTTTACTTACATTTATAGTTGTCCCAGGTCTTTGTTGTCCAGTCTAATCATGTTTTCATATGTTGCAGATGTGACTCGATTGACAAGCTCCGTAGCAAATTACCGTCAGTAGAGGCGGACACGTTGCGTGATATTACCAAATTCCGTGACCTGTACATCTACTCATTCGCCTATGCCAAGAACCCTAATCAAAAAGGAATAGAGCTGGACATGGCCATTCCTTACTGGCACATCCTTCTTCATGGTCGATTTGCTCTTTTAAATCTTTGGACTCAGTTCCTTCAGGTAGCAATATAAATATCATTTACAGTATCAGAATAATTAAGTGAGAAATGAAATAAAAACAACATCAATTCTGTTGTGGTCAAATGTTCAGGAACAGCATAAGCGGTCCATACCTCGTGATACTTGGGTTCTTCTGTTGGACTTCTGTCAAACGATCAATCCTGACCTAAGCAACTATGATGAAGAAGGAGCGTGGCCAGTTCTAATAGACGACTTTGTTGAATGGGCTCGACCTCGACTGACGTCCAACAAGACGAGCTGTAGTAGCAGTAGCAGCAGCCAACACGAAGTCACTAACTCTACAAATTTATCTTAATCGACTTTTACATCTAATGAGAAGTAGGATTTGTTTTAGATTAGCCACCTACCCATTATAGATATAGGTAGCTATTTGAAATTCGAAGATCGATTCACATTGTAGTCTGGAGCTGTCATCGATTTATCTACCCGATTAATTTCATGTCCAAGTATCATATTTCTGTCTGCCTGGGAACTGGAAACTGTTCCACATCCTAAATAAGAATGTTCATTGGAAATACTGACTCTGTTTAACAGATTACATTCGATAAGCATGTCCTTCTTGATTTTGTAAATTCTGTTGACATTTGACATGTATCTGCTCTCATTCAATGTGTAATCGATTGTTCTTTGTCACTTACAAACCTGTTGAAGATTGCACAAAGTTGTATAATCAAAAATTCGAAATCCATTAATTTCCTCACTCCTGCACTCTCGTCTCCATAAATAAATACCTATGTTAATCAGTTGATGGATGATCAGTCAAACTACTCAACTCTCAAGAACTAATCGTTGCATATAAATGAAGAAGCAACTCAGAAATGCCTCCGTCGTATCTTATATTATAATCGTTCTAGTGTTTTTTATTATTATTTAAACATGCATTAAAATAAGAGAATACTGATAGGGGAGATGCAATTTGGTATCCCAAAAAGTTTTTGTATAATGCGCAAGGTAATGAGGCTGATATGTCTTTACCTTAAAAAGAGTTGTTAAAAATAATTTAGTGTAACAATTAACTGTAGTGTAGTTAAAAGTAAAGATTAAACAACTTGTACATTTAAGACGATGCGGACGGAACATAGGAAAAAAGTTGTGATCATTAATAATATTCAGGATATTGTGCTTGTTAATGGTACAGGTAACCCGTAAAAACACTGCATTTCAACTACTTGATAAAATGTGAGAAGGGAAGAGAGAGCGTGTTTAAATTTCATTGGTGTTTTTCGATATTTATAAAATAATATATAATGTTCCTTCATTCCTTAGTTCAATGTGTGAGATAAGCTGAAAAAATATTCGTAAAAAGAGATGTGTTTTTAGTGATAATACAATACAATTAGAGTTAAGGAACGGGTTCCATTAGAAATTCTTTTCCCCGGTTTAACAAAATAGAGTTAAGGATTGGAGAAGTGATTAAAAGTATGGAATTCCTGACTCATTGATTGATATGAAATAAATGAATTATGAAATGTTATCGAAAATCGAAATTTATTGCGATTGCGAGTGGTGATCAGAACAGGGATATCCACATTCCTTGAAAACAAAAGCATATCTGCAAATCATTAATTCTTAGCTCCGTTTTGTTTTGTGGAATGGAAATCATTTCTTGAAACAAATTCTTTCCTTGTGGGATTCCCCATATTTACGGTCTTATACACACGTAGGTGTATGTGTGTGCAAGAGAGGTGTGGAAGGGTTCCTTTGGTTTCCCTATACCTTCCGTGTTAAACTCCGGGAGCTGTGTGTGTGAGAGTGGAGAGGACTGGATTCCCTATACTGCACCATGTTAAACTCCGGGAGCTGTGTGTGTGAGAGAGGAGAGGATGGGAATGGTATTTCACAAAGAAAAAGACCTATCGGTTAGAAAAGAAACAAACACACACATAATTGTCGATGGTAATAGAATAGATCGGGTATATGAATTCCGATACCTGGGGCTTATCCTAGAGCCAGGAATGAATTTCAGTAAGCAATTTCTTAATGTTCAAACTAAAGTCTCTAGCAGACTGAAATACCTTCAAGGTATAAAACGCTACTTAACCTCTAATGTAATGATAATCATGCTTAACGCATATGTTCACTCTGTAATGGATTATGGAGTTGACATTTGGGCAGTGCAAACTCTCGAAATGTTAAGCCAAATTCAGGATAGAGTTGATCGTTTCTTAGTCAGCTATTATCTACCGAGTATAATTAGAAGATCTAAACATAGTTATGACAAGGTTAAGAAAAATATTAACATTTTTGATTTGTGGAAAAAGTGTAATTTCCTATCTTTGTCTGAAAGAATTGACTTTGTCATTCTCAAAAATATGTATAAGAATTTCAGACATAACAAACTAACTTTCACACAGCGCTCTGCTGAAAAATCAATGCCTCTTGCAGCAGCAGTGTCCTTCAGTAGTGAAACTTTTAAAAAATCCGTAATGTTTAAAGAAGTCCAATTATGGAATAGTCTTCCAAAAAACTGGGTGCTGAATGACCTAGGTTATGATCTGTACAAAGAATTAGTCCGTGAGTGGATAATCGCCAAACGTAATAATACTTTCACATAGTAGTAAATCTATTATCTGATTAATATTAAACCTACCCTCTGACATGTCCAATGTATAATGTTTTATGATAATGTTTAATCGGCCCTGTGTCACGGGTGGGAGAACAGAAAATGTAAATTATCTGAACCTTTTTGACACATTAATAAAGTTTTCAAATCAAATCAAATCAAATCAAATTTATTTTAGGACTTGCGGTTTTTGTATTTGAGAGGATTCCTACTATTGATTGACTATTCGTGAAACTATTCCTTATTGAAAATTCATGACATTCAGGTAGAAATGACGTGAGTGCAAAACAGTTATACTTGCATTTAATTCAACCTCTTTTAATATGAACAAAACCATTTAATTTCTCATATAAGCAGAAATAAATGTCACGATATGAATTATATTTAAATGTAATAAATGAAAGAACCACAGTCTAAATCATTTCATCTTGATATATCAAATCTTAATATTTTATTCTTACATTATTATTCAGATACACTGCGAAAAAACACAACCTCCATCGTACGTCCAAATAAGAATGGTAATTAATTAATATTCGCAACAATAATTAGGGGATCAGTTATGATTTCCATCCTATAATACAAGGATCATTCGGAAATAACGTGGGGTTTTAAGTCACTTGTAATTAAACGCAGATGAAAGCCTCATCTTGTTGAACATTCTCCATTGGAACAACTGTCTCCTACGTATATAAATACTCTTATACAAAACAACTTAATTACTCACTTAATTAATCATTTTTAACTTCCTTAACTTAAGGTCAGCTAAACCCATTCATTCAAAATTCAAACTACATACAACATAGCTGACTTTTTTATTTCGAAATTCGGAAATATTTTTGTGTAGTTGTAGTTTACGTACGTAGAAACAAATAACATGTTCGATAGGGTATTTAATATTTATATAGGAGATTTATGTTGAAGTGATTGAAAATAGTAGGTAATCATTTTTAACTGAGTTTATAGCACTAACTGCAATTAACTAGTCATTGATGATTGATAATCGATTAGAAATTCAAGGCACTTTCAGCATTCGGATATTATTCCTCAGATTGTCTCTAATTCGTTTAAATACGTCTCCTCATTTTGACAGTTTTAGAGTACCTTTTCTGAATTGAGATTGACCTTAATTGGACCACATTTAAAATTTAAATATAACTACTAACAGTTTTGATAATAGAAAAACTATACATACTATTTATAGAACAACAGCATCTTTGAATGAACAACACAATTTGTAGATATATAAATAATAAAGATTTTTTTTGTATTAGAGACGAAGTTGAGATCAGAGCTACAGAAGAAAGTAAACTTGACTGTAATTAAGTAAAAATTACATTTTAATTAAATTAAGGAATAATTTAAGATTTTAAATGCTTCAATTTTAACAAGTTTCTTTAACTTGAGCCCAATCCAATATCCACCACCACCAATTATGATAACTAAAAATAATAATACCCTACTTTACGGCTATTTAAATACAATTAAACCATTTTAATTGTTTGTACACTTTATCCAACCTACTGAATGTAAAGTAAAGGACCCAACCACCAATCCCAATTGTACAATTTGAAAATTATAACTAACTAACTAACTTTAACTGTAACCAAAAACGTAGTAATAATTATTTCTACATCTATAATAAATTCCTAATTAATGCAGGACCCATAAATTACAACTCTGAAGGCGTGGTTTTAAATGGACATCAAAACCGTAGATCATGTCGCAATAGCGTTGGACATTTGATTGTACTCGTATAAAAATACTAACGAAAAGTTCACATCTTCTCATTTTCATTAACTAAAGTTGACGATGGACAACTAATAAAAATATTAACTAACTCTGACTTTTTCAGTAGTTTTTGACTCTTTTTCTTTCAAGAATTTACAGAATGTAAAAAATGTATAGATAGTTCAGGCAGTATAAATATCTGGTTTTCGGATCATTTCAAAATTTCAAAAAATATTTCCGAACAGCAAAACAAATCTGTACAATATACCTAGCTACCAACGGCTATCTACTATCTACAAAAAAAAACAATTAACTAGAGAATCCCATAACCTTACCTCTCACCTGTTTATGTACAACCCATGGTTTTAATTACACTACGACAACTAATTAAAAATAACTCCTACTTTCTCTGTAATTCCAAAAAAAAATCGAAACGAAACGTAATCAGCCTAAAACTATTTTGTATGAACAGTAAGTACAAAAACGAACAAAATTATCCTAAAATTAAGATAATTGAAATGAACGATTAAACTAAATAATTCTAATTAACAATAGATACGTCTACATAAAATGACTAAGCATGCAAAGCTAATATAGGAATTTGTAGTATGTACAGTTATAATATAAATATTTATCGTAAATCACACATGTCGCAAACATAAATAATATTCTGTATACTTTGTCAACGATTTCGGCATCGATGGATCGATTGTCGACATTTAGGACTAAATGTAGTATCGGGTGGGCTATCATGGTACATTCCTTATATTTTCCCTAAAATCCAATCCGCAAGATTAGAAGATAAGACAAGCTTATCCTCATACCTTATCGAAAATGAACTCTAGATCAAGGATTTAACTTAAATATGATTAAAATTTAAATACGGTTGTTAAATACTTTTAAATTGGATAAGTATTTCCAGTTATCACACATGAAGGAATTGGATCGGACTCCATGTAATTCCTCTTCAGTACATATAGATAATAATTAGGATTCATCACGGCTCTTTTGATTGCTTGATTATGAAGGTGTGAATTAATTATCGGTCAGTTAATTAACTAACGAGTAATTGTAAATGATTGAGTCCCTTCAGTTAGTACCGGTTCGTAGGTATAGTTAATTCTAGATATAATATATATTATATAAGGACAACAGGTACAGAGTCGATTATCGATGGTCAAAGTCAAGGGTCGAAATTAACGACTTCCTCCCTCAAAGAAATTAAAACTCTTGCGTCAAAAATACAAACGTTTAGCGGTCATTCATAATATTTACCTAGTAATTATTTCCTTAAATTAAATGAGTTGTAGGCCTCTTGGACTTGTTAGCTGTGGAGAGATTGTGTAATAACTTTCCGACTGATTTTTTGGTACAGAGTTTCCAGTTAAAGTTTCCGAAACTTCTTCCTTCAAAATCAAAGTCTTGAGATTTTGGTATAACAGATCACAACGCTGGAGAAATGAGAGTAAATTAGCGTCTTCACTCTGCTCATTTACATTGGATGGGTAGATGAGGCCGAGGGGCCTGAGATGTCGAAGATCGGTGGTCAATGTCCATGTCAATGTCAACTCCGACTTCCACTGCTTTCCCCCCACTGAGAATGTGGTCTGGGGAGGGGGGCAACATGTTATCTTCATGAGTTTCAACGTCGATCATTTCTGGAGTTTTTAAAATTGGAATTTAGAATCATTTTTAGAGAAAGGTCATTAATTATTATAATGGATCGAAGATAAGTACTTACCCGAGTCGAGCTCATCGATTTCCGAGTGGGTGTATTCATAGCCCATTGAGTCGTTGGACGGAGGGGGTGGAGTCCTTCGCTCCAAGTTGATTTCGTCTTCTGGTCGAGGTCGGCAACTCGTGGTCTTCCAGTGAGTCCGGAGTCCACTGGCCGAAATGTATTTCTTTCCGCAATTGTTGCAGATGTATGGACGCTCATTGTTGTGAAGTCGCTTGTGGAGTTTGAGATGGACGAACTGAGTGAATTTGGCAGGGCAGAGGTCACAAGCATACGGCTTCTGACCCGAATGGAGTCGGAGATGAGTCTTCAGGTTGGACGTGCTGCTGAAACGCTTGTGGCAAATGTCACATTCATGAGGCTTCTCACCTGCACACGAAAAAAATAAAATTTAGCATTTTTCATTTTTTTTTGCAATTTAAAATGTATGGAAATGGACAAAGACATTACCTGTATGAACCAAGTGGTGCTTTTGTAAATGAGCTAATTGAGTGAAACTTTTTGTGCAAACGTTGCACTTGAACGGCCGTTCACCCGAATGAGTTCGCAGATGAACCTGGAATAGTTAATAAATTGACCGAAATTAATTAATTGATCCAATAGGAAAAGAAGTCAACTATTAAAAAAAATATGTGTGTAATATGTGTAGGAATTGTAAATCCGCGTACCTTAAGATTGGAAAGTTGTCCGAAAGTCTTGTAGCAGATATTGCACTCATAGTGCATCTTCCCATCCTTCTTCTTGAGTGGATAAGGTAAACTCCGATAACCCCTCGTGCCTCCGGGGCTGCAAGCCCCTTCGTAATCCGAGTCATGTTCCCTGCTTCCATTCGAGTCACTCCCACCGCTGCAAATACCACTCCCACTCCCATTCGGTGAAATGATGAGAGGTGTCAACTCCTTGAACAAATGACTAGGGGCTCTTCGTTCGCCGTAGCCCCCAGAGTTGAAATTGATCCCCATGGGCGAGGGGTGAGAAGGTGGGTATTGCCCATTATTGAGGGGCGAGTGGCTCAAACTCGATGGGTTCGATTCCCTCCCGTCCCTATTTGTGTAGATGAAGGGTGGTCGATTAGCCATTTCCCTGATTTCCCTGATTTCCCGAATTTCCCTGTCTCTCTGGATGTCCATGGGGGTAGGTGCCCCCTGGGCCAAGTGTGGGTGCCCATGAGGGCCATGTCCAGGTGGTGGTGGACCATGATAGAGGAGACTGAATGGGCCAGATCCATTTGGATGTTGGATATGGGGTCCGTGTGGGTAATGTGGATGGCCATGAGGGTACATGGTCGGGAATCCAGGCCCGGGAGGTCCAGCCAGTGGACCATGATGTCCCTGCGGTGGAATGCTATAGGAATTCTGATGAGGGTGTTGTGGTAACACTTTTGGAATATTTTCTTTCGAAACTTCGGATTTGGAGCCGAAATGCCCTTGGCTGGGCAGGGGCAGTTGGGCTGCGGGTTTGCAAGGGGCTTGAGAGCCCTGAGATGGCTGTCGTGGATGAGTTGAAACGGCACCCCCGGGAGATCCCTGCTTCTCCGGTTGATGAGTTGGAGGAGGATTTGAGTAACGGTACGACTTTTTGTAAAAATAAGGATCTTTCACATCTGAAGGTGAGAGTTGAGTAGACTTAGGGGGTGTGACTTGACCCCCCTCGGCAGGGGCGGCAGGCTCGTCATCTGACTTGGTTCGCAAGAGAATACTCTCCAAAATAGAAGGCAATGGTCCATTTCCGGTCTCGGCAGATGGACTTCGATTGTTAGCTGGGTAAGGGTACTCCTCCACTGTCTCCATCTTCATCGATAACAAAGGCTTCTGAGGTAACGATCGTCGAAGGCTCATCGACTGAATATCTGGAATCGGAGGTGAAGTCTGTCTCAGTGGACTCCTCTCGGGGCTCTTGTCTCTGGACGGAGGACTGTCCTCTGAATGAGAAGAATTGGGGGAATATGTCTTCGTGGTGTCCGTCGATGAAAAAGAAACGCGGTGGAGCTTTAGGCGCGCCATATGAGACGGAGACGGCTCGCGCGGTGAACTTCCCGCGCTACTCGACCCTTCCCTCATACTCTGGTTCGCCTCGTAAGCTCGAGGGATCTTGATCTTCACCTTCCGGAACTCATTGCTGTTATTTGTTGATTCAGCGTCGGTCGAGGTTTTTCGGCCCTCGACTGTCGTGTCCTCGTCATTCTTTTCCGCCTTCTTACTGAAATCAAGGACGTAGTTGTTGTCACAGTCCGAGTCGGAAGAGATGTCCATGTCCGCACTCGGTGGCGTCATTACCAGTTCGTCGTGATAACCGTGACTCTGATAACCCTCGTCGGAACGGACGGATCCTTCACGTTCCTTACCCGGAGACATTAAGCTCGGCTCCTTTGTGTTGTCGGGGGATTGTGGGGCCGAAGTAGAGAGTCTTGACATTGCAGTTGACGGTGATACCTGTGAAGTAGGCTGCTGTGCCATTGAAGTAGGCTGTGGTGCCACTGGAGTAGGCTGTGGTGCCACAGGAATTGACTGTGGTGCCACTGAAACAGGCTGGGGTCCCGCTGAAGTAGGCTGTGGTGTCACTGGAGTAGGCTGTGGTGTCACGGAAGAAGACTCTGGAGACATTAACATATGCTGTGGTCCCATTTCATTGACAACGGACTGACGTATCTTCTGAAGCATTAGATCACCTGAGACGGGGTACTGAAGTCTGTCTGCGAATTCTCGGCAATACCACACAAGCAACTCTTGATTAGGCATGATCGGCTTGACCGTGTAGAAGAATATTTGCATCTGTAAGGGACAAGAATCAGTTAGATCTTGCCTTGAAATAAATATCAATTTAGTTCCTTAATTATAAATAGATGTGACTTACTTTGTACTGACATGCGATGAGATTTTGTGACTCGGGCGAGTAAGCCGGGTTGACGTATCTCATCCAATTTGCCTTGGCCAAGTTGAGTCCATCGATATAGTACTTTAGGTGGCTGCCTTCGTAAACCTGCACAAGTTCCAAAAAATGTAAATCTTAAGCCGAGTTTATGGAAATTGGTTTAAAAAGTGGTTTGGGTAATAAAGAAGTCTTTGTTTTGCTATTCAATGGGACAGATACATATATTATTATAAATGTCGGAGTTAGTTAGTAAATAGGAATGAGTTTGAAGTTTTGAAGGCTAAATGGAATGAGACATTGCGGGGAGAGAGATCAAATTCCCAGCTTTTTCCTTATAGACGATTATCTGCACATTTTCCATAAGCCCGTGTTGAATACACTTCCAGTTCATCATCATTTTAAAAGTCATATTATTCCACTCTCAATTTTGACATGGAAGTTTAGATCTTGGAATTGGAAGGTCGTTTCACAGCCTTTAGAGTTGAGGCAGTGCAAGTGCCGTAATTCTTAAAGATTAAACTGCCCATCGATAAGAGTTTAAAGGGGGGGGGGGTTAAATCCGTATTGACGGTAGTATGAAGAACGATGCAATTTTTAGGATTTTTTTATATTTTTAGAACGGTTCGACTAATTCCAAGATTTAAAACTAATAATTTCTAAGGATTTACTACGCCTCTGAATAATAGGAGATCTATTTAGCATGAAAATGCATCGAATGGAATTTGAACTAGATTCGAGTTTGGTTAAATCATGGGATCAAGTCTGAATTGACATAATACAAATATTCTTCATCTTCTGACATTCAAATTTGCAAATGGAAAGTTGAAATAAAAAATAGTCTGGAATAAGTAAGTACAAACAAGAACATTAAGTCCCTTTATGCACTTTAAAGTCTGTTCTACTAAACTTGAAAATCCGAGACGAGAAATACATAAACTTATGCAATCCAATCTAGACTTGCTAATTTTGAATTTATCGAATTTTAATAATATTACTTTGATTTCATGGAGACTTCCTCTAATTTCTCATATTAAATCACTATATAGACCATTAAAATTGGCACTAAATTCCCCTCCTCATTAATGGCTAATTTATGAATGGCCCTTGACCAAAATCTATCCCTACAGATCGAAGTGTTAGAAACTGCTCGTCTTTTGGCATTTCCTATTATACATTTCTATAGACTTTAACTTTAACGTATGAATGCGTAAACAATCTGCGTCGTTCTATCTCTATCATCATTATATTTTAAAGTCAGTATATGGTTAAAAAACTAACTGCCATTTTAAAGCATTTAGACGGTTAGAACCTATCTTTGTAAGAGATGAGAGGTTAAGGTTATCTCCATCATCAAAGCAGTATCATATTCAGATTATATCTATACATGCGTTACGCTTACTTTTGTTCAATACTTGATGCTTTTCCAGACTAACAATCATATAGTTTGTGGCTGGATATATTTATGTCCCTAAATCTTATAGATATGGAGTAGAGAAGGTATTTAAATTGGAATTGGCATTCGAATGAGAGTGTGTGGGAACATTGAGGCTTTGCATGTTAGCCAATATGGCACGATATCACATCGTTCCTATTTTTGCATTAATTTTGCTCGGCCAAGTTCAACATTGGAAATAAATGCAACCGTTTCACTTCCGATTATATTATTAAAGTTAAGTAAGGATCTCGTTTCAGTAGGGTTCGTCCTTGAGAGAGACAAAATGGCTCTAAATGTATTCACTTTCTATTTCACTTCAGAGCTTTCATCTAGAACCTCTGTTTTCCATTTGTAAATCCGTTGATGTCAATTAAGATCATTAAAGATAATTAAAGTTAATTAAACTGTAGCTTACCCTCCAGAAGAACTTGCGGTTAATGTTTGGAGGAACATCATCTTCGGAGTAGAAGTCTCCACAGAAGGGACCGAAGCGCGTGCCGACAGGGACGTAGTCCCGGCTCCAAATTCCCAAACTCTTTTAATTAAAACAAACAAAATCCAAATTTAAAATTTCAATCTTAACAACCTTAATGAAACTTAATTAAAGTTTTAAGTTGGGACAGGAATTTAAGTTAAAATATTCCAAGTCCAATGTCAGTGGCAGAGTTATATAAGAGAACGTGTTTTCAAGCTCAAGTTCAGTTGCACAATGTTGGCCCAGACTAAACTTGTAATGCTTACCTAATCCCCAATTTGTAAATATGACATTTTATTATGGATGCAGTATCACGATCGAGATATTTTGTTAGTTTAACTATTATAACATGCCTCGTTAATAGATTTGCTTTAAGGCTGGCAGATTCATAAGGATTTGCTAGTTAAGCGAACTTACAAATCAAGTCATTTAAATTTAAATCCCTTCCGTATATAATAACATTCGATCTGATTGATTAATGGCCCAACGAACGATGTACTGAATGAATAGGACAAGGTCACACTACAATTAATCCCTGTTACACACTAATATGCTTCGGTATTTATGGAATCTTAAATCCTATCTACCGTAAAGTAAACCGGGATATAGACCCCTGGAATAAGTCCCCATGTTTTCTAGTATTTTCTTAAGATGCTAAAATTCGCCGTTTTAAGGTTTAAAGATATAAGACCCGTAGGGGTCTACAATTTTCATTTACGGTACTATAAAGCCTCTTGATATGAAACGCTTTCAATTGCGTCTTTAAAGAATCGAAATCTGGATTGTCCGTAGTCCTTGTAAAAGTCTTTAAAATACGATACTATTTGACCTATTTCAGCTCTAGAAATTGCTATAATCCAATCCAGAACATCCATCCTAAATCCTAATTGCAATAAGTAAGAAGACCTTGGTTTCGATCTGTAGACTGACACCTCTGAACATCGGCTTGACAGTTCAAAAGGAACAATTATTTCTAAATTATGTATCACCTCTGATCTCCAAAATCAGTAATTATAATTGAAAATCGAATACGGAGTCATTAATTCCCGACACGGTCCTTCTTTATGAACGGTCCTAAGGGAATGAACCGGTCGTCAATTATGACAAGTCACATTGCACGGAGGAAAACGTGGAAGAAGGAACCTGTCATTGTCGTAATTTATTACACGTTTTGCACCTATCGTTTCCATTATTCCCTGTATCTCTAATTGTCCATGACTATTTATATGAGTCCGGGCATAAAAATGAATATATCGGTTCTGTCCGGAAATAAAAGATTCGATTTCATTTCAATAATTGTGGGTCCACTTTTTGGCAAAAACGGTAGGATAGGAAATGGATAAAAATGAGATGCTTATTTTATTCGATCAGAACCGTCTGCGTCTGGAAATTGTAAATGGATCCTCGAGAACAAACTCCTATTTCTACAAGTCTACACCAGACCATGTAAGTCTACATCAATTTGTAAAATTGGAATGACAATGGCAGTATCCCTTGCCAAAAGCTAATGAATGTGGGTCAGATCATTATTAACGCCTTAATTAACTACTTAAAATTAAAAACTTACATCATTAAGAACTCCGGAGGGCTTGATTGTCAGATTTCTGGGCAAGGATCCCTCAGCCTTGTTTTGCTCGTCAGGGGAGGTGGGGACGTCAGGAACCAAATAAACGGCCAATGCGTCGAACTCCTCCTCCGCGATTCGAGTCGTGTCCCAGAACCCGTTCTCCAGTAAATGTGACCCTCGACCCCCTGACCCCGGATGGGGATCAGATTTCTGTTGAGATTCGGGGGCCTGAGGGGGGACAGGAGAGGACCTCGCAAGGGCGACAGGGAATCCGAGGTGGGCCGGGGGTGACTGATGGGGCAACGAAGGCGATATTTTGCCCATGATAAGATTCGAAGATCCGTTCATAGAGTCCACGATAACTGTCCTAACTACCCCGATGTGGTTGTTGCCCTTGGGGCTCTTCCTGGAAGGGGCACTGGGCCCCGTATTGAAATTGTGATTGGGGTGATTCATGTGATGAATATGAGGATTGTGGGTGGCGTTGGTTAGGTTGGGTGGCCCTCTCGGGTGATGAAACTGATGTTGGTGGGCTGGATGGAATCCTTGACTGTTTTGTCCTTCTCCGTGAACTTGACCTCCGACCCGTGACCCCTGACCTCCGGAAGATGCGGCTGACGCTGCTGCTTTCGAAGCGAAACCTTGACTTTCAGTCACTTCACCCATTTCTATCTCTGCAAAAATAAATAAATCATTAGCCTTCAATCATCCATAAGAAGAAAAGTGGGAGCGTATATTGCAGAATTTGCATTGGATTTGCAAAAGATCTCGGTTTCATTCATTCAATGATTCAATCTTGGAAAGGGTTTATTCTAATCGAGTGAGGATAGGGGCTTGAGAGTGTTGTGAGTATTGAGTCCAGTGGAATGAGTGTAAGTAAAACAGAATGTTTAAAAATATTTAGAATAAAAACAGATAGTGGGTTGAGTTTGCATAATCGAAATGAAAGGGAGGTCAGGAGGTCATTTCCGTACTTTTCATTCAGCCTCTTTTATCTTAAGCCATTTAAATATCCACCTCTTATTCATATCATATCAAATATGCACATTCACTTATAAGACCGTTAAATTTACTTCACAAAAACGCATTTAAAAGCCGTTTAAACTCGGGATTTTGAGGAAAATGATCTATTTATTAAATTGTCTGAGAAATTGCTGAAAATGCCCAAATGGCATGCTGGGAATTTTGGGCTTGACCCCGAGCATTTGTTGTGATTAAGCATGTGTATCATCCAATCATACCGGATCGGCCTTAAGAGGGGGTTTAAGCCCGAAGTATAGATATGGGGACTTATTTCGGGGCATTTGAGTCATAAAAACAAAAAATGTGATAAGACCACTTACCTTCTCAAAGTTAGAACGGTTGGTAAATGGAGAAATAGTTGAGAATCTTTGAGTTTAAAAATAGCTTTCCGTTAACTTCTCATCCTTAAGGATATGATTGTCAATAAGGTTTTTCCAGGTCACTTTTGTTCAGTCTTCTTGATTGATAAGTTCCTCGATAAGTCCGATTCGGAATTCGGATAAGGTACAGAGCCAATAACTGTCAAGAGAAAAGAATGCGTATTTTTAGAATATATTTTAGGTTCCGTATAGTTGTAAGGACCGGTCCCGTGATTGTTTAAAAATCAAAATCGAGAACTGCCGATTTTATTTTGAAAACATTTTGGCAATTAAAACTGAAGATTAACGAACTCTGTTGGAATGGAAATGTGTCAGTTTGTCATACGCCTTCTGTGTTTAAGGAATGGATCCTAATTTAATTATGATTCTCTATTCTATTTCCATTGTTGATACTGTCCACTTATTGTCACGTCCAGTTCAACAATATTTTTTAATATCAACAATCTATTTTATTACCAATCACTGACCATATTAATGAGAGTAAGTTTTGTATGTCAATGCACTTTTAATTAATTGTTCGTTAAAGTGAATAGGTAGTAAATTCGTAGTACATAGTAAACCCGGAACACTTGCGCTAACTATCCCCGATAAAAATGGGTAATAAAAATTACAAACGAGTGATAATCCTCTAAAACTATCCATTTTTAATAATTTTCTTTCTCTGTATATACAACCGTGACTACCGTGAGTACTAAATACGCAGTCGGTTTTGATTTCATTATCAAAATCACATAGTTGTATTCATTCTTGCTCGGTTTTTTAGTGTATTTATAAATGGAGTTGTTACAGATTCATACTATGTATAATCATATTTATGTGTATTACCTATTACGTCTACTCTTTTATCATTTAAGGTCTCTTAAAATGCTCTCAAAAACCTTCTCTCCAAATTTCCTGACTAATAATTCGAAAATAATTAAATTGCAAGTGAAGGATAAGTGTCAGTGGAAGGTATTAAGGTTTGAAAAGGTCATAAAATGCCCCTTGAAAGCCTTCTAAAGAATTAAGAGGAAGAAAGTGTGGGAAATCGATATAAAAGGCTATGGACATTGAATATCGGAATAAGTTACATAAGAGCTCTCCATTTACTTGGTTTCTCTTCAGGAAAAAACAGAATCCGTAAAAACATTGAGCCCGACTTTCTCCATTTATTAAATCCAGTCTCAATTCATAAGAACAAGCCGTAGGAAATAGACGGACACATGACAATTTGCATATCCGAACCCATAGAATCTTACACTCTGCCAAAACTACTTTTCATTTTGCACTGAATTTTTTCACGAGCTCGTGAAACAAAGCATTTTTCATTTTTCATGACAAATGCTGCGGAAACGTCTAGTCAAATTCCTACAAAAATCTAAACATGCGCTTTTTTAGGTCTACGAATGTACCGTATTTTACAGCGAATACAAACTACGTGAGCCCTCCTATCTAACACTAGTTTCTAAATCAGTTCAAGATTCATTTAATTACATTAAAATTTAAAAAAAATGAAGATCAGATTATGAACAAACCTCTCAAAAAACCTATAACTCGACCTTTCTCTAAACGAGACGAAGAGACTCGCATTAGAATTGGCAAATCGGAAACATATTCCGAGAGAGTGCTATATAGACTTAAGCAAAGGTCAAGGTCGGATTGTTAGAGGTCAGAGGTCATCAGTTCAGTCCTCTCGCCAACGTCAGTTAGTTAGAGCGGATTATTTCCCCCATGAATAGGATCTATTCTCTATTATAAAAACCAGTACTGAAACGGAGTTAAAAATGAATTGACAAGGAAGTCTGATTGAAGAATTAAGATCTGATGAGAAATTAACGGATGATGGGATTGCAAAAGCCATCATTTCCATTCCATTCAAGGAGATCAGCCTCTTTCAAAGGAAACTAGGGATTCAGTTCGATTTAAGATTTTTCAGATCTAAATTACTATATACAATATTAATATTCTAAAGGATTTTATGAAGCACACATATGTACTTCTCTATAGAAAACCAATAAAATATTAAAAAAAAGACAGTGCCAAAAAGAGTCATTAAATTCCCTGCAGTTTTCTGCAATAAATATTGAAACCCGATATCCACACCGAACTGACGAACTCTTATGGTTTCTCAGTATAGAGCAGCAATTTATTTTATTATTGCCAAATGCCGATTGCCAAATGAAATCTGAGACTCGAGACTAATATATGACTTACAGCTTGTATTTCATATACGAAAAGGCTTCGTGTTAAAAGGCTTAAATTATGATTTTTTAAGTTTTAAGAGTTTAAAGGTTTAAAGTCATAAACTGGAGGTCTGGAACTGAATTCGATTTTCGAAATATGAAATAGATTTGCAGTTTCGTGTTGGTTTTGAGTTTTTGAGGTTCAGTTCAACCTTGCAAAACCAAAAGTAAAAGAAAGTAAGTAAAATGAGGTGTTTAGTTTTTGCAGTTGTTAATGTTCCAGTGACTGGGACCAAGTGTAAAAGACGACTTGGTTTACAAATCCAAAAACGGAGTTCTAAAAATAGGGCTTTGGATCTGTAAATCTGTACACATGGCTGTATATATGTATATAATATGTATAGGTTAGTTAGGTTGTTGGGTAAGGTCCGATAAGACTAACGTTAAATGTTCTATGTTGATATGGTGTGTATTATCGTGTTAGCTCGGAAACAGGGAAAGTAGATTGGGAAAATTGGGAAAATTCTTGGCCCAAGTTCAAGGTCGGTTTGACTTGACGGCTTGGCTTGGCTCAACCAAACTTCTTTGGCTTTGGCTTGTTACTTCGTATACAACAGGATTCAAGATCAACAAATAAATTACTAATCCTGAATTTCTCATTAAACCACTACCTTTTTCCAGACACAAAATCCAAATTCAACTACCGGCAAACATTGCATGGATGGATGGAACGATGGGAGAAAAATTAGGCAAAAGAACCAGCTTCGAAAACGATTTTATCTGCTCGTTTCCAATTTCCAATTTCATGGATTACATATTTGTATGAATATCAGTGTGAAGTACAATCTGTAGGTTCAGTTAAGAAATAATTACTATCCGGCTTACCTAATTAATTTCACCTCCCCCAACTTCAAAGGTAATTAATTGTAGCACCTTCAACCGTGTAGAGACTCTCCTAATCATGAATCAGTCTCTTCCTCTTGTTATATTCAACAAACTCAAACCAATTAAATATTAAGTTTAAAGTTCATGGGCCCTTGCTTTCTTTACAAGCTTTAAAGGCAAAAGGTCGAATGGAAGGTCACGTTAGGCCACAATTGTGACATTTAATTCAAGCACCTCAATCATGAATCAGAGCACCTTATTTGTAATTGTAATTGAGAGGGATCACAGACTCTGTCACAATAATGAATAGCACTTTCCCAACTAATTCCAAAAATTAGAATCCGACAAAACCGGTCCTTGGTCTTACAGTATAAATTTCGCTAGTTTTAAACTTGAGTTTTGTTTAAAATAGTCAGAATTTTGTAATAAATTCCTCCGTCTCTTATTTAAACTATTTCTTAGCAGAAGGTCATTTGGACGCGATTGGCTTATCTGGAGAGAGAGAAAGAGAGAGAGAGATAAGGAGTTGATTTGGAAAAGTGAAAGTGAAGAGGTGGAAAATGAGGGAGAACGGAGCGCGATTAGGTGTTCCTTCTTCAGCCACTTGGGCCTCACTGACTGCATTTAAGAATGAGTTACAGACTCTATACCCACTCACTCGCCCGAACCGGGCACTTCGGCACCAAACTAATCCCGCAACTATATCCATACCTCAGTACCTCATTTCCGCTGAAATAACTCCCCAACCCTCTATAAAGATTGTTTAAACAAGAGTATTAGTTAACCCCAGTGGGGACTTATTTCGATGGGGACTTATTTCGGGGGCTTATTTCAGTGCTAGTCTTTTCAAAGAAACTGTTTACACACAAAATATCATATCTTTACCTAAAATTACCTGCATTTTTCTCATAATTGATCTGACCATTTGACTAATTTTAATTTTCTAATTTTTTTGAGATTTTAATTTCCTCAGTCCTTGTTGTATTTAAATGTCAACCTAGGCCAATTATGTTCGGCTGTTAAGGAACTGTATTAAATCCCTAATCGGCCCACGCCTCCTTAAAAGTAATTAGAAGTTGGGAAGGCCAAGAGGAATAACAAGAGACTATATAATAAGATAATAACATGTTGAAAACAGATCAGCTCAATATGTCCTTCTCTCGGAATATAAAAATGGCTAGGAAAATAGGAGAGATAGAGGCTACATAATAGGTTATTATTACAGGAGCGGAGGAGCAGGTTAGCATCGGAATAATTGCAACCTGAATAACCGAACTGGGTGGATGAATCTATAATGCCCGAATTCGGGTATTTGAGAGAGAGAGAGAGTTCTAGGACGAAGGACAAAACTCGGCACTGACCTATATCTGCCACTAACAACAGCCAAACTCCACTCTACCAATAATAACATAACAGCTTTCACTATATTATTGCTTTCTAGACTAGGTAATTTTACAGAGCTGGAATATTTAGCAAAGACCCGACACAGTAAAAACAGTCCCTAAAGAAGATAGGAAATCGAGGAATCGGGAAATCAGTCTATTATACAATTTGTCATTGGGGAGGAACAAAATACGGATTTTAAATGCGGATCAGCACAATAACAACAACAACAACAAATTCCTCTGGGCCTATTCTCCTATGACCCTTATGGGATACTATCACAAGGACGCGACCCTATCAGGTCACCCCGAAGGGTCAATTAATGTTAAGCGTTCGAGCCAGAATTTTTCCCGGGTTTTCACCCTCCCCCTTTAACTAACATTGGGACCGGGTAAAAATTCAAAAATTCCGTTCCTCCAAATACCGAAGCTGTTGAAAAACGTAGGGAATGTAAATCAGGTTGTCAGTTCTAAGGAAACCTTTGCTTTCACTTGCTTTCGCTCGATAGAATCGACTCGTCTCCTGAAGGCCATCCGTCATCCATAATGCATCAGCTATCTATACAGAATGTGGTGGGACTAACAAACGGTATTTCCACGTCCTACGTCCACCACCCAAATCCATACCTCTGTATCATATATAAGAGAAATCCTAAACTGTTTACCTCTTGACAAAAACGGGGGTTAAAGTGGACGAAGGCGGAGGTGAATAATAAACCCCACGGAAATTGGCATGAAAAATGGGGTTTAATAAGCCCCTTGCCTTCGGTCCGTCGGGCCACTCGGAAATCATTACAAATTGGAATAAGATGAGTCTTATGGGAATATTACAAGAGGTTTGAGATAAGGTAAAATGATGGGTTATGTTATGTCGGGATTCCAGAGTCAGTAATTTGTTGTGATGGTCATGTGCGGAATTAGTGGCCAATTGTCTACCTGCCCAACAGTTACTATGTTCTATCCGAAATGATAAAACCCAATTGTCCATGATTATCAAGGTCTATTACCTATTATTCCGAGCTCAATTAATTCCCCGTGTTCATTCATAATAATAGGAAATATGGCATGGGACTATCCACAGTTTCAATGACAGTTTTGAGGGACAAAGGTAACGAGGCGTTTTAAAATTTATAAGTCCTTCTATTCTATATAGAGGATAATTGGATCTCGGACTGACCCTGGGACTACTTCCCAGTGTGCCTCAATTCACAGTTAATTGTCCCGTGAATTTAGCATGAATTTATTTGTCCCCGATTTCAGTATTTAAATTTTAAGCCCGAACCGGATTTAAACCGTAAAAATCGAGTTTGAATTAAATTAAATTGGGTTTAAATGAATGAGGTAACTGCGTCGGAGTAAGAATAACACGGTGTCTGTGTCAAGGTCCGGCACATAACATGTCCATTACTATCCCCTCGGGACTTTCACCAATACTTGTTGACATTTTAGATGAAAAGGGGCGTGTCCGGTCTGATACGGCTATTAAGGGGGTGGGCGACTAAATAGGGCTAATTAAATTGTCAGGTATCAACGCTACTTAAAATTTGTGATTTTTTTTCAAAATCAGTCCCAAAAAAGCGAAAAATCGTGTCTCTGCCAGACAGCATTTCAAGTGTTAAGGTCAGATCTAACCGAACGTTCTTGAAATATTTGGCAAAGCGGTTGTTAATTTAGTGTACAGAGTCCTCGGAGTTGTTAAGGCCAAATCCAAGGCCAAATAATTATCCTTAAAAAGTGGAGTGAAAATATGCAGTCGGTTTTTGCATGTGAAACTGCGAGTGGTAAATGTGCAATAAAACCCACGGGCAATTTGCAACTTACTTCATCTTTCTCCTTAGGTTCTTATATCCACACTAATCCTAACCTCCAACCGACTAGGTTACAAATAAGCACTTGCCAAAATACTCTCAATATCTCTCTTCTCCTCTGCCAAAAAATAATTCACTTTTTTTAACATGCAATTTTCGAATCTAAAAATATATACCTACTCTTCAACGTCAATTCCCAATGGAACCTGCAGAATTGACCAGGAGTTCTATTAATAATTCATTTTTCGAGAGTCGTATTTTTTCATCGAAATAGAGCCCCACCCCCAAATGCGTCCCCGGGGTTTTTTCGGGGAACAAAATGCGCGGGGCCGGAAATTATAAGGAAGAAATGACGAATTAAAACGATTCAAAAGCTCACTTATCACCTAGGCATGTTCCCTTGTACGAGCTGAAATAACAGTGTAGGCTTGTAGGAGTTGGAAAAACGCACGTTGTACTTGTCCTAACCTACTCCTACCGATTTGCAACCCGATTCCACATTTTAAAATGCATATACCTACATTTGTTCTTGCATTAATCTCTTGAGGTCGGTTCGGAGCAAATTAAACAATATTTAAAGATTCTAACATGATGCCAGAAATAGAGAGATTCGAGGACGTACTCGGTACTGAACTTGTTAATAGCCCTCTTCCGAAACCGAAATCTCAAGACTTTGTTTCCTATCTTAACCTTGGATCTTTAAAGTCCTAAAAACGAACTGAAACTGTAAAAGAGTTGACAGACGACCTTATCCCTATATAAATAACATACATTTAAAATTAAACCTATAAGCCAACTCCCTTGAGACAGATTGATAAGTGACACTGTTTTCATTTTAAAACCATTACGGGAGTAAAATTTTTAAATTGCGAAGGTCCACAACTCAATTCCACAGCTTTAAACCATTTCTCAGCTCCTTCCCCCTTAAAAAACCATGCAAATTTAGTCAAGCACTCAGACTCTAAATTGAATGCTTTAAAGTAGCTTTAAAAGTTAACTTTAACAAGTTCCGCATCCAGTTAAAAGTTAATGGCTCTAGAATATGAATAATTAACAGAGTTATAAACGGTTTCGGCTGTCCTCCCTTCCCATACACGGAGACAGACTAATTAATTATTTAATCACTCTTAATCCACGCAGTCCTCACCTCTTCCTAATAACTCTCTGTCTGTCTGTCTCTCTCTCTATCATTTCATTCTCAATGGACTAATTAAATAATTATCCCCGAACCCATGATACAAATAGCTAGACTCTTTGGGTGTGTTATCTCTCTAATTGATTGGAGGACTAATGTAATTAGAGGTGATGATGAATGATCCGTCAGTCCTTGAGTCCTCTATTTTAATCGAGTTTGGGAATTTGGAGAGGAAGTGGCTGTTTTGATGAGACAGAAGGTCAGAAGATTCTATTCAGTTATAGAAACTACAAGAAATATGTCATTTTTCCCGAAACCGGGTAAGAACAACAAAGTCCCACCCGGTGATTATTCGGGGCACAAGGCCGGCTAATACCCGGTATAAAAGCGGGGAACGCTATTAGTTTGCGATTCCGGCAAATTGGCCCCATTCTTTTTACCCTTACCATATACTACGCGTTATATATTTTATAGAGAATTTCAAATACCCGAAATACCCTAACCTGGGTTCCTATATGTATAGATATATGTATATTGGGTTGGGTGTATAGTATATTTAGTCTGGAAGTTGACATTGGACCTGTCCTTCACGGGAATAAAAACCGAATTTACTTTCCCTTCTACTTTTTACCCGACTTTCACTAAACAAATGCCGGAAAATAAGCCTAAAAAATAAGATACCTCGCCCTAGTGCTTAATAATGCAAATTCATACTCTACGTTCCTTACTTTGGGTTCTGTATATGAGAAATGGGAGTATTAATTGGTTTTGGTTAGAATTTAAAGAGCTTTAAAATACTCCAACTGAGAAATAATTCATTAATGATACGGGAAGTGTTAGCAATAAATATGTAATTACAATTTGAATAAATTTCATAGTATTTTTAGTAGAAGTGTGTATTAAATGTGACAAGTCCTCATTTCCGATGTTCTCAATGCCTGGAGTTGGATTTATTTATTGGGTCGTCGTTTGTTGGATTGTGTTTAAGGATTTATTGATTATTGATTATCTGGTGGGAGTATGGAGTTCCTTAAATTAGAGTCCAAATCTAAATCCATAAATCCATACTTTCTATCATACATTTCTTCCTAACTACTAGCTATCCTAACTCTTTAATTCTAGTTCAAAAACTGTCATTTTTCTAACAATCAATCCAATCATCTCAATATACAGACTTTGTATATTAAATGACCTTCAAACCTCTCAATTTGTCCCCATTTTAAAAGTATAAGGAAAGAGTAGGCAGCCCCAAAAATGCAAACTCCTCAAAATAAATAATAAAAATACCTTAAGGTCATTGTAAATCTCATAATACCCCAGATTTAAGAAAAAGAAATTAGAGTAGCCGATGCTTTGCATCGGAAAAATACCTAACTAATTATCGTAAATCTTACAAAGCCCCTAGAGTCTTTTCACCCAAAAATTCTCGAAATGCCCCGGGGTTAATTGCTAGGTCTGGGCTATATTTCCATTTCTTAGCTTTGCCACCCTCTTCTCCAATTTGTGAATCGTAATATTATGAAACTATGAATGATGGAATCTGTTTTCGTAACTAAATATTCATAAATATAGGTCATTTCAGAATAAAACCCCGTAATGAAAGGCTTTAAATTGGAATAGAAAGAAAGAGACAGTTTTGGCAGTTGTCAGTTCCAGTAAACTCCTTCTCAAATGCCAAGTATCCAGCTCAAGGCTTTCTCTTTGTTTACATACAATCCTCTAGAACTGAACTTAAGTTTGTCTAGAATAACCTCGAATCGAACCACCAAACATACGGCCCTAACAATTTACCTTAATTTACCTCAACTCTTAAAAAACAGCCCATTCAAATCCAGAGAGAAAGGACGAAGAGACAAAGAAACCAAGGACAGTTTAATAATAAAAATTGTTCCGTTCTATTTTTTAAGATTAAAAGCTTAAAAAACTAGAAATAAAACGATGCTCTGGTTCAAATTAACTTTGAAACTCCAAACTACAAGTTTACTCCTAAATTTAAAAATGCAACCTACATTTCCATTCCAATTGCTCGAGTACATTTCAAATAGCCCTGAAAACATTATAAATTTAAATAAAAATCCTTACCTTCGTAGCTTCCGTATTCTTGTCTGAATCCCAGCTCACTTTCGCACTACAAAGTAAATCAAAAGTCCGGATTTTAGAACTATTTAAACTTAGACACTTGGAAATTAACTTTAATCGTAATTAACTTTAACGAAGAACAATAATACTATATACTAGATTTTACGGAGATGGAAAGTCACTTTCTTTCACTTGTAAAGTCAACTTTCGCTCAAAGTGAAAGCACTTGGGAATGAAAACTACTTAAACTAATATTTAAACTAACTTATTTATTGACTAAATATTTTTTTGATTTTTTAGCACCAAAGACAAAAAATGACAAGTTTTTTTAGGTATTGATAAATTGGAGAGGTTTTGGTAATTGCTGTTGACAGTTGGAACCTGAAAACGATAATGAGAGAAGTGACTCTTGATTTCTGTCTTTAGAGTTTTTTAATTTCTTCTGGAAATCCCGGAGGGTTTCTGGAGAAATGTCCAAGGGGTCAACAATACGAATGACAATATCCCAGACATACTAATTACACCAAGAATAAGTACAAGTATTTATAGGGGTTAATATATTCAAGAAAAAACGCCTCCAGTCCCTATCACCTTATTAAGAACCCAGATTAACCAGCCTCCGCCCGGTCCAGACCCTTCGATTTTTATTTTACTTTTTTACGGGGACTTATCTACGATATTATTGACACCAATACCTCACACACTCCCACATAAGAACCATGTTAAACTTCCAGGAAGAGAGGTTAATGAAGAGAGGAAGACAATGTCGACGGGTTAATGAATGTCGACATTGGCGCTGTCGATGTTGTGACTTTCGATGTTTTTCTCGTCGATATTAAACCGTCCAGGCCCTTTGAGTCTTTACCTTTTTACATGGGCTTATCAAACACTCTCACATAAGACACATGTTAAATCTCCAGGAAAAGCCATACGGTCAGTGTTAAATGAAGAGGGAAAGAGAGTGTCGACGAGTTAATTAATGTCGACATTGGGCTTTCGACGTTTTTCTCGTCCCCGTACTATATAGTATGTATAAACCCCTTATTGAACCCTCCGTATTTTGTGAACAGGGTTTGAAAAGGTCAAGGATAAAAGGTCAAGTGGATTGGGCCGACAGGAGAGTTTAAGATAAGAGAACAATTCACCCTCCTTTCCACGAAATCCTAAAATTCCAAAATTAGTCTCCAAAAAATTTAATTCCGATTTTCTGAGAAGATTCCATTGTCCCTCGCCTTAAATCCTTCACTTTGAGAATTAAGAGAGGGTCAACACTTAATGTACCGCATTACTATTTTATAACCTTAATATCATAGGAGTGCATATTATTCTTTAAAAAATATTTGTATGGTTTTAGACCTGGGATGATTGTCCAATCGAAATATTATATCGTTTCGTATGAGATGGACCTTTTTTCAATATTAAAATCCAGGATTTTAAGATTTTAAGGCTGGAAGTTAAGTAGTCTCTTTCCAGGGATTAGTTTGGACTTGGAAGTTTTTCTGGACGAAATAAATTAATATTCATTTATTTTTTAATCCTGAAGATATTGGATTTTGAAATGAAGGGACAGTATGTAGGCTCTATTTCTTATCGGTCCCTTCAACCACTTTAGACTTAAATTCTCAAACAGGACGGTAAAATCTGATCCACAGGGACTCTCTCATTAGTGAGAAAGCAAAGTTTAACTTTAAATGCTTCAAAATGTGATTTAAACGTTTTAAATGTGATGAAATAAAAAAAAAACAAGAATCGATGCATTAATAGTTAATTGCTTTGATTAGTTCGAAATCAACAACAAAAACTCTTATTTTCCTATTCAATCGCCTCCCAAAATGGCAATAATAAATTCTCATATAAACTCTTCATCCTCGAAGCTGAAAGTCCATAAGATTTGATTATAATTGATGATAAAAATTCCCAAGTCCCGCTAGCCCATAAATTCAACAAGTTAAGTTTCAGAATAACTGCAAACTGATGAAAGGATAAAAAAAATGACGAAAAGACGGTCTTTAACTCGTCAAATCTGTGTAGTACCTTAATTCACATGACTTTTTTTTATTTTTTGCTTAAAAACGATAGATCTGAATCTTATATAACATAAGATAACGCTTTAAGTTTAATATAAGACATAAGAGTGGCTTATAATCTTAAGCTCTGTTACTGATTTGCTTGCAACGGGGGACAAAAATCCGCAAGTTCATCCTTTCTTTTTTGAAACGGTACCGAAGCTCCTGTTGTTGCCATTCCTATTTCTTATAAATAAATGACGTTAGTTCTGGCATTAGATCCCGTGGGGGTTTACCCTCTCTTCAGATTCGAAATTCTATTGAAATGTGAATGCAAGTTGTTTTGAGATAAGATCCTCCCTGAGAACTTCTTCAACTCTTGAGTCACATTTACACGAGTGTTTTTAAATTGTGGTCGGATGATATAAGAGGATATAAGAGGACATTATGTGATGATATTCTATGATATTGTATGATAGTTCAGTGGGCTAGTAGGCCTTTCAAGTTCAATGTCCTCTCATCAGATCAGATTGTTGAATAATACCTTTCCCCCTCTTGCAAAAGCCGACGTGTTTAATGTTGTTTTTATATAAATTACGGGATTAGTTATAGTACAACTAACTAACTAACTAACTTCGTTCGTAGTTAAATGCTCTAATCCCCATCGGATCGTAAAAGAGGAGAGAGGAACGAAGTAACGAAACTGGAATTTATAATTGAAAGGAAACTGGTTGTAAGTTGTAGATCTTTAGGTAAAGTCTACTTGGTTTAATAAATGTTTTTATTTCGTTGAAATACCTTCTTTAGAAGAGATAAGTGTATTTCTTTATTTAATAAATTCGATTTATTAAATAAGTTTTTAAGCACATACTCTAGAATCGACAATGTCAAGTTCGACTCTATTCAATGAATGTACTTTAACATTAAATGGTATTTAAATTTAAATATGTTAGGCTGTTTTGACGATGGGATGACCTCGTGGTGGCAAACAAGTACATTTATTAAAGTCTTAAGATTTACCAGGGATGCTTTTTAATAGTTTTTAATGCCATGTTTTTATTTCATAAATCCTATAATCACGATAATTTCAATAGTTTTAATCTAGATTTTGTTGGCTTTTAACTCAATGTTTGTTAGCTTATTTTTCACTGATTGGCAAGAATTTATGTGACGTTTGATGGGATTGGCTAAATTTCGAAAGGGTTTAATGACAAATAAAAATAAAACTTGGAAAATAAAGCAAATGAAGTCATATTTCTATATTATAACTTGCGATTACATGCTTTTCTTTTATGACGGATTAAAGATTTCATTAAATTGAAGTGGATCATACGAACGGGTTATTATTGAAAAAAATCCAAAATCGATTAAAATGCATAAAAATCATGACCTACTCCTCAGATTAAAAAAAGTTAGTTAATTATTATCGTAGTATACGAGTAAAATAAGGTAGGGTTTCATTAAATGGCTTCTGAGGATTTAAATTACTTAATTAAAGCCTGAATGATGGTCAAGTCTGAAGATGAGTCACTTCACCTACTTCAAAAACTAGAATAGATTTCATTGTTGAGCCCAATTTTTCAATGCCTAACTATGAGATTGGTCATTGTTGTTGTAGCTCTATTATAACATAACAGGTGAGTCATCCAATAATGAACAATCGGAATTCTTTGTAATATTATAGAAGCTGGGGCAATTGGGGCGCGTCCGGGGCATTTTGGCATAAACTGGATCATTACCCCTCCATAAAATGTCTGATACTGACCGATTTTATCCCAATTTAGCATTTATTCAATACTACTTGTTAATCTAAAGGTTTTATCACAAAAACATCGGACCTACAAATTCCCTTACGACAGTCCAAACTCGACTCCAATTAATTCTTTTCGCTTTCAAATCGGGGGGACAAGGTCTCGTGTCCGGAGCTTTTTGGAAATTCATTATGAATGAGATAACCCCAAAATGGACAGTGATCCACTAGAAGCATTAAATAAGTTTAAAGAAAATTGAAATGTCACCAGAAAAACAATAAATTTCAAGGGATATTTTTAATATTAATGTAAAAGTAAGTTCCAAAGGTCCAACATTGACTCTGGTTTAAATTGTGGCAGTAGTGGATTTCCAGGAAAAGATCCAAAATAACTTTCTACCTCCAAAAATCCCTTTTTTAAGAGTTTTGAGAATTAAGAACCTAGATTTCGGCTACAAATTTCCAGAATCCCAGGAAGGCTTTAAAAACAAGTTTTAAAAATCGGATTGTTTATAATGGACCAGGTGGACCGGATTAAGTTTTGAAATATGTCCAGCAGAGAGGAGCCCAGAATTCTGGAAACTGGGACCACTCACAATTACTAACAATTTCTTATAGGCTCATTTGCACTTCAAAATCTATACCTTTTTAACCTTTAATAGAGAAGTTACCTACATTTTAAGACTGTTTTACATATTATTATTATTTTACATATCCCTTTCACTCCAAACTGTCAAAAAAATCGAGAGGTAGTGTCCAGGAATAGTCTATTAATACAAGAAATGTCAACTTGGGGATTAGGAAAGTCACGTACGCTCTTGGTTTTATTTCTTGGAAATTTCGAACTTGGGTTTTTAATTTCTGATGAAATTGTGAGTTTAAATGCATAGAAAAAAGCACTTAATTTGATCGGAGAGCCTTATTAATATTATATTAGCTTCAAAAGCATGGGTTTAAAAATCCGTGGCATTTTTTTGGTTAATTATGGAGAATCCTGACCCTGCCGAACTTTAAAATTAATTTCAATAGGTTTAAAATTCATACACGGAGGTGGTTTGAAAACCAAAAGTCCTAGATTAGTAATGGGAGTTAAGACATTTAAACTGTTTTTGTTTTTGAATTTTAATTGTAGAATTCCTATATACGAACTTCGGATTTACATAGTTACATGCCTATGTTCCTTATAAGATTTTGCTTTTAAATTTCTTAAATATTTGCAAATGTTCCGAAAAGGAGGTTTCAATTTCCATACCTTTTCAATTGAGTTGAAGAACCTTATAAATAATTTTTTTTTAAATCCTAAAGTTTGTTTTTAAAGCAAGTGCCTATGGTTTTAAGGTTTGTAGGATATGATGATTTGGTTCTAAATTCTAGAATACTTAGCAATTTGCTGTGTTTTATTTTTGCTTTTGGTGGCTGAAATTTGGTTAGTAAGTGTTAGAGGAGGTTTGGCTTTAACCAAGTAACCTAACCTAGTCCACTTTTCCGAAACGATTTATTTAATTACCTTCCCTTGTGTACTTTACACACTTGCTTTACAATTTTTCAAAATCAACAGCTCCAAACACACTCCCTTAGCCTCATAATACAAACATTTGGGATTTTTTTTTTAAATTTTTGTATGAATATTAGTGCGGTACATGCTCTGCACACAAAAGGACGAGACTTGAGTACAAACGACACAATTTATAAGCGTTTTTGAGGATTTTGACACCGGCTTGTCCATAGAGACCTCAATATTTAACAAAATATTCTAATTTGTCGATTTGATTGATGGAAATTGGCATGGAAAGATCGGAAATGGGTCGTAAGGTCAAAATCTAGAGAAAACTTGCATTTTTTAAAACGCTATAAATAAATTATTTGGTGGGATTTAGTTCTTCACTAAATATGCGGGATCTATTTCGGGGTGGGGTTGTATTCCGATCATTTTGACATAATCGGAATGGTCAAAATTTTTGATACCCTTAAACCGAGTAACTTCAGATCCCGAAAGATTTAATTGAAATCGTAATATTTATTGTATTTTTAAGAGCCTTCCATAATTGAGGGTGGGAATTCATTTCAGTGATAACTTAAACTCATCATATTTAGCTTGCTAGATCTAAAATCACCTAAAATGCCCATATAATTAGGCCAAAAATAACTCATAAGCACCTCATCTCATAAGCATTGTAGATTAATTCAAAGCTGAATGTAAGAGCTGACAATTCCGATTTAACCGTTACGTTTCAACGCTACGCGTCGTTCCTTATGGATTCTCTGATATGAAATAAGAATGTGATGCGTTTGTGAGTTTGTATTTGAATTGAAGCTTGAAGATCAGAGTTTTTGCGTGAGATGAATGGCTTGTATTTTGTATTTGTTGTGAATAAGTGGGTACTGTGGTCGGAGTTTAGTTGGTGGACGAAGTTCATCTACCTCCGATGAACTTAGCGACCTATTTTACTTTTAAAAAATAATACCAACTCCTACTTTCAGCTCTTACTTCTTACTTCAAGACGAGAAGACCAGAACTTCAGTTACTTAACTATTACATACAGGCTAGCCCCCTCCGATCATGATATTCATCATGTCAATATAGTAGTTTTTTTATTTTTTGCCATTTCCTGTGCCCTTACACAATAAAATCATCGAGATTTTTTATTTTATAGACTGATAGATTGCAATAATTCTACTCTTTAAATCATAGGAATGATGCTTTTTTAAATCCGAATTATTTTACCAATTCTTAAGATTAGTTTTGTTAAAGTTAAAGCCATCTCATTTTAAATTAAAATTGAATTTCTTTAGCTAAAAACGACTGTAAGAGACAATAGAAATCTAAAAATTACCAATAATAAAAGATATGGATGATTCGGAGTCGGTATGACCCACCCACGAGGACCACCCACACCGCCCCACCTACACCTTTATAGAATTCCACTTCCTTATTCCTAGACTCTATTTCCTTTAGAGCATTTCATCCCAGAAGTTTTAAATTTAAATTTAAAAGAGGTTTAACGATTTAAACTCGTGTAGAAGTGAATGGATACAGGCTGTAGGTGATTATTATATAAGTACGAAGGGGTAGTTAGTTAATGTGTATAAAAACTCCTTGGAATTGGGTCACTGTCACTCCTGAGTTCGATGAACTTGGCTGGGAGTGGATCATCATTTAATTCTTGCTCTGAGATAACAATAAGAGTTAACTAACGGTTAACCAACCAACCTTAACTAGCATCAACAGAGGAACGGCACCTATTTCAGAGGGAAACAGGTTTAGGGAACTATAGCACAAGGCATACTATATTATTATTTTATTTAACGTGTTGTATCTATGGGCAGAGGTATCAAGTACATGTTGTTCTATACTGTTCTGCTAGAGATGAGCAAGAGTCAATGCCTTTTCAGATGAGAGGAACAGTAAATAGAATCTAGCTTTTATTGTTACGTAAATCCAACTCATTTATTCACACTTTAATTCTATTTAACCTCTACTTATCTCAAGGATTAAAACGGAGACCGCTTTTTAATTCCATTCTTTTTACTCGCCCTTTTAATCACAGTTCATTTAAGGAAATAATTAGATTCGAACCTTTAGTTACTGAATTAAGCTCCCCACCCCGGAATAACTCCTTATTCAAGGTGTTTATTACGAAACCCCACTCGCTTATTCAGATTTTATGAAACTCTTGATTGATTAAAAGGTATTTATCTTGAGAGTCAAATGGTCATTTCAAGTGAATTAAACAGCCCCGGAATAATTTCCCCATTGTTTTTCATACAATTTTAAGTAAAAGTTGAGGTTAGCGAATTTTTATTTTACCGAAATAATTCCCCTACCGAAATAAATCCCCCCCCCCCGGAATAAGTTAACACATTACCTTAAATCATTTCAAATTTCAGTAAATAGTTCAACCCCTTTCGTTCTTGTTTTAATTTTGCTTTTGAGACAGTAGAATTTAAATGGTCATTGATCTCCATCCAAATCATTAGTAAGTATTGCTAATATGGAATCTAGATTTGTAAAATATTTCCAGAAATCCTATGATTCTGTTAATGAGTTTGTTTGTAAGGAGATAAGATAAGGTTAACCTCATCTTAAAAGCCCGTCGCCTAGAATACTAACGCAAAAGACAGAACATATTTAGGTGAATTCTAACGGTTTCTTCTACGCCGAAATATTCTGAATTTTAAAACAAGCTTCAACTCTTGTTTTTTAAATTTTGTTGACAATCTACTTGAATATTATTATGCGTATTCTGCCCTTATTGCAGGGGCTAAATCTAGTGTTTTAAAGTTAATTACTGGCTCAGTTAGTTGTTGAGGTATTTACGGCTTTGTTACGTTCCAAATTCTAATTTAAAAAGGAGGTGAATCCCTATTTTATGTATTCAGTGCCCACACCTCACCTTTACTTTTCCTACATTTTTTACTCACTCAAACCTCATCCTTATTTTATTAATAAATCCACTGATATGTTTAAAAGCATCTATGTATCGATGCATCTGCAATTCGAAATCTGAAAAACTTTAAATGGTTTAAAATTAAAAAAAAAATTTACCACTTGGGTCAAAATACACTATTCTTAATTATTTTGTTCACTCTCAAAGCAAATACTAGGACATTAGTATTAGTATTCACCGCCACCTGACCTGTATACTAGTCTAAAATTCAAAATCGAATTGGAAATACATTAAAGCCTCCTAGTACCAAAAAAACTAAAATTATTAGGTATGAAAAAATAGGAAATGAATATATTTAGTCCTAGAGATGAGATTTATGAGATGATGGGATCCTCTTTAAAAAAACTGACTGAACGGTACATCTTTCTGTGTCAAATAGTAATTTCAATATTTCTACACGGAATAATATTAGGGATCATTGTTTGTAGATGTTTCGAATTTACTCTGTTTCGGTTTGTGTGAATGAATGTGATGTGATTTGTGATGAAATGAAATGAAGTTAAACGAGGAATAATATTCTCTGGCTTATTATTAAGTTCAGAATAAAATAGAATAAATATGGGATAATTTGAGACTTTAGATTTAGATACAGGAGAGATTATGTACATTTCATACGAGATTGAGAATGGAAACTGAATCTTAAAACTAACACATTTGATAGAATAGGATTCTAGAGAATTGATTTCATAGGAAATGAGACATGAATTGACCGCTAGACATTTAGAATGTCAAAAAGGTGAAAAACCAGACAGTAAGGAATGAACACCTGGAAAAGATTAGCAATATCTTCCTCATTCCAGGATCGATAGACAAAATCGAGAAAACGATTGAATGAAATTAATCTACGGATTAACAATGAACAGGAAATATGATTTGAGATGAACAAATTCTTGAAACATACGATTTCCTTAACTATTCCTAAACATACTCCCGGCGTTGGTATTAGAAAATACCAATAAACGATTACAATTAAATATCCTAACTTGAAATCAAAAGATTTAACAACGTTTTAAATAAGGAAAATTCAATTGTAAATAGGCAAAGGAGATAAATTAGCAATTGAGCGTTTGTAAATACGCCCTGAAGCCGTCTTGACTTCGCACACCCGAACCCTTCCATCCGGTCCTGGAAATGTAGAGACGATTCTTCCAAGCTTCCATTTTAAGGGTCCCCATGTCGGCTCGTCGTCCCTGATGAGAACCATGATCCCAACATCCAAATTAGGTTGGTTGGTATACCATTTTGGTCGTGACTGAAGAGTATTCAAATACTCCTTATTCCAGCGTCTCCAGAAGTGTTGATGCATCTGCTGAACAGTTTGCCACCTGGAGAGCCGGTTAGCCTGAATACCCATGATATTGTGTTGAGGGAGGGCGAGAAGAGATTCACCGACAAGGAAGTGTCCTGGAGTCAGGACAGCAAAATCGTTAGGGTCCGAGGAGAGTTGAGTCAGCGGACGAGAGTTGAGGATTGCCTCGACTTGGCAAAGCAGAGTGCTGAATTCCTCAATTGTTAGGTTACGGTCCCCAGTAACCCGTTTCAGATGAAACTTCATCGACTTAACCCCAGCTTCCCAGAGACCTCCATGATGAGGGGAAAGTGGGGGGTTGAAATGGTACTGGATGGACTTCGAAGAGTAGAAATCCCCCAAAGCGTCTTGATGGCCCGGTGATTTCATAAAATTGATGAACGAAACCATTTCATTTTTCGCTCCTACGAAGTTTTTTCCTCCATCGCAGTATAAATGGGACGGTAATCCTCTTCGGGCGATGAAGCGTGATAAGGCATTCACGAACGAAGGGGTTGTAAGGTCTCCAACTAGTTCCAAGTGTACGGCTCTTGTAGCCATACAGACAAAAATCGATACATAATGTTTCACGATTTTTGGATTTCTACCCTTCACAGTAGAGACTGAAAACGGACCAGCATAGTCCATTCCAGTATTTGAGAAGGGCTTCGATAAAGTGACTCGAGGAGTCGGAAGTTGCCCCATGAGCTGATTGGTTGTTGCAGGATTCTGTTGGAAACATATGATACATTTCCTGACCACACGTTTGCAGACATCAGGACCACGGATGATCCAGAATTGATTTCGGATGAGGGACAGCAAGAGTTGAGGACCAGCGTGAGCATGTGTGATATGGTAATATCTCACCATCGCTTCCGTGAAGATATGACTCTTTGGAAGAAGGAAGGGATGGCGCTGGTCATAACTCAGCGTGGAGTTGGATAATCGTCCTCCGACACGTAGAAGTCCCTTATCGTCCAGAAATGGAGCCATGAATTTGACCCCCGACTTTATTGGTAAAGTCGTTTTTAAACGGTGGATGTCATCAGATAGAGTTTCCTCCTGAACTACGGAAACAGCTGCATACAGGGCTTCATTAAGTTCCACAGATGTCAACGGACCCGATAGTTTACTTCCTGGGTGCTGACAATTTTGAACAAATCGCTTGACAAATGCGATGGTTCGAATTAGCCGAGAATAAGAAGAGGTTTTGTTAACCAGGGCTAAGAGAGGAGATTCCGATGTGTGGGCTGGATTTGAGATTGCATCTTCCATATAAATTGTTGTCGAATTTGTTGACAGAAATGAGGGTCCACTTTGCCAAAGCAAACTGTCGAGAAGCTTTGCAGAGGAGATCCCTCTTGAAGGTGCATCAGCCGGGTTTTCGGAACCATCTACGTGGGACCAATTAGGAGATGAGACAATTGACGTAATGGCTCGAACTCGATTGGCCACGAAGACTGGTAACTTCTTATTCGACTTGATCCAGTCCAATACAATGGTAGAGTCCGTCCAGCAGTGGATGGATTTAAACTCCAGCCTGAGAGAGTTTTGGACTGTTTTGATGAGTTTGGACAGCAGGGCAGCAGCACACAGTTCCAATCTCGGAATTGTTTCGGTCTTCAATGGGCAGACTTTGGTTTTTGCCATTATGAGATTGACAAAAGTCCCCTTTGATGACACGGTCTTGACATAGACACAAGCAGCGTACGCCAAAAGGCTTGCATCAGAGAATCCGTGTAGCTCGTACACCGGATTCGGATAATTGAACGCGGAACCGACAAGGCAGCGTTTGATTCTAAAGGTCTTCAGTAAAATAAGATCTTGGCAATAATTCATCCATATTTTACCGAATTTGACTGGAAGCTCAGCATCCCAATCGAGTTTCTCTTTCCAAAGAGATTGCATGAGGATCTTAGGTGTGACTGTAACAGGCGAAAGCCAACCCAGAGGATCGAAAGTCTTAGCAATAGAGGAGAGGACTTTACGTTTAGTTAACGGTGGGGCCAGGCTTGGTATATTAATGCTGACTCCAAAATTGTCCAACACAGGGTTCCATAAAATCCCTATGGTTTTGAGTGCCTCGTCCTCCTTAATTGATAGAGGAAATTCCATTTCCCTCTGGTCTTGAGGAACTGCATTGACTATGTCTTCATGATTTGATGACCACTTCCTCAGGTTCAGATTCCCTCGTTTCATGACTTCAAGGATTTCCTTTTGTAACAGCAAGGCTGACTGCACGTCGTCAGCACCAGAAAGCAGGTTGTCCACGAGAAAGTCTTCTTTCAGAATCGAGGCGGCCTTTGGAAAGTGATGTTGTTCATCTTCAGCCAACTGCTGAAGACACCGAATTGCCAGGAACGGGGCTGAAGTGACTCCAAATGTCACACGGAGCATTCTGAAGTCCTGAATTGGTGAGGTCGAGTCCTCACGCCATAACAATCTTTGAAAATCCACATGCTTCTTACTCACTTTGAACTGTGGATAGAATTTGACAATGTCCGCAGACATTGCCACAGGATACGACCGGAACCGAATGAGCAAAGGCACCAAGTCCACCTGTAGTTTAGGTCCAGTCATCAAAATGTCATTCAGGGAATTCTTGTTTGACGATTTAGCTGAAGCGTCGAAAACAATTCGAACCCTTGTTGATGTACTGGAATCCTTTACGACTTCCCTATGAGGCATGTAATAGCTTTCCTCATAGGTCTTTGAAATTTGTTCCAAGGGAACAGGCTCCATGAAATTGGCAGCCAGTGACTCTCTCATACATTTGACGTACTCGTCTTTGATCTCCGGTTGATTGGAGAGTCTTCTTTCAACTCGGAGGAATCGTTGGAGGGCAGCCTCCCTTGAGTGTCCCAGGCCTGGATTGCGGCTTTTAAATGGAAGCTCGACAGTATAACTCCCGTCCGAATCTCGTACATGGGATGTTTTGAAGTGAAGTTCACAATCTTCATCTTCTTCTGAAACAACTGGTTGTTGGATATCTGGCTCCTCTAATTCCCAAAACTTGGACATGGTTTTCTCAAGACATGGTCCATTTACATCACAATTTGCATGATGTGAGATTATTTGGGAATAGAATGAGTTTCTATTTACTTGATTGACGCATCCTGACAACATCCATCCAAACTGAGTTTTCTGAGCCGATGGGGCTCCAACCGGACCAATCTTGATTGCCGGAAGCATGATGGCTGCAGCGTCGGAAGCGCCGATGAGAATATCCACTTGACCAGGGGTATTGAATGATGGGTCTCCCAACTCCAATCCCTTTAGATGTGGCCATTCAAACTTGCATCTGGCCCTTGGTAAATCATTGGTTATTTTACGCAAGATTAATGCATTAAGAGGAAGTTTGTAATTGCTTGTACGTGAACCGAGTGTAGTGGTGACGATACCGGTTGAGGTTTCTCCGGCTGCACCGCTGATTCCTGAAATGGTCACGCAAGTTCTCTTCCTTTTAAGACCGAGTCTGTCCACACAGTGCTCGGATATGAAATTTGATTCCGAGCCCGGATCCACAAAGGCTCGACATGACTGAAGGACTCCCGATGAATCCATCACGTTCACGATAAGGGTTCCCATTAACACTACATGATTCCCACTCGCTTGTGGGGTGCAATGGGTACTTGATATGGAAGAGGACTCTTCCGAGATTACAGAATCATCACCTCCGTTGATTGAAACGACGGATGAAACTGGATTTTTGGGTGCGACTGAATCAACGTGTAACAACGTGTGATGTCGCTTGCCACATTTGGAACAGGAGAATTCCATTTTGCATTTAGCAACCGAATGATTTGCAAATAGGCAGTTATAGCATAACTGCTTCTTCGAGACGAGGTCCCGTCTTTCTGCCACGCTAAGACCAAGAAAGATTTTGAATTTATTTAATCGATGCCCTTCAGAGCATTGTGGACTTGGACAGGAAGCCGATGAGGCCACATGAGAGGATGACTTCTTGTTCGATTTATTCCCCGACTTGACTTTGGATGAAGATTCGGAATCGGCCAACGCTCTGGCACGAGTCTCCAAAAATTCGATGAATTTGGGAACATTTGGAAGAACAGACTTTTCAGCTAGATTCCGCTGTTTCCGAGTTTCTGGGCTCAGCTTCTTGAGACCCATGAATACAATGATTATATCCCAGTGCTCGACTGGGACTTTAAGATTTTTGAGAGATCTTACGCACTCATTGATAGTGTCAGCAACTGACCTCAATCCCAGTCCTGATTCGTCCTGGCTTGCTTTAAGGTCATCCAACTTCCGGATATGGGCAAAGATGATTTCGCGTTGATTGCTATATCTCTTTACGACCATATCCCAAGCAGACTTGTAACTGGAATCTGTGGCTTGGAACGATGACACGATTGCAGCAGCGTCGTCCACAAGACTCGACTTCAGGTGGATCATCTTTTCCGCCCCAGAGAGGGTTGGATTTTTATCCACTGAAGAAACGAACAAGTCGTGAAATGATTGCCATTCACTGAGATTGCCACCGAATTGGGGCAATTTGATCCTCTCCAGCTTGAAAGAGGGTGATATCTTCGCTTTGGCTGCATTCTCTTTTGCAGTCAAGAGTTCCCCAGCGTCGACCTGAATTTTGCTTACAGCGTTGAACAGCGTATGAAATGTAGGTTGATTTTTTGTGATTTCGTCGGGTGTGGACACACCGCAAGCGTCTTTGTAGAGACTTATAGTTTCTTGCCTCTGAGTCTCAAGGTCTCTACACATCACTTTAAGTTCTGTAATAGTCACTGTATCCGTGTCCCAATTATTTACCCGATCCTGATTCATAAGAATCAAAGCTTTTAGGGTATCAGCCTTTTTCAACACTTTTTCTAAAGGTGTTGTCATTTTGATTTAGCTTCAAATCGACAAAGTTCAGATTTAAAATCACAGAATTTTCACGAAAAGTCAATAAATCACCAGAATATTAAAAAAAAATATGTTTGTAGATGTTTCGAATTTACTCTGTTTCGGTTTGTGTGAATGAATGTGATGTGATTTGTGATGAAATGAAATGAAGTTAAACGAGGAATAATATTCTCTGGCTTATTATTAAGTTCAGAATAAAATAGAATAAATATGGGATAATTTGAGACTTTAGATTTAGATACAGGAGAGATTATGTACATTTCATACGAGATTGAGAATGGAAACTGAATCTTAAAACTAACACATTTGATAGAATAGGATTCTAGAGAATTGATTTCATAGGAAATGAGACATGAATTGACCGCTAGACATTTAGAATGTCAAAAAGGTGAAAAACCAGACAGTAAGGAATGAACACCTGGAAAAGATTAGCAATATCTTCCTCATTCCAGGATCGATAGACAAAATCGAGAAAACGATTGAATGAAATTAATCTACGGATTAACAATGAACAGGAAATATGATTTGAGATGAACAAATTCTTGAAACATACGATTTCCTTAACTATTCCTAAACAATCATTCACAAGTAATTCCATTAGACTTGAGGCTTAAAGAACAAAATTTCAACTGCAAAATACTAAAGATGCAATTGAGAGAGGAAAATTCACATAATATTTCATAATCGCTCAAGTTTCAGTATGAAATATCCGGGATAATTCCGTTAGATTTTTAAGTTTTGTAATTTTCCAAAAAATGTCCATTAAGTAAATGGTCTTAAAATCGTATAGTTTGGAACTGGGCCGATTTTGTCAGTCTAATAGAATAATTTACGAAGGGCTGGAAATAGGGATTTTCAATCCTTGTCTCGTAAACATTTAAAGTTAGTTGTAGATTAAAGTTAGTTAGTTTAGTTAGAATTTACTAACTGCGTTCCATTTATTTTTCCGTCCTCTGGCAACATCATTTTTTCCCCTAAGGAATTGTACCGTAATCCGTAGCCAAAGGTGTGAATCACCATCACCTAAATTATTATCTATTCTAAAAATAATGCAGTAATAGTCCTTTGCCATATAACTATTTAACCTTTGTATATCTTAAATAACATTTAAATTAGAAAAAGATAGTATATTGACTTGTATGACTCACCTTGTGTATTACATCCTAATCCCTTCTAAATCACTTTTCTTGGAATTAAAGAACGTCTCCGATTCCTGGAAGTTAAAAAACAAAAATTAATTAGTTAATTGCAATTAAAATTAAAATCCAAAGATTGTATCTATAGGCAGGGTTAATTCACACCTCAACAGTTCAAATTTAAATTTTAAAATCCGAAGACTAAATAGGACTAGCACAAGTTCACAAGGAGGACCTGGGTATTAATGATGTCTCCAGTAATTGCGTTTAAACGTATTAAAAGGTTGAGCCCGATTAATAGTAAAAGTAATGCTAACTTTAAGAGAATGTGTAAATCAATAGGGGGTGATAATATCGATAATTGATAAGAAGCTAAACGGTTTGTCCTGTCAGTCTTTGAGTACTTACAAATTACAAATACTTATGTAATTCTTAATGAGGATTAAGATAACTATTATTTAAACGCTAAACGGACTTGACCTCTCGACCTTGAATAATAGGTGGATCAATTAGGATTGAACTTGAGGAGCCGTTGCCCTCTCCAAGTTCATGACGATTGTGTCATATAATATTATCCTTACTTCCCCAATTCAGTTACTTATAAATATAAACTGACATTCAAAAGGGTTCATTCTTGTATATAGTCCAATGTTAAAATGTATATTCATTTTGTCCGGAACTTGTTGCATATAATCAAATAAATATCCTCTACATTATGTTAAAATCGAGTAAGGGAAAGGGACCTTCGGCCTTAAAGGAAATTAAAAGCATCTAAAGCTCTATATAGCTATATAAAATAATATTATATTATGTTTTATGTTATAATCGAATAAGGGATGCATAGGAACGAAGGTGATAGATGTGGCAGATTGCAAACGAAGGTTAAGTTTGAATGACATAAGACTACAAGAGGGACTTTAGCAAAACAAAGAGAGCAATGAACTTCTTAAGCTGTTTTATTTTTATTTCGAAAAATTATAAAAATATTAGTTTTTATTTATCTTAATTATTGGTAACTGTAATTACAAGCGGAATATAGTAACTAGACTATTAATTCGATTTTTTATACCTGACAATAATACACATTTACAGACTTCATTGGAAATTCATATCGAACAGTTCAATAAATATTTTAAGAAACTATGTTAAATCAATAAAGTCAAGTTCAAACAATTTACAAAAATAAATAAAGATGTGGATTATAAAAAAAATGTACATGGAGAGAGGAGTAATTAAATATTAAGATCCGTTTAATTTGCAACAAAAAATCAACACTACAATTAACGGTCAAATTCGGCCTTTTTGCAAAACCACTTGTTTCTATTCCTTAAAAAATGGTATCCAGGAAATACTGGACGATTAACTTGTATTTTTTTGATTATGTAATATTGTGATTATATAAGAGATAAAGTTCGTTGAACATTTGGAAAATGCTATTGTTTTTGTTAGTCATGCTGATGAGAGATGAGATGCCGAATTGGAATGGTTCCCTTATGTCATTTCCTCTTCCGTTAAAATGAGCATCGACAGTTGGCTAAAACACGACCAACTTTTTCACTCATTTTTAAGAGGTTAAAACCCTTACTGGGAACAACTTTGTCTGTTCGTCCGTCCTACGGTTTAATATTTCCAAGTTTTTTTTTTTACAAATCTATTGATGTATCTTAAGTTTTTTTTAAGGTCGTGTAGGTAAAATAAAACGTCTCCCAGATGCAGGGCAATGACTTTCAATGTTATTTGACATCTCATTTTGTGGTTCCACCCCTTTTGGATATCCCTTTCAAACGGTTTATCCAGTAGCCCTTAAACTTGTTATCGAAAAACCAAATTTTTAAAATCCATACAAACTTACAAGAAAGGCTCAACCCTTTCTTTTGCTATTGTTATTCATGCGACCCGGAATTATTATTCTAAATTGATATAAAAAGCATAAGATTATGTATAGCGTCAGTCGGAGTCGGAAATACTGTTACGATTACCCAAGGCCCATCTGACACTCTTAATTGTTGTGGGTTCGATGAACTTGCATTTAATTCTGGCACTGCCTTAACCTTGAGTAACCTTAGGACATTGTTCCCCATTGTTGAGAGGTTAAGGGCCCTACTTGAACTTGCATTTATTTTGCCTGCCCGAGACTTGGGCCTTGAAGAGGTTAAGAGGAAAGTAGAAAGAGACTCTCAATGCTGAGAAAGAACAGTTTTGCTTAATGTTAATGTTCTAATGATAAGGTCGTAAAGAGGTCCGTTAACGAGCTCGGGAATTGTAACCGTAACAGCTCACAATGAAAGCTAACAATCCATAACTGTTCCTTCAGGAGACAAGTACAATAATATCATAAAAATAATAAAAATAAATTGAAGGAAAGTAGCCTTGGCATTGGCATTACCTTCAGTTTCTAAAGCATATCTTACAATTTAGGGAATTTAAGGCAGGATAAGGCATTTTTAAGTAGCTACCAATAAAGTTCCCTTAAACTATCGTCGGATTTTAAGACTCTTAAAAATCCCGTGTGAAATGTCTGAAATTTGAAAAATACCCAAAACGAACTGAAATAAATGCCTTCATAGGGGTTTTGAAATAATAACCTCCTATGGAGTTTTTAAGTTTAAATTAGGCAATGAAGCCCGAATTAAGAGCTAAACTTAATGAACTAATTAATTAACCCTGAATCCTGCAAAAAAAACTTAATTTTACGTGATTTACAGCCAAAAATCAAAAAGTAAAAAGAGCTCAGTTTCTAATCTTGGCATTCACCAAATAAAATAGCACCTCACAAAACCTTCCGTTTCATTTCTAACATTAAAATCAGTTTTTTAATTACATTATTGTATCTTACGCCCCAAGGGCTTAAAGCTTGAATGCTAGCTGTATTTAAAATGCATTTGTGATTAAAACGAGAATAGTTAATCATAGGCTCTTCTCGACTAAAGTGAGAATGCATCGGAGTAAAAAGCACAGTTATTCTGATTTACAGTTCACTCTTCACCTTTCCCAACCTTATTTCTCTAGCAAATTAGTAGGGATTTGGCTGTGAGGTAAGTTAGTAAGTTGGACGAGGGGGTCATTGTTACAATTCTCTGAGCCTCATTGTTCCCTCTTACGGAGCCTTATTCTTGAGATTGGATTGTTAAAAAACTGACACAGACAGGCTTGCAGTTTTATTTCCAAGGATTCCTAGTAGCTTTTGAATCGGCCGAGTGGTTTTGCAGCGTGGATTGTTGACGGTAACTGGGTCGAAGGAGGTTAATGAACTTGACTATGCATTCTGAAAGATACCACATGTTCACCGTCATATTATTACTTGCTACTCCCTACAGATACGTAACAATACGTAATAGTACTCTCCTACATTCAGGATTTTTTATGGGGAACCAGTACCATTTTTTAGTTTTTTAGTAACGACATTTTGACTTGAAACTCTCAGATTCTTAATACCGTAATTCTTTACAGACGAATGTTTTAAATGAATACATACATCGATCTAGCATCATATTTTGAGGGTTCTTATGTACATTTTTGGTTGTCCCTATTCATTATGCCCTCTGAAATGACGTTGGCTAATTTTTTACAGTAATAATAAGGAGGATTTGAAACAAAACTATAAGAGTTAGGTTCGGTTTCGTGTATAAGCCCCATGATAAACGCGCAAAACACCAGGGAATAGGACCTCGGAATTTCTCGGGCTTTTAACAAGAGGGACAGAAAAAAATAAAATTTAATTACGGTTTAAAATTAAGGGCTGAATAATGCCTTACAGTATCAAGGATTCTGAACAAGAATCCGTAAAGTTCCTAATTGTTTTTTATTAAAATTAAATAACTTAATTGAAATTTCGAGATGTTTTTGAGATACGAGCCATTTGAAAGAAATCGTAAGAAAATTATTTATGCGGACTATAGGCAAGATAGATTCGTCAATGTCTTTGTTATTTTGTATTTCCAAAACAGTTTATTCGACAAATCGGCTGAAACCAAAAAGGTGCAAAAAACGTTAAAAATAAAAATCTAAAACTGCAAGTAGAATCCGCAAAAGGAAGCATTACGGTAAAGAGTTTCGAAAAATTCTATATAAGGAACTAAAAGGTGCTTGTTCATTGTCTTAGGGAATTGGGAATAATTCGCAATTCGCAATTCGCAATAGGAATGAATGGTAACCAGAAGGTTAATATGGCGTTTACAGTTTTGGCAATATAGCAGTGCCAAAAGGTAGTATATACTATATGGTATAGCTAGAGAAACTGCATTCAGTTCTTGAGTCAGGGACTTGCCATTTTTTGCAATGATTTTTTGCACGTTCCGTTGCGGTGGGTCATTGCCTTGTCTTGTGTTTTGTGTGCGGATTAGGTAACTTACCTTCACTTCTTTCCGCAGATGCAACCTAATGTACTTTAGCTTTACTAAAATCAGCTTCACTAAAATCAGCTTTAGTAACTATGAAGCTAAGGGATAACGTTATAAGTACAGTTGGGTTCCCCGTCTGGCAGAAGAATTAATTGTCTGAGCCCAAGTCTCTACTACCTTACTTCCCACTTCCTTCCTTTTACTTCAGTTACAATTATTATACCTACCCGATTGCAGTACACTTGCCTTAACAATGAGCAGATTTTAAATCGCGAATCCGTATGCTAATCAACAAGTACTTGAACCTCCGCAACCTTTTGAAGCATTGCCAATTCAATATTTACATTCTAATGTAGAATTTGGATTTAATAACCCGATCGTTAGGAATTCATTTCCCTTTCCATCAACGTTTCGAACCTCTCATTTTTTTAGGTTTCATTTAAATTCCTTGAAATTTGTAGGGATTAATGGAGAAAAATAGGAGGTTTCGGGTGGAGGCTTCAAGGGAGGAAGTGCAGATTTGTGGGATTTATTTACTGTTTTAATTGAAAGTAGATGATTTTTTTAAAGGATTTTTAATTATTTATTACTGGAGGAGCATTTAATTAAATAATTGAGAGTCATTTTTGATAATTCTTGGCGATTCTGGCTTGAGTTCTCTGGAATTCTAGAGGTAGGAAAATGGTCATATTCATTCAGGGACGGATTTTTTTAAACTCCATTTAAAATCAGAATATTTTACTTCACAATGATTTTATATCGTACACTATTCTATTCTTTAAAATTGGAATTGAGTAGGAATTAGGATAGTCCTTAATTGATCCTCTACTTACTCCCGATAAATTAAGAATTAAATAAGTCCCATCCAGAAGAAACTGTATCTAAATCGAACCTATACTTCCTTACATTCTTAAAAACGATAGATTTATTTCCTCGTCATTTAAAAATACCCATCCCACCCTCTTTCGAAATCTCTCCTGAAGAATAAGAAGATTGACCGTCAATAGCCTAATTTCGACCTTCTAAGAACCCCGTCTCAAACTATCTAAAAACTTAGGTAAGAATAAAATACTTTGGGAGAGTCTGGATTTAACTGGAAGTAAAAAAAAAGTGGATAAAAAACTCGTTCTTATTCATTTATTAGGATGTCTGTCTGTCTAGGCCTATCCACAATACTACTTTACGCTTGCCTTAAATACTGAGATTTGCTATAGGAATATAAGTGTGAGTTGGGACATGAGGGCTGGATGCTCCTCCCGTAATTCTAAATGCAGTTCCAAGTCCAACAGGTTGTATTCCTATAGTAGTAGGTATTAGGTATTAGGCCTGGTGTATATGTAAGATGTGCGTTGGGTAATAATGATAATCTATTATTTTGTAACGGGACTCTGGCTGCAGGCAAAACTAACTGTACAACTCTTTTTTATCGTGGAAACAGAACCCTTTCCTCGTATACGAAATAGAGATGAACTACCTTCTCTTTTTAACAAAACCCACCTTTAAATGCACGAGGACCGACTTTTCATCTATACATTTTATACCAAGGCTCAATAATCAATTAAACTACATTGGATTTGGGGTGAAAAATAAAACGTGTGGAAATTTTAGAAAATCTGGGAATTTTTCAAGAATTTCAAGGTGGAATTTCCTATTATATTCTCATATTTCACTTTTCAAGGGATTTTGCGTTGGAATCCTGATGAAATTTTATTTTTCACAGGAAATTGCATTGTCTTTAAGTCTACTGAGGGTGCAAAGAAAGATGAGATTTTAATTGTTTCTTGCGATTAATCCGGCCTGATTTCACTGGAGTGATTTGTTTCAAAAATATTTCTAGAGCTTATCCGATGATAAAAATAACCAGATTAGCAAATTTTTAGAGCCGACTTTCTGTTGCATTTCTTTTTGCTTTTAAAATGGTTTCAAAAAGCAAGTGATTAAATAAAAATGATCTTGAATCCATGAACTTTAGCATCGAGTCATTATCTGCAAACTAAATCCCTACAAAAACTGTCATTTCCAACCCAAACCCGTTAAAAACGCATACAAAGCCAATTTCTAGACCTTTGAACCCCAAAACTAACACATTGTCAATTTAAATTCCAAAGCAATCTTTGGAACTCCAAGCCATCCCCTCCACATTCTAAAATCATCTTTCAAATTGAGCCTGTCAAAAAAAACACCTTGACTAATTACAAAAGATTAAATGAGCAAATGAAAACAATCACAGTGCTTCAAACTTCAAAGTACCGTAATCAAGAGGAAGGGTTGCAATTTCGTAGTTTAACAACAATGGGATCCCGAATCCGCGGAACAACAATCAAAAATCAAATCGGATTAGAGACAAAGAAAACTCTGCTTATTATGAGACCTTAAACCCAACAACAGCTTCAAAAAATTTCTAACTAATTTTTTTAATATCAAAACAAAGTCGTTTTAAAACCCTAAATTCCCAGCCAAATAAAAACTTCCATACCCTTTTTAAAGCCAATTTCTTCGAAAAAAATCAAACTTTTAGAACAGTAAATTCATATCTGAAATTCTGAATCCATTAAATATTTTAAATTGTGCTTAATCTAACTCTTGGATCTGATTAGGTGTTAATGGTAAGTTAAAAGGTAATAATAATCGTAGTTCGGTGTCATTCACACGGGGAAGTGGATTCAGTTCATTCATATCTCATTCCACGTTACGTTTATATGGCAGAGAGGGTTGGGCAATTCTATAAATTCTAATGCATAATTCACAACAACTGCCCATGTGTTTTCCTATTAGCCAGAATAAATACGGAACGGATTGGACACAATCATTTATTATTGGACAAATGGCCATTTACATCATCCCATTGCGAATGCTTATGGCCATAACCCTCACAATTCAGAGATTTATATCCCCGAAACACTGGAATAAGTCCCCATGGGGAGTTACATCTTTAAGTTGAAAGGTGGTCTTTTTAACCTCTTCATGACCAAATAATAATAGGAAAACCCTGTAACAATTGAATTGTAGACTGAAGCTGAAGAAGACAACAATGTACTAACCCTGCATACTAATTAAAAATAAATTATAGATATGACAATGATATGATATTCTATAAATAGAAATCTACGTTAAAACATCAGAGTTGATTGACTTTGAATAATTTCTGCTCAAACGAAATGCAAGATCAAAACTGCCAATCATAGTCATGTCAAAGAGGCTGGGGAATTATTTCGGGGTGGGGTGTTTATTTCGGGGTGGAGTATTTATTTCGAGGTTATATAAAGATAACGATGAGAATGATAGGTTTGGAATTCCATCATTGTTGAGGTGATCAACATCTCTGTCCAAAACGTAAAACGTTTATTTATTTTTTATTCCAGTCCACCGTTTATCTTCAACGTAAAAAACGATTGGATTGTTGAGATTGATTCTTATTCTTCGGCATTGTTGGCGGTTTATGTAATAATAATCATCCGTTTTTTGCGTAGTTTTTTCGTGTCAGGGGATTTAAACGAACGTCATAATCAGCCTTGCGGATATAAATGGGAAATGACATGACAGGTGCATTTATTTTTACAATCAGAAATAATCCTCCTACAAAAATACCTCTATCCCTGTAGAAATAGGTATTTGAGAGATAGTCAATATTTGAAAAAAAATTGCGAATAGGAATTTTATTTTAGAACTAACGGGACACGTTTTTACAATCGAAATTGGCTGCATTTGGAGATAAAAAATGACTTACGGGTTTAAATCAAAAGTAGTTTAAGGTTTTAAAGTTTAAAACCGTGTGAAGGCCTATGTTGATCGGTAAATACATTTAGAAATGATTAATTAGTAATTAATGAGACGGGGGAGTGATTAAAGCTCTTTAAGATCTGAAGCCTTAATAACTTTTTCGGAGCTAATTTCGCCATTAAAAGGCCATAAATTATAGTACGGTACTCAAGGTAGTTAAAGTTAGCTTGTTTAGGGTTTGCATTTAAATTTTAAAATTTTAAATTTTAAACCCCTTGGATTTTTAAATAGATAATGGAGTTCATTAAAGTGAATTAAGTTTCAGGAAGAGGCTTGTGCTTTTTTCCTGTCCTGAACTCAAAAGCTAAATTTGGAGGTTCTGCAAAAGAAGAATTAACTGCCAAAGACCCGTTAACATATTCATCTCTGTCTTATGAATTATTAATTACCTTCCTCCCTATGCTTAAATATACTATAGGGTTTATACCTCATTTTTATAGCATTGTTAATGTAAATGTAAATATGCAAATATAGACACTAAATAAATATATATCTCTGTTCGTCTAGATGGACAGTTTGGCAGTAAAAATTAGTCATAGGAAAAGGGAATTGGGAATTCGGAATATTTACGTTGACAGATTCGTTTTTTATTTGCATGCGAACTGTCATCTCTTCACAGGTCTTTAATAGCTCGGATTTTTGGACACGGAAGTTGGGATTGTGATGATTTCTTTAAAAACAGAATTTCGATTTTTATGCTACTTGCATTTTTTGTGAAATTTTTTGAGGGGTTTTTGCTATTTGAATGACATTTATCTCTGGTTATCCTAGTATCACAGATGAAATTGTGCGATTTTTTAACAGTTTAGATATTTGTTGAAGATTAAGTTCAAATTTTAATTCCTCTTTTATAATCGTTTTTAATTGTTCTTACTATCAATGCACTTTTAATCTCTGGCTGTAAGAGCATAGCGGATGAAATTATGAGGGTTTTTAGACTGAAGAGTTGTAAGTTTGAATTTTCTGAAAATTCGAATTGTAAATCCTCGCCGATTTTTTTTTTAATTTTTACTAGAGTTAAGTTTAGCCTTGAATTTATGCAACTTGAACATAAAATTAAAGGGTTCGTATTGAAACTGAAATGAGTTCCTCAGAGTCCCTTGAACCCTTGTAAGGAAAGGGACTGATTTAAAAGGTTTTCGAGACGAGATTAGAGGAGATTTACAGTTAGACGGCCCTCACTAGACACGGACACCTCACTACATTCTTACAACATTATCCTATCATAACATTACAGACTCGTATATAGAGACAATTCACACCTTTATTACAGGGTGTCCCAAAAGTAAAGTGTCGACAATTTCAACAGATCGATTGTCGAAGACTGTTGTTAACATGTTTTCTTGGGACACCCTGTAAATCCTAAGGGTACTTTGACATTTCACCCTCCATCTTCAGCACAATCATCAACTTTTTCAGTCTTTAAATTTAATTTAGATTATAGCTTCTTTTGAACCCCCTCTGGGGGGACTTATTGAGGGGTGGGGAGAGTTATATCGGTATCTGCGATTAACATTGAACAGTTTCATCGAATTTCACCTGGATTTGAAATAAAAACTTACAGGTCCCGAAATAGTCTAACCGACATTTCGGCACATGTTTTGTGATTTTTTCCTAAGTCTTGTGGGAACTTCTATTTTTTCTCTGAATCGGAGGTGTGTTTTACGGTTATTTGGCCTTTCTTCCCAATCTTTAGATTTCAAGACCTTATTGCGTCTTATTATATAAATATAGGAACGAATTGGAACATCTGAAATCGTCTTAAAGTTATAAACTTGGAGAGACTTGATAATAATATATCTTTTTACTTTTTTAAGATCATGAGTTCCTTTGAATTGGGACTTGAGGATTTAAACGGTTCTTTTGCCTTTTCTTTGGGTTCAGGCCCAACGCAGAAGGAGCTATTTTTATGATTTCTATTTACCTTACTTCCCATTCATTGACTTATTTCTAAACATTTTAAAAATCATGAGAAACTTGGGATTGTGACCTTGGCATTGAATATTGAATCCTTATGTGTCAAACCCACCCTATTAACCTCTCGTTGATTTCCTCCCTTTTGAGAAGATTTCAGGAAGAGATCAGCCAGAAAATACATACGTTTGGGAATACGTTGTGGTATGCAACAGGTTAAAAGTTCCTATCGTTCTAGACGAATTTTGGGCTATTTTTATGATTTACATGGAATATCAGAAAATCATGCCAATTTAATCACCTTCAGAGTATTGACATAAACCTTAACTTATGGTTTCAAGGTCGAAGGTCACCATTAATCAATTCAAATCATTTACAAACATACATTTGGTTTTGGCGAATGTCAGGGCCAATTTCCCGGCTCCTTCCTTTAACCTCTTAGCTACTACTAATCTACTAAATTACGGACATGTGCATTTAAAGCTATATACTTACCGCACAATTAAAATAGAAACCGAATTTTATTACCTTATGGTTAAGAATACACTTGAATTTCCAATCGTCCAAAAATGTTTGGATCAAAGCTGATTGTTGGGAACTTAATAAATCACAGAAATAAAGTAGCAACTAAAAATAACACCGTTCCTCCCTTTGATTGTCTCCAATTCCTTGATTGTCTTCCGCAATTAAATCCCCGGCTAATTACCTCAAAAACTATCTCTAAACTCGGGTAACTGATACAAGGGAGTAAAATAAAATCCCTCCTTAATAAGTCCCCATCCCCTTATTTAAATCCCTCTCTATAAACCCCAACCCTTTCACTTCCAATCGAATCGCAACTTTTCTTCTCGTCTTAAACGACTTATGCATTTTTGCTATTTCCACACATTTTACAATCTCCAGAAATCTTCAAAATCCCCGAATCCTGTCCGAATTAACCGCAAAAGCCAACACAGAACTTAATCACCTCAATCCAGCTATTTAACCTCTTGAGTCCCGGATTTTTTCACCTTCCCCGCATCTAAAAGGTTAAAAATGAAAAGTGTTTTTCCCGGAAGGTAAAAGTAATTGGTGGAGAGGTACTCAGTATAGGGAGTCTGTTGGTGGAATGAGGAATAGAATTGGCTTGAACCCGCAGAGCGAGGTTTGTTAATTGGAGGTGGGTCGGTTATACCGGTCTCATCGATATAACTCACCCATAGCCCAGTACAGGCTCTACAGGTTACCGTTCACCGTACTTCGGGATAGGACTAATAGGAGATAGGAGACTCACTATATGCAGTTTAAAAGTGCAGTTACTTCTCCTATAAGTCCCGTACATTCCGACACACCAACAATGGGAGAGGGTTAGCTGTACTTTATTCCCCTTGTGGAACGGGATCTTCCTGGTTGTACAATCACTCCTACACCTACTCTCTTATATCATCTTGTATATTATATCTTATATATTAAACTTAAGATCCTCAGATTTAAATTCGTTTTTTTTATGTTTTTTAGGGGGATTGTATGTTAAAAGAGCTTTAAAAGGTCTCAAATGATCTTTGTTGTTGGGAGGAGGAGAGAAAGGAAGAGGAATTAATAACTGAACCTTAAAAGCGGAGAGAGTATTTTGTAACCGGATTCTACTTTCTAGCTAGCTAAAGGATTTTACAGTTTTTTTTTTACTTTTTCAGATTTACTTTTGCAGAGTTAGTTTATTTTAATTAGAGGGATTTTGGAAATTTTTGATGAAATTGGTTGGAAAAAGATAGGGGTTTTAATTTTTAAAACGAGTGGGCTGTTAAAAGGTTTAATTTCCATTTTAAGGGGATTTAAGTAGAATTTCGGAAAATTTAACAGATTTTGAATGTATTCCAATGGTTTAATTGGGGTTTATGGCACTCCACTACCGATACAATGTGGACCGAGTATCTGTGCAGATTTAAAATAATTTTATTAGACTATAAATTACGTAATCGGGATTGAAGGAAAAATTTTGAAATGAAGGTGTAAATTAAAAATTTAAATTCGAAGCAATATTATTTCCCCTGAATTATTGTAGTAACTAATTACTGGTCTACAAATTCCGATCTCATCTAGGGGACAGTTTAGCTGTAGTTATTTTCTGGGATTTGTTAAGACAATTTAATATGTTCATTACATTGGATTTGCATCATTTGAAGACAATTCATCTCCGAATCTTCACCGCCGCATATTTATCCAAAGAATATAAAGAGAGTACATTATAGGCTCTAGAGATTACAGAACCGGTTGCATTCATTTAAGATCAGGCTCCAAGGCGAAAAATTAGCCAAGAATCTTGAATTCAATTCTAATTCAATTCAATTGAATCTTATAATTCCAAAGCTCTTATTGTTGACTCAAAGATTCCATTCATTCATGAATTAGCTGGCCATAGGAGATGAGAGTAACAATATCTACTAACCGGGGCCAAGAACTGTTGGTCAGGGGCTCAAAACTGTAGGAAAAGGACACCCGAACATATTTAATTTGCTTATTTAATCTCATAAACTGTTTTCGGATTCAAACTGATTTTTGACAAATGAAGCAATTGTTGCAAACCCCGAATAATACCCGATTTTCAGCGTTCATCTCAGAAGCATTTCTGGAACCCACCGTTCTTATTGCATATTTAATACCAATATCCTAAGTAATACTAACGTCAAAATGGAATGAAATTGAAAATTTTTGTATTTTGACTTCATCCTATTTATAGTTGTGTCTAAACTAGGCTAGTTCGTTAGATTTGAATGTATAAACATCCCAAATAACTTCTAATTTCATGTCCAATAATATTTGGCTCGGAAGTGAATTTAACTTCACAACAATAGTATCTTTTGTTGCATTTAATGTCAGCATCCTTATTTCTTGTTAAAGTTAAGAGCGACGAAATGTGGATTGTTGTAAATTGAAAGGAAGAGTGAGTTATTTCAGTTTCTATTTCACAGGATTTACATTCACAGACTCCCAAAAATGTGCATCCTTTCATAAGGAGGGATTAAGACCTTAACCTTTTAGCTCCAAAATTATCTTAACATTTCTCCACAACTCACAATTCATTGATTCATTGACCCAAAGCTTGAGCCTCTGAAACTACAAAGGGTTCCTTAGACAATAAAAGGAATCGGGGATTTTAAACCTGGAATTTCATAGAACATTGCAATATGAGTCATTCTTAAATTCGGGATGGTTTGTAGTTTGTATAAACTGATTGATTTAAAATATGATGACGATGTTGCTGAATTTTGACTAAGGGATATTGATAATAATCTCAGCTTTTGTTCATATTTCAGCTTGAATAATGCGTATTGAAATTTAAAGAATTTTTTGAAAGGGAAGACAGATAAGATGTTTATTGTATTATCGACGATAATCAATTCATCGATTTAATCCAGCATAAAAGAGATGTTTCAATTCGATTGAGATAACTTGTTGTTCTTAATAATAAATCTTCCCGGAATAAGTCCCCACCTTCACTTAAATGTCGGCGAACCTTCTCTAAAATTGCCTTGTGTATCACATACATTAGAAACAAATATTAGATTTTCTTTCGGTTCTGAAGCTATATCTCAGAAACTATTAAGATTCGCGCAAATCTGGTCACGGCTACGTTTTCATGATTAAATTTCCAACAAACTGGTGTACGACCTGTCTTACCTCATAACCTAATAAATGATTAAAAAAAAAAACCCGAAAACCCTGAATTTTAGCCAGTTTTCCGGGTTTATCTTTAAAGTGCTTTGAGGTTCCACCTTTTTATTGAAGATAACTTCTCTCATACTGACTTAAATTCTAGATCCATTTCAGTCCTATCTCTAAAGCTTGTTTCAGTATATAAATTATATTTATAATTTACATTGTTTATGAAATAATATATGAATATGTGTAGTATTATAACGTCCCGTAGATCCTTGAATAAATTTGTCAGAATTGTTTCAAATCACTAACTGTTGGAAGTATGAAATTGTAGAGTAGAAGATAGAGTTAATATCAAAGGAATCGAGATGGGGAGTTATTACGGGGGTGGAGTATATCTATTTCAGTATTAACGATAGAAATACAGTGACTTCAACTATGATGACCTTCAAAAAAGCGAACCAATAAATCATTACTTTTAATCTCTATTTTAATTGTTATTTACGATATTTACGCAGTTTAAAAAATGTATTTAAAATTAAAATGCAATTTTTGGACAATTAAAAGAAATGTAAGCGAAAGCTTGAGGATGAAATCTATTTCCAAATTTTGTTAACTTGAATGAGCTTGCAAGCTTGAGCTTGGATAGATGTTTTGTAGCAACTACCGAATTAATATTAATTTTAGATAAATATTTAACACATTAACAACACTATAAGTGTTCCATTAAACATCATTGGTTAAATATTCATTTTTAAGCAAGTATAACTTCCAAAATATCCAACAACTCATTCAATCCATTATTCCTTATATCTTTTGAGATTTTTTCCCTAGTATTTGTCTCCCGTTTTAGGAGCTTTCTTCGATCTTAAATCTTGATAATTTGGGAGAAAATATAGGTAATCGGCTCTCTATTCAGTAAAAAACTCCTCAAACTCTGAAAAATCTAAAATATCGGGTGTCTATTCTTGTCATTTTTAACTACTATTTACAAGAATATTTCCTCACTTTTTTTGAGGTTTTACCGGATAAGGGCTCAGTGTATATTGTAACTCACTTCGAGGTTTTGCGGTACCACCAAAATTAAACCTCAACAATTGATGCCTTTGCTTTGACGTCATTTCGACTGGAGTAGATTTAAATCAGGGGGATATTAAACGCCCAGCATTAATAAAATAAAAAAGCTATTGCAAGTGGTAATTTAAATCAGTCCCGGAATAACTTCACCATAACCTATCATTATACAAGAGTCACTCTCCTCACCAGCTAGGCTTAAACTAAATTGATTTAAGATTTTAATAATAAATCAGTTTTAGTGTTAGCCTAATTTATGTCGTAGCTGGATTTGTTGACGACATAATCGACACCAGGAATTTCGACCGCAAGTATCTTGTTTGTCAATAGTTTTTTTAATTTCATAAATGTATCTTCCTGATTACGCAGTTCGCAGGAACAGCAATTTAAAAAAAAATTCAAACGGTATTAACGTATTAAAACCGAAACGCCAAGATTTATGATGAGGAAATCAATGATTCGATTTATATCGAACTTAATATTTTAATCAGAATGCTAAAATATGCAAACGATTCTTTCCGCATCTTTTGAAATGGTGAGAAACGAAAGGCCGCTTTTCGAAGAAAGAGCTTAATTAAGAGTTAATTATCGAGGATTTACTTTATATTATTCGGTTCACAATTTTTTTTTAATTTTAAAATATACAAATCTCATTATTTTGACGAAAGGAAACATTAGTTTTTGTTGTAACTCTGGAATTCAAAGAAAACTGAAAGGAGTTGTAACTAATAAAATATGTTTGTGACCCTTCGGGTTGTTAGACAAATATTTTGATCCCTTCACATTACCATTGGGGGCTCTTAAAACATCGAAGCATGTCCCGTTAGGGTCCTTCAATAAGTCGTGTCTTCTAATTAATAAGTTTTTCCTGTTGAGATTAACATTGTCCTTATTATGGCTGGATTTAACATGACTTCAAATCTGATATACATATTCGGATGATTTATGAACAACCCCTTAGGATTTAATATAAATGCAAAGGGATGTAAGGGACTGAATGCCTCAAGGTTGATGAACCCTTTCCAATATTTTCAAGTTAGGTATTAATACAATCTTCAAACAATTCCTCCTTTCGATTCCATCAGTTTTTATTGTTCAGCTTTTAAAATCAAACATGTTTAAAAGATTATGATTCTACAAACCCTGGAATTTATTTCAAAGAGCGTTATCGGTGAGATTGGCCTGAAACCCCGAAAAAATTTCAAAATTTACTGATTAAACTTGAGGATATTTAAATTGGAATATATCGTTATTGGGTGATATTATAGTACTAGAGGGTTTAAATAACTTCCTGTTGAGACCAGATCTCGATGAACGGTCCTATTCCTCGTCGTAAAACTGAAGTTTTTCGGACGTCCGAATTTTGTCCTGAAATTTTTTTTCACGATATGCATTATGTTAAAATCAGTATTTTTGATAAAAATCGGAAATGATAGATGAGATTTATCATAGTAAGCTCCTTTCGAGTTAAAAAAGTAGTGCTTAAGGACAAGACCATAGGAGATAATTTGTAAACTTTGACCTATTTATTCTCAGTTCTACTTCCCGAACCTCCTGGGTTCTGTAATATTTTAAGTCGGATAATTAGAGGCGGAAATAACTGTTTCGAAACATGAGATGGCCTTTAGCCCCTGATGGATTACAATATAATGTAAAAAATAGGTCCCATCTGCACTTGCCTCCAGATTTATTCAAATGGTTGGAGAGAATAAGTCTATCCATTTTAAGATATTCTGAAATGTCAAAAAAATATTCATAAAAAATCAAAGTCCCGTTCCAGAATCTGTAAAAGTAAAGTAGGAGAGGAGGATATCTCTGAAGATCCAGAAATAATCGAGTGTGCCAGGTGACCCTTAAGACCCTACCCTCCCTTACCTATCAAATCCACTCAATATATATTTTTATTTCAGTAAATTACAGGGTGTTTTATATTCAGGACCACTTTTAAGCGGGGGACAGGAACTGTTGGGCAGGGGCTCCAACCGATTTCATATAGGGTTTGGTTTCACAAAAATATTGATTTGGTCATTGTCTTCTTAAGATTGGTCAAAGTCAAAAGCAACTATATATATCTCTGAACAGGAATTTATTGACAAAATATGATTATCGCATAGATTCAACATACCAATTAATCTACTCCAATAATAAAACCATTAGGATAGGATAGGTAGGTTAATTTTAAAAACATAAAAACCATCTCATCTTCATTCGGCATTTTGACCATATCTTTAAAATGGTCTGCAGTTACACGGATTTCGATTTGGCTACATACAGACAAAATGGCAGGCTTCAACGTTAAAAAGAAAAACCCAGAAACCCTAATTTTACTCCATTTTCGGGGTTTATCTCCAAATCTTAAAAGTGTACTTTTTTAATGGGAAATAGGTACCGAAGTTTTTAATAATCTTTTTTTTCAACCGTATAACCCACCTGAACGTATAAAAATCTGGACACATTCGCCCGAATTGCAAGCTCCAAAATCTCCCTTAAATGTTGAAACCTAAAAAAACTGAATTTCCCGTGTATGTGTACATCTATAAAATGATGAAGGAACACCCTGTAAAGCACATAAAAACAGTTATTTTTTAAATTCCAAATTTCATTCTTCTGATGTACCTTGTACTATATTTAGGACTACAAAGATCTGACCCGATCTTTTGTTTTTCTGGATATAGGGGTCCCTTACGAACCTTCGGCCTCCAGAATTCTTCTTATAATATCATCAATATACATATACCATACCGATACATTTAATGACTAAGGATAAAGTGAGATTACAACTGGAAAGGGAAGCTCATGAATTATTTAATTCTATCTTCCTCGGGGACTCGGAAAGTTAAGGTATTCCTTAAGGGTCCTTATTTTTAACCTACTCATTTCGAGTCCATCGATCAGATAAGACACAATGTTAAACTGTAACATGAGTCTTATATAAAAAAAATAGTCTTGGCCCAGCTGTGGGCCCGTTACGTGTGCAGAGCCCTTAAGGCTCCCTTAAAAATGTAAGGAGGAAGTCCAACTGGATCTTGTTGTTGAGGAAGGTCGGGTTTACCAAAAAAAATCCAATCTCATTATATTTTATTGGGTCAAAGGTGTCAGGTTACCCTCCACAGGCACAGAATTAATACCAGCCCACTCATTTTTAGATCATACTTACAATTAGAACTGTACATTTTTTCGGGTAAAAATCCGATCTTCAAAGGCGATTAATTGTAAAGGAACGGGATATTTTGGAGAGAACTGGTACACGGAAGCATGGCATTATAACTATAAGTGGAAAGATCGTAATTTAATTTTACAAGAGAAATTTGAAATGTTTAGAAATAAATGTTTTAAAAAATAGGAAATCGAAGAATTAAGAGTTAGTTGCAATTTGAATTTAGATTTTAGGAATAATTCAAACAACGTATGCTTTATGGAGCTTATTTTTTGTTTTTAAAGCTGGATAGCTACAATTCTGTAAAACAAGATCCACTCAAGATACTTGCTTCAACACTGACAATAAGGGCTGGTGATTTCTCACGATTTTTTTTGATAATTTTGATAAATTGATATGTAAATTTGTATTGAAGGATTGAATGGTAATTTAAAAGGGCCTTCATTTAAAGGTGAAGGTCGGTTCTGAAAGGGACTTGAAACGAAATAAGTATTTAAAGAAATAAAAATAGTAAGTCCCGTTTTAAATCCACTCTACTAAACTCTACTTTCCTTTTTCTTTTAGTTTGAAATAGGGTTTGGATCTAACGGCACATTCACCTTCTTCAAATTCTATTTACGTAGAGACCAGACAAGGAAGCAGCTGGACAATCTTGCTATTTTGAACTTCAAAAATCGAGAGTTTTATATATTATTTCTAAAGGTTAGAATCTCTTTGCTCTTGAAGTTCGGTCTGGCCTGGGAAACTTGTGACCCTTAAAAAGAAAAATTAGATTAGATTAAAATGTCAAAACGGTCTATCACGTAGATGAATCGTTTTTATACATTTTTTATGCATTCAAAGATTTCGAACATGTTTAACGAAACGAATAGAGAACTGTTTTAATGAAAACCGTGTTTTAATACATAAAATAAATCTCAACTGTCCCCAACCATAGAACGAGATAATAAACTTGGTAGAAACGTTCTTTATCGTACATACATATTAACCACTTTGTTTTTGCGAGAAACCGCAGATATCGTAATCTGGCGAAAAATTCTGAACTTTGGGTCAAAAGTATTAAATAGTTCCATATTCATTATAGTTCCATAGTATTAAACAGCCGGACAGACAGACAGAAACGAAGTCCATTCTCATAATTTATACTTCGACGCATACTGGTTGACGGGTTCAACAATTTCCAAGGAGGAATTATAGCGTGACTTGTGGGTTGTAAAAATATTAGATGTCTTATTACTCTGACACCGTAATGGCCTACTTTTTAAATTATTAATTGGATATCGAGTTGAAGCTTAAAAAACTTACGCAAATTGCTTTGATATAAGGAAAATATATTCCTGACTCGATAGCAGCCCGGAAGAGGCATCAGTTCTTAAAGCCTATTGCGAATTCTAATTGTAAAGGTGTAAGATGTGTCTAAAATACATGTCTAAAAAATGACTCACATTGCCCCGTTTTCAAAATCGAAACAAATAAAACTCAAGGAGTATCTATTAACTCTTATAATTGTCACATTTGCAATCACAATTCTCGTCCCCTCGACATCCGGTCTGAACATTGTGGAGGGGCTGACGGATTTGATCAACTCCGTCTCTGAATGTCACATCCACCTCGTTTATGACAAAATCGACCTAGGAGATGTGCCCATTGACCAGAATCCACTCACAATCCGTCGCTACCAATACCAGTTCATCGAGACGATCGAGGGGAGTAAAAGGGAACTTCATCTGCCTAAAGGAGATGAACACCAAAAACCGATTAATGTGGTTAAGTCAAAGGGGATTTATTGCGTCTATCACATCATGTATTTCCAAGTGGAGGCTTATCATTGGAACACTTATCCCAACAATCCGGAACACGAGGGCATGAGTTCCCTGTTTCCTGTTCAAAGGGCTCTCGAAGACGTCCTCAAATTCTACATCTACACGAGCTACTTTTTGCACCAAAGATTTCAAGAGCTAAAAGCTCGCCAAAACTACTTTGCTTATTTTGTCCATTCCTCTAACCTGGATGTCATCCAAGGGGAAATCCTGTCCAAGCTACAAGAAATGCATAGAATTGGGTATTTAGTGATCGGGGACGGGGGGATAAGTCCTCACAGAGGAAGGATGGACTTATTGCGATTCGGAATCAACGTTTTGGACGCTTCAAACCGGTTAACAATGAGGACGATATTTTGCATTTATTGTTCGAAACCTGTACTTGCTCCCATTGACTTTGGGGGGTTGGGAGCAAGTCGGAGAGAATGGGACAAGGTTTTCGAAACCTTGGCTCCACAATTTTGGAATAATGACCGTTTTTGTGAAGGGATATGGATTCCAACTATCGGCTTGTCTGATTTGATCCTAAAACTGGGAAGGGGGGACATGGTACGGAATCCATTTCGAATCCCATTCGTCCACCCAGATTCGTTGTTATCCAGGTTCGAGATCTATGTTATGGCATTGTTAATGGCTGAGACGAATAGTAGTCTAATTGGCAAGCGGGAAATGGCTGAACTAGGATGTCCCAAAGGTATTCTGGATTATTCCGTGTCCGACAATAAGTGTATCGACAGACATTCTCGGTATCCTAAGTTCCACTTCAATGAAGAGATAAGAGTAGGTCAGATAATAGACAATATGTGGCTGAACTTCATTTGGGAGTCGGTCGTAACCACTTCTTCAGATGGCTTCACATTCTTCACATGTTTTGCAGAAGAAGCGTTGGCTTTTGAAATTTACCTCCACCCTTTTCAATATAAAGTTTGGACCGCCATTTTGACCACCGTCGCAATAATCGCCATCTTTCTCCACTTGTTCCTAAAGAAATTCAAAAACATCCGCCAAACCTTCTCGCCATATTTCTTCATGCTGGCGTCGGTTTTGGAACAATCTTACTTCATACCTTCGTTCCTTGACGAGCTTTTGTTTTACAGGATCGTACTGGGGATTTGGCTGATTCTGGGGATAGTTTATACAAATGCATACAAAGGGTTGGTCATTACGGGCGTCACGTCCCCATTTCCGTCAAGAAGCGTTTCTGAGTTTAAGGAGCTGGTGACAACCCGCTTTAAAGACATCGAGCCCGATTCTTTCGATAAGGAATGGAATGAAACGATTTGTAGAAATATTCCAGAATTCCACATTTTTTCGAGCACCTCAAAAGGTTCAACATTTTTTTTGGACAGTTTGGTCAACGAATATCGTTACATTCACGATGAACTAACTTATGCTTTAATTGCAAACAATGTGACCATTAAAGCAACTGACACAGAGCTGCTCTATCGACATTTGTTAGTGCCAAATCATTTCTGCTTACCGGAAGAGTTTTATTCCTTGCCAACATATCTGGACTTTGAAGGAGCCATTGAATCAGAAATTGTAAAATGTGATCGAGACGTTTATGGGGACTTGGCCCCCAAGACACGACTCGAGTTTCAATATTTGTCTAGGCACTATGACAAATTAAAATTTACTTTGTCCAAGGACAGCATTTTGCATACATATTACGGATGGAAATTCGATATGAATGAAGGGTCAAAGGTCCCCTGGGCATTTCGAACCGTTGTTTCTTCGGGGATTTATCACAAGTTAGAGGAATATTTTACGAGAGCTGATTATCTCTTGCGGTTGAATTACACTTTGGGAATAACGAAAGGGAAGGTAGAAGATCGAGTTAAAGCTGTCAAAATGTCGGATAATATTCAAACCGTCTTTGTTTTCTATTTAATCGGGATGGGATTGAGTATTCTAGGATTTGTGACTGATCTCGTGATTATTCCACTATTTCGGGGCGAGTTTAGGAAAACTTACAGATTGAGAACGGGATTGTGGTGGCAACATTCGTGGAAAGCAATGGCAGAGGGTTTGAGCAGAAATAAGCTGGTCAGTTGGTTTGCTTTCAAAATCAGGAGTGCCAGAACAGATTTTGCAAAGATTGGTGTCCAGTATGAATTTTTTAAATCTCCAACTCTTCTAGTGATTACCTTTATTTTTGTATTGGTTTTTCTTACTTCATAGTTTCACTATTGCCGATTGTGGCCTTGTGAACATTTTTCGGTAAAAATTCGATCTTCAGAGGCGATTATTAGTACAGGAACGGGATATTTTGGAGAGGACGGGGAAGCAGGGAATAAAATAACTGGAAAGAGCAGTATTTAATCTTACAAAATTTAATTTATTATTATTATTTTAATTTAATACAAGGGAGTTTACCAAATCTTTGTTGCAGCAATACGAACACTTGACGATACTTTTATCAGTGATTCAGCCCCTCGTCATTTAACAGAAATATTTTTAAAAGTCATTCAAGTAATCTATGAATTAGTTGCATTTGGAAAGAGCTATATTAATTGTTTCTAATTGCTATATCAATCACAGAATTTCCGACAGCGCCCGATCCAATGTGCGATTAAAATTTAAAAGTTTAGAAGCACGCTCCATTTTCTACATATAATCATATAAATATAAATAACTGCTAATCTAATCTCAAAGGAATCCCCATGTAGCGCGGCAGCGCATAGCATAATATTGTATTTCATTAATAGGATCTGATGCACTTGTATATGTCAACAAGACAGGTGGGAAGGCCACGAAAAGTTGGGCAGGGGCCATTTAGCTTTGCCTGAGGCCCAGCAACGGTATAATTCGATGCATGAGTTCAGATACCTATCCCTAACTACATCGAATAGCACGGTATCCCACCCCTACCTACCTCGCATGGCTCGGTATCCTACCCCTACCTACCTCGCATGGCTCGGTATCCTACCCCTACCTAACTCGCATGGCTCGGTATCCTACCCCTACCTACCTCGCATGGCTCGGTATCCTACCCCTACCTACCTCGCATGGCTCGGTATCCTACCCCTACCTACCTCGCATAGCTCGGTATCCTACCTCGCATAGCTCGGTATCCTACCCCTACCTACCTCGCATAGCTCGGTATACTACCCCTACATACCTCACATAGCTCGGTGTCCTTCCTCTACATACCTCACATAGCTCGGTATCCTACCCTAACCCTATCTTCCTAACCTAAATCAACGGGTTTTTTTACATTTTGGCGCCTGCCGGCGGGGCCCCTGCCGGGGGCAGGGAAGTGGGGCGTTCAATGCTATACTGCTCAGTATGCGAGGCAAAAATTAAGACAATATAACAACAATCGAATGTTACAAAAATCAACGTGTAAAATACCATGATAAAAAGTGAGGAAAACTCGTACAAAACTGATTTTTAATCGGTTTTTGGGTTAGTATTTGGCGCATATCTCACGAACGCTTCGGAGATATGACAATCTGGTTAGTGATAAAAACTCGTAATTAAATTGTTAACAAACATTTACATCATTTAGTCCACGCATACAATCAAAAAGCACATAAAAATAAATAAAATCCGAAAAAACCCGATTTTTACCCGGTTTTCGGGTTTTATCTCGAAAGTTTTTGTTACATTCGCAGGTTTTTTTTGCAGATTTGGAATCTACGCAAAATTTGCGATAAAATGATATATAATATGTCGACATTGAAAACTATGACCAAAACCATATGTAATCGTAGTAGCGTATACTAATAAACTGCTTATCCAATGGACTGACTGTTGATTATGTGAAATGTGACTACCGTGTTTATCTATTTTCTAGGGATTTAAAAAAACACTTTAAATAACTCTCAGCTATCCCTTACTACACAGTGAAATCAAAGTTCATAAATGTCGTCCAAGATAATTTTATCATACATTGTTAAAGCCATATTGACACAATTGTAGCTTGACCTGTTTGACCTCTTCCGCATAGATCAGCTAATACCGTTCAATAGCCGGTCACCACACCTTCCCATTTTAACTAGGTATCGAACAGGACAAGTTGATTTGCGAAAGAAATTTGACCAATGTCCTTAACCCGGTACCCTTGAACTTTCGAATTCTAAAAACACATAGAAGAATGCGCCTTACCACCTTCATTGTCTCTAGTTTTGCGAAGCAATTGACTTTTACAGCATCTACTATTGGCGACGTAAAAAATGAAGAGGAAAATTGTAAAAAAATCAATTTTAATTCAAGATATACGTCCTCATCACTATTTCAGGCTGAGAATTGAGGCTCTCAAAGGATATTAAAAAATAAAATACAATATATTTCAAGTATTTGAAGGAGTTGGATTTGCCTGACTTGACTAATAAATTAAAAGCAAGATATTGTCGCCCCTAAATGCCCCGACATTGAGCTCCTTTTAAATAATTAATTACCAAAGCACCAAACTTAAAAAACAACGATGACCAATTGCCAACCAACTAAAACTTTACCAGTTTCCAACCTTAAAGAATATGCTGCATCAAATGCTATGAAGTTTACGAGGCAGAACTTATTTCAGCAAATTCCGCATCATCTAATTACTAGAGATAATGCTTGAAAATGACGGTTTGGTTTCATTCTAATGTTATAATAGAATACAAAAGTTGAGTAGAAGATTTTAAAATATTTCATGGAGTGGGATAGCCTGACTTGTGCTGGAAATTGAAACCAAATTTAATCGATAGGAAGTGTTTGTAGAACCTGTAGTATCTGACACCGGATAAAGGTTTAAATAATTAATTGGGATTTGACTTGGCTTTTATAATAAATTAACTGGAGATATATTTATAATCCTGGACGAATAGGCATGAATCTACAGTCTTCTCCGAATATTCACTCGTAACTCTTGTCGATTCCGAAGGGACAGAAACGGTACGAAAGGTCGTCAAAATGCCTCACTTTGCCCCGACTTTGAAGTTTAAACACTTGAGACTCCTCCTCTTCGTCGCCATCCAAGTCCTAATTCCTTCGACATCCGGTCTCAAAGTTGTGGAAGGGCTGACGGATTTGATCAACTCCGTCTCGGAATGTCACATCCGGCTCGTCTATGACGATATCGACCTGGGAGACGTGCCCATCGACAAGAATCCACTCACAATCCGTCGCTACCAATACAAGTATATTGATGAATTGGACACCTTGGGTAGGTTGAAGCGGATAGGTAAGAAAGTTGTGTATTTGGATACTGTAAGAAGACTTGTCAACTGGCCCAAAGGAGACGAAACCCAAAAGCCGATAGATGTTCTAAAGTCAAAGGGTATTTACTGCCTTTATCACATCATGTATTTCCAAGTGGAGGCTTATTCTTGGAACACTTATCCGAAAAACCGCAAGGATCAGAGGATGAGTTCTCTATTTCCGGTTCAAAGGGCACTCCAAGACAGCCTTCAGATTTACGTTTACTTTTCCAAGTCAAGGAATGATAAACGATTTCAACTCTTAAAGCCTCTCCAAAACTACTTTGCTTATTTCGCACATTCCTCAAGTCTGGATGTCATTAAGGGGGTAATCCTGTCGCATCTTGCGGAACCTTATTACCCAGTCAAAACTCCTCATGGGTTGGACCGTTTTACACAGGCTTACATTGGAAAGTTGGACGTATTGGGATTCGGAATTAACATTTTGGACGATTGGAACGGGATGATAGAGAGGACGATATTTTGCGTATATTGTCCACAGCCTAAGACTATTCCGATTCAATTAGGGGGGATCGGTTGGACTAGGAAAGAATGGGATAGAATCTTGGAAGCAAACTCTCCACAATTTTGGAACGAGAACACTGATCTTGTATACAGTATGGGCCCCGTGCCCAATACTAAAGGTGGCTTTAACGGGTTGATGGAACTGTCTCGAAAGGGAGAAATAGAACGGAATCCATTTCGAATCCCGTTCGTTCCAGAATCCTGGCTGTCCACATTTGAGATCTATATAATGGCATTGTTAATGGATGAGACGAATAGTAGTTTAATTATAGAGTTTGTAAAGGCTGGTCCCAAAGGTATACGGACATATTCCAAGGATAAATTTGTTCACCGACATTCTCGGTATCCCGAATTAAGTAGCACTGGACAACTCTCAGCTACTTTGGGGGAAATCGAATTCGTCTGGAAGTCAGTGGTAACTACTTCTTCAGACGGCTTCACATTCTACACTTGTTATGCGGAAGAAGCGTTGGCTTTTGAAATTTACCTCCACCCCTTTCAGACAGCCGTTTGGATCGCCACTTTGGCCTCCGTCTCAACCATCGCCATCTTTGTCCACTTGTTTCTCAAGAAATTCAAACGTATCCGCCAAACGTTCTCCCCATATTTCTTCATGTTTGCGTCGGTTGTGGAACAGTCTTACTTCATACCCTCGTTCCTTAGCGAGCTTTTGTTTTACAGGATCGTGCTGGGAATTTGGCTGATTGTGGGGGTAATTTTTACGAATGCATACAAGGGGTTGGTCATAACGGGCGTCACGTCACCCCTACCGACCCGAAGCGTTTCTGAGTTTAAGGAGTTGGTGACACGGCCCTTTACAGGCTACGAGCTCGGTTCTTTTGATGAGAAAGTCAGTTCCGACATGCTTGACACAGAATTCTGCATTTTGTATTCCTTGAGTTCAGATTTTTATAACATCGATGACAGCTTCCAGGTAGTTATGTTCAGGGCTCTTAAGAGTATTGAATTGGAAAGAAACCTTAGAAGTGGTGACGAGAATGTGACCATAAAGGCAACCGAGTCAGAGTTACTCTATCGACACTTGTTAATCCCAAACCATTTCTGTTACGTTAAAGATTTATCCCCCTCACTCGACCAAGCTGAACAAACAACAGAGTCCGAAATTGTCAAATGCGGTAGAACGGTTTACGGGGAATTAGCGACCAAAACACGAGCCGAGTTTAAACATTTGTCCAAGCATTATTTTTTTTTTTTTTTTTTTTTTTTTTAAAAAACTCTACCCTAGGGTAGAATTCAGATTTATTGAGACTGGTCAATTCAGACCAACTATCAATTTTGTAAATGATATGTAAATTATGTGATTTATTATACACGAGGGAACCAGTGTTCACTCATGATTTTTGAGTAACTTATAACTTATATCAGGTCAGAGGGTTTCTTCCTCTTCAGCCTTCTTGTCAGCTTGTCTGTGTTGAGTAGTTGCTTTGCTTCCTCATTTGTGTGGATTTGTAGTTTGCTCTGGTGTTTGAGAGCATATTGGCTTATAACTTCATGTACCATGGGTACATTCAGGTCTTTATGAATATCCTTATTTCTTATGTACCAGGGTGCGTTTACTGCATTCCTTAGTACATTATTCTGAAACCGTTGTATCTTGTTGAGATGACTTTGAGCTGCACAGCCCCATAATTGGATTCCATATACCCAGACTGGTTTGAGCACTTGGTTATAAAGTAGTATTTTGTTATATATTGATACATGTGAATGTCTTCCCATGAGCCAATATAATTGTCTATATCGTATTCTTAATTCTGATATTTTAATCTTGATGTGTTCACTCCATTTGAGCTTAGCATCCAGGTTCATTCCTAGATATTTGGCAGAGTTGTGATAGGGTACTGTTGTTCCATTCATCACAAGATTGGGCGTTTTTTTGAGTCTTTTGTTAGTAAAGTTGATATGAATGGCTTTGGAGTCATTCAATTTAATTCTCCATTGTTTTGTCCAAGCGGCTATTTTATCCGATGAGACCTTTAGTTTGGCTGTTGATTCTTCAACTGTCTTTGCTACTGCTAAATTAGCAGTATCATCTGCGAATGTAGCACTAGTTACTGTTGATATTTCAGGTAGGTCACAGGTGAATAGTACGTAGAGTACCGGTCCAAGTACTGAGCCCTGGGGGACACCTGCATTAATTGGTTTTAGTTCTGAGTAAGCTTCACCTTGTCTAACTCTGAACATACGATCTGTGATGTACGATTCAAGGAGTTGTATTAGCGGATTTGGCAGTATTATGTTGAGTTTGTATAAGAGGCCTTTGTGCCAGACTTTGTCAAATGCCTGAGCCACATCCAAGAGAAGTGTTGAGCATATTTCTTCTTTCTGGATGGCTTCTTCTATGATGGATGTTATTCTATGCACTTGTTCGATGGTAGAGTGTTTCTTTCTGAATCCAAACTGATGATTTGGAATTAGCTTTTTTTCCTCGATAATAAGCATTAATCTTTTCAGGATAAGCTTCTCAAATAGTTTAGACATTATTGGTAGTAATGAGATTGGTCTATATGATTTCAGTGAGGTCGGGTCTTTGCCTGCCTTAGCTATCATGATCATTTCTGCCACTTTCCAAGAGTCTGGAACGTGTTTAAGTCTGATGGCTGCGTTGAATAGAATTAGCAGCATGCGGAATCCTTTTTCTGGGAGCATTTTCAGAATTTGCCCAGTTATGAGATCAAATCCTGGAGCTTTGCGGGGATTGAGATTAGTTTTTATTTCTTGTTTCAGTTCTTTCAAGGTTATACTACTCATTTGGGTGTTATCCGTAGTGAGCGATTCCTGTTGGGTGGGATCTGGTTCATTACTTTCGTTTGGTGTGAAAGTTTCTTCTAATAGGTTAGCAAACGCGTCCGCTTTTTGTTGTTCGGTCCTGGCCCATTCATCTTTTACTAGGATTGGTGGGATCCATTTGATTCTCGTGAGACACACAACTCAACTGAGCTCGTTCCTTCTCGCAGAATAAAATTGTAACCGAAAATACTTCGTAAGGCCGGCAACCATAACTGCTCACTAATAATCTACATTCATCATGAATGGACATCAGTCCACTCAGAATGGATTATTCACATTTCCGACCAATATGGGAGGAATGCAACCAACATCAATGGGACCCCTACCAGTGAATCAATCTCACTTGGTAACCCCAAATATAATCCAAGTACCAAATCCCTGTATTGATACAGGAATTCAGCAACAATTGGAAGGACTATTCCTCCAAAATAACGAACTGAAAGCTGAAATGCAAAGATTACACTATGTAATCAAAGAAAAAGACCAACAAATCACCAAACTCCAGATCGCACTGACAGGATACCCTGACGATGATCAAGAAGAAAGAATTGTGGAACAAGAAACCACAAGTCAATACTCCTGGATAATACAGGAAAATAAAAAGAAAGCTAAAATAGCGAAACCTCAACAAGCCAAAAAGGGACCAAATACTCCCATCAACAAATTGGCCTCAAAGCCCCCACCAATAATAATAAATAGTGAAGACTTAAATTCAGTCAGAAGTAAACTTACAGACGATCATATGACGTTTAAAGCTGTAAGGCTAAATGATCAAAAAATTAAAATAAATGTGGATCATGAAAGTGAATATCGTACACTCACGAGCCACTTAGCAGAAATTAATGCCAATTTCCACACTTATGAAAATAAGCAAACACGACCAATCAAGGTAATGGCCCGAAATCTGGCAAATCATATCCCAGAAAGTGAAGTCTATGAATGGCTCAAAGATGAAGGATTTCTCATCCAACAAGTAAATCAAAAAATAAGATTTATCAAGAACGATAATAAAGTGGAAAAGATAAAACTTCCACTCTACATGCTCACCTTTGATCCAAAGGAAGACGTAAAAAGGATTCATGAGATTCAATACATCTGTCATATGAAGATATCCATAGAAAACATTAGGAAAAATAAACTTATTCCCCAATGTAAAAGATGTCAAGCATTCGGACACACACAGAAATATTGTAGTAACAACTACAATTGTGTTAAATGTGGAAACAACCATGAGACAATAAAATGCACAAAATCAGTGTTTGAACCCCCAAAATGCTTCAACTGCAAGGAACAACACCCTGCCAACTACAGAGGATGTAGTGTGGCAAAAAAGCTACAAGAGTTGAGAGATAAAAAATCTACAACCAAAAAATCCAACAATAACACAGCAAGGAATACCCAACCTAATAAACCGGTTTCCCATAGCCAACACTCAACCAACCTGCAAAGAGAGAATGTAACTTACTCTCAAGTTACAAAAAAATCCAATGTACAAAATCCAAACCCTAACATCTCTGATATCCTCACCCAAATACTTGGTAAAATGGAAAGGATGGAAAAAGAACTTGCTGCTATCAAGGGCAATAAACAACAAAATAAAAATGCCAAGTAATGACTTAAGAATACTAAACTGGAATGCCAATAGCATACTAAACCACAAATCTCAACTTACACTTGTACTAAATGACCAGAAAATAGATATATGTTTCATCTCAGAAACCCATCTTACCAATAAATCTTATATAAAATTCAAAAACTATGATGTCTACCATTGCCCCCACCCGGATAACCAGGCCCATGGAGGCAGTGCTATACTAATAAGGAATAACATCAAACATATAGAAGAGAAAAATCTACAGTTGGACCAAGTACAACTTACAGTAATCTCCATAACCTCAACCAAACAAAATATAAAAGCAGGGGCGTTGTACATCCCACCAAAACATAACCTAAAAACAACAGATTATCAAAACATCCTCAATCATATGGGAGAGAGGTTTATAATTGGAGGAGACTTCAATGCTAAACATCCATCATGGGGATCAAGACTTGAAAACACCAAAGGCAAAGAGTTAAATAAAGCTATACAACTAGCTAACTGCAACATCCACGCCACTGGAAACCCAACATATTGGCCAACAGACCATAAAAAAATACCAGACTCGCTTGACTTCTTCATATCAAGGAAAGTGGCTAACAACTTTGTCAAAATAGAAGATAACTTCGACCTTGACTCAGATCATTCTGCACAAATCCTCACCATGAGCGATAGCGTTATATACAAGCAAAGCCAACCAACCCTCTGTAATAAAACCACAGACTGGAATGGCTTCAAATGTCAACTTACAGAGCAACTTAACTGTAATGTAAAGCTAAGAACCAAAGAACAACTAAACATAGCTGTCTCTGATTTTACAAAACTAATCCAAAATACCATGTGGAGTAACACAAAAACAATTACCCAAAAAGTGAAAGGTCAATGCTACCCCATGGAAGTTAGAAAACTAGTAAGTGAAAAGAGAAAATTGCGGAGGAAGTGGCAGCAATCCCGTAATCCAATCCTCAAAACTGAATTAAACAACAAAGCACAACAAATTAAGAGAATAATTAAAGAAATCAATGAAGCAAGAACAACAAGCTTTCTAGAAAACTTGACTGCAGAAAGTAGTACTAACTACTCTCTGTGGAAAGTCACAAAAAAACTCACAAAGAAAGCAATCCAAGCATTATGACAAATTAAAATTTACTTTGTCCACCGAGGAAATCCTCCAGATATATGTTGGATGGAGCTTTGACAGGAATGAAGGGTCAAAGGTCCCTTGGGCCTTTCGGACCTTAATTTCCTCAGGGATTTACCATAAATTAGAGGAATATTTTACCAGAGCTCATTATTCCTTTAGGTCCAAATACACTTTAGATATAACGAATGGGAAGGTAGAAGATCGGGTCAAAGCTGTCAAAATTTCGAATAATATTCAAACCATTTTCTTTTTCTATTTAATTGGAATTGGAGTAAGTGTTTTAGGATTTGTGTCTGATTTCTGGATTATTCCACGATTTGAGAACCGGATGTGGTGGAAACAACAAACAAGGTCAGTTTTTACGTTTTTAGGAAGAATTATTCGGACAAAATGGTGGAAATTGATGCCAATGGCCTGGGCAAGATGATATTTTTTAAATCAGCTCTTAATTCCTAGACTAATAGTTAGTGTAAGGTGCATAGAAATTTTAGTAGTTGTCTGAATAAAACAAGTGGGACTTGTATTCGTGTGGGGTCCAACGGTAACTATTGCGATTCTCCGTATACCATTGCGAGCAACGTAACATGGAATAGTGGCTTGGAATTAAAAAAAAATCATCAGATCTGTAACTTTCAGCTACAATTCATTTAATTCGCTATTTGGATTTAAAAAAATATGCTGTTGCATGTTTTGAAATATCGGGTATAGATTTTTGCTGTCCAGTCTTATATCATATCCATGTAACGATCACCACACCACGATGGAGGAATTGTATCTGTAAATTAAATACCGTATAGTAAATATATATTTAAATATGATAAATATTGTCTTTATCTGTATGTATTTAAGCATTTAATGATTCGGTACAGGAAACTTCGGTACGCTAACGTTTCTTTATTGTTTGTAATGTCAGTGTTGTTCGGTAGACATGTCTAAAAGCATTTGTGTCAAATATTTACAAAATCTACGATTGCTAAACGTTCGTTAATAAATCTGGTACAGTCCTCTAACTGGAATTTAGATCTAACTGAACTGGATCATGTGTTCTAAATTAATAATTAGACATACGCGTCCGACTATAGGCTAAAAACGCATTTTTCTTGCTGAAGTTCATTACTTTGATATTGCGTCGAAATAAAACATTTCGAAAGAGTCGTAATGAATTATTTATGGACCGTTTCAGCCTCTAGCTGCAGAATAGTTTGAGTTCAGAGGTTGTTAGATTGCATTCAAAAGCTTCTCTATTTTCTTCATTGCAGTAAGAGATTTTAATCTACAAAATTAGCATCGTCAGTCCATGATGGGTTCATCGTCCATATTTATAAGACAATTATTTTATCATCACAAATATTCACAATCAATTGAATACTAGGATAGTACGCGATAGAGACGATATTTCTAAATTCAATAAATGCAAAACGTAATTTCGACATAAAAAATTCAGCAGCATATTTTTTAAGAACAAAAGTAGTGAATTAAAATGAATGAGTGAATTATAGCAATAAATGTAATATGAATATTTGTAAATAAACCGTTGCAAACGCACATCGAAAAGGGGTGAAACTGTTCGCAATAAGACGTCCAATAACATTCACGTCCTTGTCCGACACCTGTGAGTCATTTTATTCAAGAATCTCTCTTTTCCCCAACCATAGAGTAAAATCATATACATTGTTAAATAGTACTTGAACGTACCTTTCCAACAACGTATCACAAATGTAGGGTTGCTGTTTAAACAAGTTGTAACCTTTGACCGCACACCCTTGAGCTTTGACCTGTGTAACCCTCAAACGAATTCAATGTCCGTCAGACGGTCATAAATGGTTTTCCAAAAAAATAATTAAAAAAAAGTCAACCGTTCGAGAGTTTGAGCATATCCGCGGACGGACAGATAGACAGACGGACCGACTAAGTCTTCACAGTAAGGGGTTTCACCCCGTAATAAACGTAAATGCATTACTAAACAGTCACATGAACTTCACGACAGTCACACAAAGGAATGCTTTTATTCAAAATTTCAAATGATGCCTTAATCTGCTGAATACGTAAAAGTTACGGTTAGTGGACACATTTAAATAATCGCCCACCCTTTTAGAGCTCGACATATTCCCATTGGGCACTTATTTCAAGCTTTACGAGTCAAATCGGAATAAATCATCCTGCCCCAAGCCCTTGGCATCAATTTCCACCAATGTGACCTAAATTCCTCCATAAGAACTACTCTTTTTTCCAATTTCCACCAATTTCTGCAACAAATTCCTATACTCCACGATCCTGTCATCAATTTACCACTTCTGTAACCGCCCTCGAATCGTGGAATAATCCAAACGTCGACCATAATTCTCAAAACACTAATTATAACTCCAATTAAATAGAAAAAGAAAACAGTTTGAATATTATCCGACATATTAACAGCTTTGACCCGATCTTCCTCCTGCCCTTTCGTTATCCCCAAAGTGTAATTCAGCCTTAAAAGATATGTTGCTTTTGTAAAATATTCCTCCAGTTTATTGTAAATTCCGGAAGAAACGATGGTTCGAAATGCCCAAGGGACCTTTGAGCCTTCATCCTTCTCGAATTTCCACCCGTAATTTGTCTGCAGAATGCTGTCTTTTGACAAAGTGAAGCTCAACTTGTCATAATGCTTTGACAAATATTCAAACTCGGCTCGTGTTTTAGTTGACCAGTCGACAAAAACTCTTTGGCCGCATTTGACGATTTCTGCTTCAACAGCCTCTTCAATCCTGAGGGATGGTGCATAGAGGGACGATTTCGCGATATCGCACAATCGATTCGGAAACCGCAAATTCCAAAGGAGTAACTCTGACTCTGTTGCCCTAATCGTTCTATTTTCCTGCTCGAAAGCATCGCTTATTCGGCTGTGAATGAACATTACTGTTTGATACAAATACTGATCAAAAAAAGAGGAACCAGCAATATCTATCAGGCTGGAATAGATCCTAAATTCTGAAATTTCACAAGGATTCAAATTACTATATTTTGAGCCGTCGTCGTTGAAAGAATTAGGCCCGATGCCTGTAATGTGCGGTGTCATCAGCTCCTTAAACTCAGAAACGCTTCTTGAAGGAAGCGGGGACGTGACGCCTGTGATCACCAACCCCTTGTAAGCGTTTGTAAAAACTACGCCTAGAATCAGCCAAATCCCCAGAACGATCCTGTAAAACAAAAGCTCGTCAAGGAACGAGGGTATGAAGTAAGATTGTTCCAAAACCGATGCAAGCATGAAGAAATATGGCGAGAAGGTTTGGCGGATACGTTTGAATTTCTTCAGAAACAAGTGGACAAAGATGGCGATGGTTGCGACGGAGGCCAAAGTGGCGATCCAAACGGCTGTCTGGAAGGGGTGGAGGTAAATTTCAAAAGCCAACGCTTCTTCCGCATAACAAGTGAGGAAACTGAAGCTATCTGACGAAGTGGTCACAATTGACTCCCAACTCGAGTAGAATCCAAAATACAGATCACCTTCGGAGATCTCTTCGTTGAATCGCAAGTCTGGATATCGAGAATGTTTGTCGATGCATTTATCCTCTGAATAATCTACCTCATCTTCGGAACATCCAAAATCGACCTTTTCCTCCTCTCCAATTAAGGTACTATTCGTCTCATCCATTAACATTGCAAGAATGTACATCGCGAACGTCGACAAGGACGTTTCTCGATCTCGATCAAACGGGACTCGAAAGGGATTCCGTTCCATTGCTTCATTTTGAAGTTCTTCTATCATGAGAGGAAAGTCGATTTTATCTCGAACCAAAATTCCTTCATCGAAAGAATCACAGTTCCAAAATTTGGGACTAAATGTTTCGGAAACCTTGTCCCATTGTTTCCGAGTCGCGGTGTTCTCAAAATCAATCGCAACAGTCTTAGGTTGTGGACAATAAATGCAAAAAATGGTCCTCTCAATGATCCGGTTCCAATCGTCCAAAATGCTGATTGCAAATCTCGCTCCGTCGATCCTCCCATTGTACGGATTGATATGAGGATCTGCACCGTAGGGGGGTTCCTTAAGTCTGGACGAGATTTGATGAGTAACGATCTCCAGGTTTGATGAATGTGCGAAATAAACAAAGTAATTATAGAGAGGCTTCAAGAGTTGAAGTTCCCGAGATAGGTAGTCGGTAGAATAGATATGGATTTCAATGACGTCTTCGAGTGCGTTTAAGATGGGAATAAGGGTACTTATCCTGGGTTCCATTGGATATTTCCGCCAAGAATAATACTCCACGTCAAAATACATGACGTGATAAACGCAGTAAATCCCCTTGGACTGGACGACATTTATCGGCTTTTGGTGTTCATCTCCTTTGGGAAGGACAAGCTTGGTTTTGGTTTTATTATTCCTGGTGTTAATCTTCTCAATAAACTGGTATTGGTAGCGACGGACTGTGAGTGGATTCTTGTCGATGGGCACATCTCCCAGGTCGATTTCGTCATAGACGAGCCGGATGTGACATTCAGAGACGGAGTTGATCAAATCCGTTAGACCTTCTACAACATTCACACCGAATGTCGAAGGGGTCAAAATTGCGATTGTGATTGAGAGGAATAACGGAGATAAGTGATGCAGAAGTCGTAGGTCTTTGGACTTTAACGTTAGGGGAAATTGAGGCATTTTGCAGACCTCTTTTTGGAACAGACCAGAGTTCAAGTGAAATTGAGACAACCTTATCGTTGGATTCAGACATATTTCTTCACCAGTCAATTTCCCTTTAAAAACAAATTGGCTAAAATTCAAGTCGTAGTTAGACCACTTCATTATTTATTAGCTGACTTCTGTAGTGTCCGATAATATGAGATGGTTTAAAAAAATTCCAGTCAACAATATTTTTTGCTGAACACCCACACGTCAGGCTGTCAATACGACATGCTCACAGCTCAACTCTCATTCTTTTGTAAGCTAATCCTCGTTAAGAATCCAGCTTTCCTTAACCAATAATATAGAATAACAGATAAACAACTTCCTGTTAAAAGAGACAACCACATTTATTTGCGAAGATTCAAGAATCAGTTTGTAAATACAATTGCTTCACAAGGAGTTTTTGACTTCTGCATGGCTAGTGAGTAACAGTGGGATTAGATACAATGAACACACGTTAAGTCCCTTATGTTTAATGAATGACCAATGACGCATATAATTTATTTGAAATTTTTTTAAATTTAATTTTAAAGTGAGTGCTTCCAAGTTGGGGTCCACATGGAAATTAGTCCCCATTGTTTTATTCAGAGGTGGGGAATCATTTTAAGGTTTACGAGTCAAATGCGTCAAATCGTAATAGATCATATCCACAGCCGTTGGCACCAAATCCCAACAATGCCAACCAAAGCTTATCCTGCAAACTGACTTTTTAAATATCTTCCAAATGCCGTTCTGAAATCGTGGAATAATCCAGAGATCAACCCCAAATCCCAAAATGCTTAATCCGATCCCAATTAAATAGAAAACAAAAACGGTTTGAATGTTATCCGACATTTTGACAGCTTTTACTCGATCTTCTGCCTTCCCTTTCGTTATCCCCAAAGTGTAATTCAACCTCAAAAGATAAGTAGCTCTCTTAAAATACTCCTCTATTTTATGGTAAATCCCGGAAGAAACTATCGTTCAAAAGGCCCAAGGGACCTTTTGTCAAATTTCCATCCGTAAGTTACAAGGGTGTATATTATTATTCCAAGTCCTATGTAAGGCTCCAGAGTAGTTACTACGTAAACCAATTGGACTCGTTCTTAGTAACTAAAAACCCTAAAAAGCTTTTTAGGTTCCAGAGTAGTTTCGCTGTCTACAATTTAAATGCATACTTAGCAGACGCAGAATGTAAGTTCCTGAAACGCAACCACTTCAAGAAATGTGAACGTGACCCCTTAGCAATTATGGCTAATGCAATATCCAATTTGTTCTACTAGCGCACTCACTAGGCCCGATAGGGTCATGATATCAACCTAATTTTTTTTCACCGGATAGACAATTTAATAGGCAACACGTTACACAACTAGATCATATTTTTGTAATTTTGTATATGATATATATATTGATGTGCAAAATACATTTTAGCACTAAGTTTCTAGTTGCTTTGTGTCATGAAATCTCGGGGTTTAAAATACCCCCTATGACACTTTTTTTCCTTAGTGATTAGTACTCTGGAACCTTAAGGGCCCTTTTCATGAAAGTATAGAAACAATTTGACGAATACCATTCCCTTCTTCTTTAGCTTTAGAAATCAAAAGTGTTCTGACTATCTCGTACAAATCAGTTGAAAAGAATACAGAATTCGAAGATCAGATCTCATTTTCCTTAAACCCGCTTGAAAAGATTTTACAAGAAACTAATAGGAATTATCGAATATCTAATTTGATAACATTAGTTTAAATGACATACAAATTGGAAATGACCTCCGAGGTTCAATCAATGGACTAATTTCACCCATCTTCAAAATTAGCCTTTGGTTTTCGCCTAACCCCAAGTGTATCACATTTGGAGGATCTAAGTTATCGCTAACGGTAAGTTATTGAGCCCTTGGACGGAGAGACAATGGCATCAATATAAGCCCTATGTAGCAACGAGCTAGAAAATACATGAATAAAAATATCACTCTATAAGAAAGTGCTGGTGGCAACGCAACCCCGTAGAAACGAATGGTGCAGACTGTCGATTTGGGGACAGGTTGTGTAACCGACTATTTCTACGTAGCCGACACCATAGTTAATTTAGGTTCCAAATCCGAAAATCGTTTTTGAAACCACTGTTCGAAACAACCGTTCCGAAGATAAAACGTAAACGGACGGACAGAAAAGCTGTTCATATAAACGGATTTTGTCAGTTCATAATAGGATAAATAAATGCAAATTATAAGTTAAGGATGCAGTAATCAAAAATGCTTAGCATTTGATCCTATTTGCTAAACATACAAATAATACTGAAAATTAACCTGGTGGTGCGTTAGTTTTTCTGAAAACGAGGTTAAACCACCATAATTAGAAATTCATACATCATATTGTGTATTGTATCGGAATGTATTCGTTTTTAGTTCAAAATGATACAAGACATTAATTTATGAATATATGGTTTCCACCCTGAACCCAATATTTTGCCAAAAACAAATTGAAAGTTCAAGATAACTAAAAAGAATAAAATAAAAAACCCCCAAAAGGGAAAAGTGTTTCTAGGGGAGGGTGCACTAAAAAGAATTAAACAAGATTGTGTTCATTTTTTAGTTTTGATGGAAATAATATTAGTATGTTATTTTAATTAATATGTATACTCATAATTATAACAACATCGTCGACCCGGCAGGCAGGGGCCAATTCAATACTTGAAAAATGTTGCGACTGATTGTTAATTATTAAAGCAATTATAGTAAAATTGTTTAAGAAAAAAGGAAAAGTTTAAATAATCTACCTGTATGAGATTTTAAAATAGTTTCAAAATCCCAATATCTGAAAAACTTACTTACTATTTCAATCAATCAGCTTGATAAGATATGTACTGTAATTTAAAATTAGATTCAGCCTCGAAATAACATTTTTTGAATTTATCAATGTCAAATGGTTCAACTCTGGAATTACTAGATACTGACAGATGCACTTAGAAGGGAATTAAACCGTACTTTACACAAATGATGCAATTGGGTTCAGACTTTACAGGTAAATGTTATTAGCATGTCAAAGTGCTATGCATACGTGTTCTATAATTCATGAACCGTTAAAAATACAGCTCCCGCAAAACTAGGCATAACATTTAACGTTGTTGTCCGATGCACTTTACGTTTCTGGCACGATTTCACATCTATATAATACTTCCCTGCCAATGAATTTTATTCTTATTCATCGTTGAATACTCCTTACTAGTTTCTTTCCAACGAAATATGACCGAATTTTAAAATTGTGATCTCTGACAAAATATTCTATGAAGTTTAACCCACATGGCCCTTAAACGACGTTAGACGTTAGACTGTGCTTTAAGGGTATAAATGGTGTTCCGTTAGAGAGAGTAAATCTATTAGAGGGGTATTAAATAAACCGTTCAACGGATGATAAAATAATTTGATTTTTATGGGGAAGTCTATTTGTTTTAAGGTGACATTAAATACAACGGTTTGTAAAATGAAACCGTAAAATCACTAATATTTCAAAATTGGAACCCTATGTAAACGGCGTGATGCCCCCTTACACCTTGCCTGCCGGGTCGACGATGTTGTTATAATTATGAGTATACATATTAATCAAAATAACATACTAATATTATTTCCATCAAAACTAAAAAATGAACACAATCTTGTTTAATTCTTTTTAGTGCACCCTCCCCTAGAAACACTTTTCCCTTTTGGGGTTTTTTTATACGTAAGGTTTTTTAAACTTCAACTCGATATCCAATTAATAATTTAAAAGTAGGTCATTATATGGTGTCAGACTCAGAGCCGACATTATCTAATATTTTATACAACCCAGAAGTCACATCACGCTATAATTCCTCCTTGGAAATTGTTGACATCTACCCTCCAACCAGTATGCATCGGATTATGAGAATGAACTTCCTTTCTGTCTGTCTGTCTGTCTGTCCGGCTGTTCAATACTATTGAACTATAATATTTTAATCTATGATCCAACCCTAGAAAATATAATTGTCGAAAATCTCAATGCAGACGGTCAGCCCTTGCACAACATTCGAACCGGATGTCGAGGGAATGAGATGATAGCGACTGGGATTTTGGGAGTTTTGAGGGTATTGAGACTTCGAAATCGGGGCAAAATGAGGCATTTTTGAGACACAGTTTTTTGGTCAAACAGGTCAAGCTACAATTATTTTGTCAATATGGCTTTAAATGTATGATAAAATTATCTTGGGCAACATTTATGAACTTTGATCTCGCTCTGTAGTTAGGGATAGTTGAGATTTATTTAAAGTGTTTTTAAATAAATCCCTAGAAAATAGATAAACCGGGTAATCATAAAATCAACAATCAGTCCATTGGATAAACAGTTTATTGACATTTTCAAGGGCATCGGATCTTAATAATAATGAAATACAATATTATACTATGTGCTATATACCATGCTACATGGGAATTCCTTCGAGATTGGATATGCAGTTATTTTTATTTATATGATTATATGTAGAAAATTGTGCATGTGTTCTAATTTTATGTCAAATTTTAATCGCACATTGGATCTGGCGCTGTCAGAAATTCCGCGATTTTGAAAAACAATTAATAAAGCTCTTTCAAAACGCAACCAATTCATAAATTATCTCAACGTGTTTGAAAAATATTTCCCTTGTAAGATTAAACGCTGCTCTTTCCATTTAGCGATTTTATTCCCTGCCTCCCTGCCCCAGTTCCTTCCAAAATATACCGTTCCTATATTAATAATAGCCTCTCAAGATCCTATTTTTGCCCAAAAATGTTCACTAGGCTACAATCGGTTATAATGAAACTACGAGGTGAGAAAAAGGAATAAAAAAATAAAGATAAGCACTAGAAGAGTTGGAGATTCAAAAAATTCATACTGGACACTAAAACCTGAAAAATGTGTCCTAGTACTCCTGATTTTTCGAGCAAAATAAATGGCCAGCTTATTTCTGGTCAAACCCCTTGCCATTGTTTTATACCAATGTTTCCACCAGAGTCCCGTTCTCATTTTGTAATTTTTCCTAAACTGGCTTTGAAATAGTGGAAGGATCCAGAGATCAACCACAAACCCTAAAATACTGAATCCAATTCCAATAAAATAGAAAACAAAAATAGTTTGAATATTACCCGACATTTTGACAGCTTTGGCCCGATCTTCTAACTTCCCTTTCGTTATATCTAAAGTGTATTTGGACCTAAACAAATAATGAGCTCTGGTAAAATATTCCTCTACTTTATGGTAAATCCCTGAGGAAATTAAGGTCCGAAAGGCCCAAGGGACCTTTGACCCTTCATTCCTATCAAAGTTCCATCCAACATATATCTGGAGGATTTCCTCGGTGGACAAAGTAAATTTTAATTTCTCATAATGCTTGGACAAATGTTTAAACTCGGCTCGTGTTTTGGTCGATACTTCCCCGTAAACCGACCTACCGCATTTGACAATTTGGGACTCTGTTCTTTGTTCAGATTCGTCGAATGTGTGCGCTAATTTCCAGGCTTCAACCTCACAGAAATGGTATGGGATTAACAAATGTCGATAGAGTAACTCTGACTCGGTTGCCTTTATGGTATCATTCTCGTTAGCCCTTCTAAGGTTTCTTTCCAACTCAATACTCTGCAGAGCCATGAACATTGTTTTCTGAAAGTTGTGATCCAGGTTTAAAGAATGTGAAATCAAGGAATACAAAATGCAGAATTCTGGATCAAGCATCCCAGAAGTAGGAGAATTAAATCTGACTTTCTCATCAAAATAACCGAGCTCGTAGCCTGAAAAGCGCCGTGTCACCAACTCCTTAAACTCAGAAACGCTTCGTGTCGGAAGTGGTGACGTGACGCCCGTTATGACCAACCCCTTGTATGCATTCGTAAAAATTAGCCCCACAATCAGCCAAATTCCCAGTACGATCCTGTAAAACAAAAGCTCGTCAAGGAACGAGGGTATGAAGTAAGACTGTTCCAAAACCGTTGCAAACATGAATAAATATGGGGAGAAAGTTTGGCGGATACCTTTGAATTTCTTGAGAAACAAATGGACAAAGATGGCGATGGTTGCGACGGAGGCCAAACTAGCGATCCAAACGGCTATCTGGAAGGGGTGGAGGTAAATTTCAAAAGCCAACGCTTCTTCCGCATAACAAGTGAGGAAACTGAAACCGTCTGAAGAAGTAATTACTACTGACTCCCACACGAATTTAATGTCCTCGAAATCAGTTGAGAGTCTTCCAGTGCTACTAAATTCGGGATACAGAGAATGTCGGAGGATAAATTTATCCTTGGAATATGTCGCAATACCTTTGGGACCAGCCTCTGGAAACTTTGAAATTACACTGCTATTCGTCTCATCCATTAACAATGCCATTATATAGATCTCAAATGTGGAGAGCCAGGAATCTCGAACGAACGGGATTCGAAATGGATTCCGTTCGATTTCTCCCTTTCGAGACCGTTCCATCAACTCGTTAAGAGCATCTTCATTGGGCGCGGGGCCCATAAGCTCAGTGTACCCGTTCCAAAATTGTGGAGATTTTGCTTCCAAAACTTTATCCCATTCTTTCCTAGTCCAACCGATCCCCCCCAACTGAATCGGAATAGTCTTGGGCTGTGGACAATATATGCAAAATATCGTCCGCTCTATCATCCCGTTCCAATCGTCCAAAATGTTGATTCCGAATCCCAATATGTCCAACCGTCCTAAGTAAGCCTGTGTAAAATTGTCCAACCCATTAGGAGATTTGACGGGGTAAGGTTCCGCAAGATGCGACAGAATTACCCCCTTAATGACATCCAGATTTGAGGAATGTGCGAAATAAGCAAAGTAGTTTTGGAGAGGCTTTAAGAGTTGGAAGCGTTTATCATTCTTTGACTTGGAAAAGTAAACATAAATCTGAAGGCTGTCTTCGAGTGCCCTTTGAACCGGAAATAGAGAACTCATCCTCTTATCCTTGCGGTTTTTCGGATAAGTGTTCCAAGAATAAGTCTCCACTTGGAAATACATGATGTGATAAACGCAGTAAATACCCTTTGACTTTAGAACATCTATCGGCTTTTGGGTTTCGTCTCCTTTGGGCCAGTTGACAAGTTTCCTTACAGTCTTATTTTTATCCAAATACACAACTTTCTTACCTATCCGCTTCAACCTACCCAAGGTGTCCAATTCATCAATATACTTGTATTGGTAGCGACGGATTGTGAGTGGATTCTTGTCGATGGGCACGTCTCCCAGCTCGATATCGTCATAGACGAGCCGGATGTGACATTCCGAGACGGAGTTGATCAAATCCGTCAGCCCTTCCACAACTTTGAGACCGGATGTCGAGGGGATTAGGACTTGGATTGTGACGAAGAGGAGGAGTCTCAAGTGTTTAAACTTCAAATTCGGGGCAAAGTGACGCATTTTGACGACCTTTCGTATCGATATTTCCCTTCGAAATCGACAAGAGTTAGAGTGAATATTCGGAGAAGACTAGATTCATGCCTATTCGTCCAGGATTATAAATATATCTCCAGTTAATTTATTATAAAAGCCAAGTCAAATCCCAATTAATTATTTAAACCTCTATCCGGTGTCAGATACTAGAGGTTCTACAAACACTTTGTATCGATTATATTTGGTTCCAATTTTTATGACACAAGTCAGGCTTAATAACTCCATTAAATATTTTTAAATCTTCTACTGAACTTTTGTATTCTATTATACATTAGAATGAAACCATATAGTCATTTTCAAGCATTATCTCTAGTAATTAGATGATGCAGAATTTGCTGAAATAAGTTCTGCCTCGTAAACTTCATAGCATTTGATGCAGCATATTCTTTAAGGTTGGAAACTGCTAAAGTTTTAGTTGGTTGGCAATTGGTCATCGTTTTTTTTTAAGTTTGGTGCTTTGGTAATTAATTATTTAAAAGGAGCTCTGTAATCGAGTCATTTGGAAGCCACAATATGGATTACTATAGTAACAAATATATTGATGTATAACTTATGGAGCGAGGAGAAAGTTCGCTTTCTCTGGAGTAATTCTTGAGATTTGGAGGAGAACGGAGGTAGACCGCTCCTATTTTTCATGTATTTCCCTACGTTTTGTAACTGCGAATAAAGCTAGATTAAGTCAGACCGTCACGTCCCTTATTTCTAAGCTATTGTCAGCACTAAAGTCCGAGTAGTTCGGTAGAATCGTCATCTTAGATCTTACCAGTCAGGTAGGGAATTCACGGACAACAAAGGCTCTCAGCTATCGAAGGTTAGAGTCGGCAGTCAGCCACATTAATGGTCCTTCGAACCGGATCGTGAACTAAAGAAGTCCGAGAATTCCAGTCCAAGATGAGCGATTACTGTGCAGAGGCTAATCGCAGATGCAGTACGAGAATAACTAGAGGAATGAAGCCGAAACGGTTCCAAACTGGAGCAGAAGCCGAGGATAAGGAAGACGGTGGTGGACAAGTTCCCGACACGGAAATGGACAGACAGTCCGTCCCAGCCGTAAGCCTTAAATCCGGAAGTCAGAAGTCCAAGAGGAATTCGTCAAGTTCGAGAAAAGCATCGCAACTAGAAAGGATAAGGATTCAAAAGGAACTACTAGCCGTTCAGTTGGAGGAACTGAGGATTCAAATGGAACTACTAGTCTTAGAGTTGGTGGAACTGAGGATTCTGGATGAAGAATCTGAGGAAGATGATGAAGACAACGAAGACGTTACTTCCGAGCCTGACAACTTAGAATTGGATGAACTGAGGATTCTGGAGGAAGAATCTGAGGAAGATGATGAAGACAACGAAGACGTTACTTCCGAGCCTGACAAGGTACAGTATGATGATCGGCGAAATCGTGAGTGGCAACCAGACTGTCCTGTCAAGAAGAAAAAGGTGTCCAGCTTGACCTTTGGAGCGACGTCATCCCCATGCTCAGCTCAATTTGTCAACAATAAAAGCGCAATGGAGTTTCAATTGGAGCTTCCAGAAGCAGCCATCGTTGAGAGACACTATGTTGACGATTATCTTGAAAGCGAAAGTACCGAGGAGGAAGCAGCAAAACTACTTAAGGAAGTCATTGATGCCCAAAGGAGAGGAGGCTTTGAACCTGGAAATCGCATGTTGCAAGACCTTCGTGGACCTGGAACAAGGAATATGATTTCAGAATCAGAGGAAATTGCAGAACGAATATTGGGACTAACTTGGGAGACAAATACCGATGTTTTCACCTTCAAGACCAACTTTCACGGCGTGGATAAAGAGGTCAAGAACCGGGTTCCTATTAAATGGATTAAATGGAAGTTCATTCCTCCGTCCTCACCACCCTTTGGAGGCAGCTGGGAGTGGATGCACGGAGCCAAATGGGAGAAAGCACCAAGGGAGAAAGTTTTGGAAACACTGCTTCGAGAAGCGAGCTTCATCGTGAATAGCCGCCCTCTAACACACATCTCGGTTGACCCTGATGATCCCGAATGTCTAACACCAAATCACTTCTTGATCGGATCGTCCGGAGGCATACCGTCACCAGGGAAGCTTGACAAATCGGATCTCTTCGGAAGAAAGCTGTGGAGAATGTGGCAGATACTAACGGACAAATTCTGGAACCGATGGACAAAGGAATACCTACCCACCCTAACCGAGAGGAACAAATGGCATGACGGGGTTACACCACTAGCAATTGAGGACATCGTGATCATCGCAGACTACGTTTCGACAAATACTTGGATTTTGGGAAAAGTAATCGAGACTCATCCTGAACATGATGGAAAGACTGTCAAGACGCAAAACGGTATGATGAGACGGCCGGTGGCAAAACTCTGTCGACTCGATGTATACAAGGGAGATGCGGACCCCAACGGATCCCCATCTGGGGGAGTATGTAATCGAGTCATTTGGAAGCCACAATATGGATTACTATAGTAACAAATATATTGATGTATAACTTATGGAGCGAGGAGAAAGTTCGCTTTCTCTGGAGTAATTCTTGAGATTTGGAGGAGAACGGAGGTAGACCGCTCCTATTTTTCATGTATTTCCCTACGTTTTGTAACTGCGAATAAAGCTAGATTAAGTCAGACCGTCACGTCCCTTATTTCTAAGCTATTGTCAGCACTAAAGTCCGAGAAGTTCGGTAGTATCCTCATCTTAGGTCTTACCAGTCAGGTTGGGAATTCACGGACAACAAAGGCTCCTAGCTATCGAAGGTTAGAGTCGGCAGTCAGCCACAAGCTCAATGTCGGGACATTTAGGGGCGACAATATCTTGCTTTTAATTCATTAGTCAGGTCAGGCAAATCCAACTCCTTCAAATACTTGAAATATATTGTATTTTATTTTTTAATATCCTTTGAGTGCCTCAATTCTCAGCATGAAAGAGTGATGGGGAGATGGGGACTTATGTCGTGAATTAAAATTGTTTTTTTACAATTTTCCTCTTGATTTTTTACGTCGCCAATAGTAGATGCCGTAAAAGTCAATTGCTTAGCAAAACTAGAGACAATGAAGGTGGTAAGGCGGATTGTTCTATGTGTTTTTAGAATTCGAAAGGTCAAGGGGCACCGGGTTAAGGACAGTGGTCAAAGTTCTTTTGCTCAAATCAACTTATCCTGTTCGATACGTATTTAATATGGGAAGGCGAGGTCACCGGCTATTGAACGGTATATGATATTATTGAAATGGAGGTACTAGCCGATCTATGTGGAAGAGGTCAAACAGGTCAAGCTACAATTATGTGTCAATATGGCTTTAACAATGTATGATAAAATTATCTTGGACAACACTTATGAACTTTGATCTCGCTGTGTAGTTAGGGATGGTTGAGATTTATTTAAACTGTGTTCTTGAAATCCTTAGAAAATAGATAAAGACGGTAATTGTATAATCAACAGTCAGTCCATTGGATAATCAGTTTATTGACATTTTCAAGGGCATTGGATTGGGTATTGCTGCGAAGAAAATTTGGTAAACTCCCTTGTATTAAAATAAAATAATAATAATAAATTAAAGTTCCCTTGTAAGATTAAATGCTGCTCTTTCCATTTATTTTATTCCCTGCTTCCCCGTCCCCTCCAAAATATCCCGTTCCTATACTAATAACCGCCTCTAGCTGAAAATCGCATTTTTACCGAAAAATGTTCACTAGGCCACAATCGGCTATAGTGAAACTAGGAACTAAGAAAAACGAATAAAAAAATAAAGATAAGCACTAGAAGCGTTTGAGATTTAAAAAATTTACACTGGACACTAATCCCAAAAAAATGTGCCCTGGTACTTCTGATTTTGAAAGCAAAATAAATGGCCAGCTTATTTCTGCTCAAACCCCTTCCCATTGCTTTCCACCAATGTTGCCACCACAATCCCGTTCTCAATTTGTAAGTTTTCCTAAACTCGCCCCGAAATAGTGGAATAATCCCGAAATCAGCCACAAATCCTAGAATACTCAACCCAATTCCGATTAAATAGAAGAAGAAAATAGTTTGAATATTATCCGACATTTTGACAGCTTTAACCCGATCTTCTACTTTCCCTTTCGTTATTCCCAAAGTGTAATTCAACCTCAAGAGATAATCAGCTCTGGTAAAATATTCCTCTAACTTGTGATAAATCCCCGAAGAAACTACGGTTCGAAATGCCCAGGGGACCTTTGACCCTTCATTCATATCGAATTTCCATCCGTAAGATGCATGCAAAATGCTGTCCTTGGACAGAGTAAATTTTAATTTGACATATTGCTTGGACAAATATTCAAACTCGAGTCGTGTCTTGGGGGCCAAGTCCCCATAAACGTCTCGATCACATTTTACAATTTCTGATTCAATGGCTCCTTCAAAGTCCAGATATGTTGGCAAGGAATAAAACTCTTCCGGTAAGCACAAATGATTTGGCACTAACAAATGTCGATAGAGCAGCTCTGTGTCAGTTGCTTTAATGGTCACATTGTTTGCAATTAAAGCATGAGTTAGTTCACCGTGAATGTAACGATATTCGTCGACCAAACTGTCCAGAAAAAATGCGGCACCTTGAGATTTTGAGGCGCTCGAAAAAATGTGGAATTCTGGAATATTTCTACAAATCGTTTCATTCCACTCCTTTGCAAATGAATTGGGCTCTATGCCATCAAAGCGTGGTGTCACTAGCTCCTTAAACTCAGAAACGCTTCTTGACGGAAATGGGGACGTGACGCCCGTAATGACCAACCCTTTGTATGCATTTGTTAAAATTATCCCCAGAATCAGCCAAAGTCCCGCCACGATCCTGTAAAACAAAAGCTCGCCAAGGAACGACGGTATGAAGTACGACTGCTCCAACATAGATCCAAACATGAAGAAATATGGCGAGAATGTTTGGCGAATGTTTTTGAATTTCTTTAGAAACAAGGAGAGAGAGATGGCGATGATTGTGACGGTGGTCAAAATGGCGGACCAAACTTTGTATTGAAATGGTTGGAGGTAAATTTCAAAAGCCAACGCTTCTTCTGCAAAACAAGTGAAGAATGTGAAGCCGTCTGAAGAAGTCGTTACGACCGACTCCCAAATGAAGTCCAGCCACATATTGTCTATCATCTGACCTACTCTGACCTCTTCATTGAAGTGAAGCTTAGGATACCCAAAGAGTCTGTCCACACATTTATTGTCGAGCTCGGAATAGTCCAGAATACCTTTGGGACATCCCAGTTGACGCATTTCCCGATCTCCAATTAGACTACTATTCGTCTCAGCCATTAACAATGCCATAACATAGATCTCGAACCTGGATAAGAACGAATCTCGGTGGGTGAATGGGATTCGAAATGGATTCCGTACCATGTCTCCCCTTTCCAGTTCTTGGATCAAATCAGACAAGCCGATAGCTGGAATCCATATCTCTTCATAAGAACGGATATTGTTCCACAATTGTGGAGCCAAGGTTTCAAAAACCTTGTCCCATTCGCTCCGACTTGTTCCCAGTCCCTCAAAATCTATGGGAGTAAGTACAGGTTTCGGACAATAGATGCAAAATATCGTCCTCATTGTTAACCGGTTTGAAGCGTCCAAAACGTTGATTCCGAATCGCAATAAGTCCAACCTTCCTCTGTGCGGACTCATTCCCCCGTCCCCGATTATTAAAGGCATAAATCTATGCATTTCTTGTAGCTTGGACAGGATTTCCCCTTGGATGACATCCAGGTTAGAGAAATAGACAAAATAAGCAAAGTAGTTTTGGCGAGCCTTTAGCTCTTGAAATCTTTGGTGCAAAACGTGGTTTCTGTAGATGTAGAATTTGAGGACGTCTTCGAGAGCCTTTTGAACAGGAAATAGGGAAATAAACATCCCCTCATGTTCCGGTTTGTTGGGATAAGTCTTCCAATGATAAGCCTCTACTTTAAAATACATGATGTGATAAACACAGTAAATCCCCTTTGACTTAACCACATTAATCGGTTTTTGGTGTTCATCTCCTTTAGGCAGATGAAGTTCCCTTTTAATCCCCTCGATGAACTGGTATTGGTAGCGACGGACTGTAAGTGGATTCTGGTCAATGGACACATCTCCTAGGTCAATTTCGTCATAGACGAGGTGGATGTGACATTCCGAGACGGAGTTGATCAAATCCGTCAACCCTTCCACAACTTTGAGACCGGATGTCGAAGGAATTAGGACTTGGATTGCGACGAAGAGGAGGAGTCTCAAGTGTTTAAACTTCAAAGTCGGGGCAAAGTGACGCATTTTGACGACCTTTCGTATCGATATTTCCCTTCGAAATCGACAAGAGTTAGAGTGAATATTCGGAGAAGACTGTAGATTCATGCCTATTCGTCCAGGATTATAAATATATCTCCAGTTAATTTATTATAAAAGCCAAGTCAAATCCCAATTAATTATTTAAACCTCTATCCGGTGTCAGATACTAGAGGTTCTACAAACACTTTGTATCGATTATATTTGGTTCCAATTTTTATGACACAAGTCAGGCTTAATAACTCCATTAAATATTTTAAAATCTTCTACTGAACTTTTGTATTCTATTATACATTAGAATGAAACCATATAGTCATTTTCAAGCATTATCTCTAGTAATTAGATGATGCAGAATTTGCTGAAATAAGTTCTGCGTCGTAAAGTTCATAATATTTGATACCAAACTTAAAAAACTGACTAATTGCCAACCAACTAAAACTTTACCAAAGTTTCCAACCTTAAAGAACACGCTGCATCAAATATTATGAACTTTACGACGCAGAACTTATTTCGCGACTTTGAAGTTTAAACACTTGAGACTCCTCCTCTTCGTCGCAATCCAAGTCCTAATCCCCTCGACATCCGGTCTCAAAGTTGTGGAAGGGCTGACGGATTTGATCAACTCCGTCTCGGAATGTCACATCCGGCTCGTCTATGACGATATCGAGCTGGGAGACGTGCCCATCGACAAGAATCCACTCACAATCCGTCGCTACCAATACAAGTATATTGATGAATTGGACACCTTGGGTAGGTTGAAGCGGATAGGTAAGAAAGTTGTGTATTTGGATAAAAATAAGACTGTAAGGAAACTTGTCAACTGGCCCAAAGGAGACGAAACCCAAAAGCCGATAGATGTTCTAAAGTCAAAGGGTATTTACTGCGTTTATCACATCATGTATTTCCAAGTGGAGGCTTATTCTTGGAACACTTATCCAAAAAACCCCGAGAATAAGAGGATGAGTTCTCTATTTCCGGTTCAAAGAGCACTCGAAGAGAGCCTTCAGATTTATGTTTACTTTTCCAAGTCAAGGAATAATAAACGATTTCAACTCTTAAAACCTCTCCAAAACTACTTTGCTTATTTCGCACATTCCTCAAATCTGGATGTCATTAAGGGGGTAATTCTGTCGCATCTTGCGGAACCTTACCCCGTATCTCCTCATGGGTTGGACAGTTTTACACAGGCTTACTTAGGACGGTTGGACGTATCGGGATTCGGAATCAATATTTTGGACGATTGGAACGGGATGATAGAGAGGACGATATTTTGCGTATATTGTCCACAGCCGAAGACTATTCCGCTTCAATTGGGGGGGATCGGTTGGACTAGGAAAGAATGGGACAAAGTTTTGGAAGCAAACTCTCCACAATTTTGGAACGGGTACACTGAGCTTATAGTTAATATGGGCCCCGCGCCCAATAAAGATAGGCTTAACGAGTTGATGGAACGGTCTCGAAAGGGAGAAATAGAACGGAATCCATTTCGAATCCCGTTCGTTCCAGAATCCTGGCTGTCCACATTTGAGATCTATATCATGGCATTGTTAATGGATGAGACGAATAGCAGTTTAATTATAGAGTTTGTAAAGGCTGGTCCCAAAGGTATACGGACATATTCCAAGGATAAATTTGTTCACCGACATTCTCGGTATCCCGAATTAAGTAGCACTGGACAACTCTCAGCTACTTTGGGGGAAATCGAATTCGTCTGGGAGTCAGTGGTAACTACTTCTTCAGACGGCTTCACATTCTACACTTGTTATGCGGAAGAAGCGTTGGCTTTTGAAATTTACCTCCACCCCTTTCAGACAGCCGTTTGGATCGCCACTTTGGCCTCCGTCTCAACCATCGCCATCTTTGTCCATTTGTTTCTCAAGAAATTCAAACGTATCCGCCAAACTTTCTCCCCATATTTCTTCATGTTTGCAACGGTTTTGGAACAGTCTTACTTCATACCCTCGTTCCTTAGCGAGCTTTTGTTTTACAGGATCGTGCTGGGAATTTGGCTGATTGTGGGGGTAATTTTTACGAATGCATACAAGGGGTTGGTCATAACGGGCGTCACGTCACCCCTACCGACCCGAAGCGTTACTGAGTTTAAGGAGTTGGTGACACGGCGCTTTACAGGCTACGAGCTCGGTTCTTTTGATGAGAAAGTCAGCTTTAATTCTCCTACTTCTGGTTCCGACATGCTTGACACAGAATTCTGCATTTTGTATTCCTTGAGTTCAGATTTTTATAACATCGATGACAGCTTCCAGGTAGTTATGTTCAGGGCTCTTAAGAGTATTGAATTGGAAAGAAACCTTAGAAGTGGTGACGAGAATGTGACCATAAAGGCAACCGAGTCAGAGTTACTCTATCGACACTTGTTAATCCCAAACCATTTCTGTTACGTTAAAGATTTATCCCCCTCACTCGACCAAGCTGAACAAACAACAGAGTCCGAAATTGTCAAATGCGGTAGAACGGTTTACGGGGAATTAGCGACCAAAACACGAGCCGAGTTTAAACATTTGTCCAAGCATTATGACAAATTAAAATTTACTTTGTCCACAGAGGAAATCCTCCAGATATATGTTGGATGGAGCTTTGACAGGAATGAAGGGTCAAAGGTCCCTTGGGCCTTTCGGACCTTAATTTCCTCAGGGATTTACCATAAATTAGAGGAATATTTTACCAGAGCTCATTATTCCTTTAGGTCCAAATACACTTTAGATATAACGAATGGGAAGGTAGAAGATCGGGTCAAAGCTGTCAAAATTTCGAATAATATTCAAACCATTTTCTTTTTCTATTTAATTGGAATTGGAGTAAGTGTTTTAGGATTTGTGTCTGATTTCTGGATTATTCCACGATTTGAGAACCGGATGTGGTGGAAACAACAAACAAGGTCAGTTTTTACGTTTTTAGGAAGAATTATTCGGACCAAATGGTGGAAATTGATGCCAATGGCCTGGGCAAGATGATATTTTTGAAATCAGCTCTTAATTCCTAGACTAATAGTTAGTGTGCATAGAAATTTTAGTAGTTGTCTGAATAAAACAAGTGGGACTTGTATTCGTGTGGGGTCCAACGGTAACTATTGCGATTCTCCGTATACCATTGCGAGCAACGTAACATGGAATAGTGGCTTGGAATTAAAAAAAAATCATCAGATCTGTAACTTTCAGCTACAATTCATTTAATTCGCTATTTGGATTTAAAAAAATATGCTGTTGCATGTTTTGAAATATCGGGTATAGATTTTTGCTGTCCAGTCTTATATCATATCCATGTAACGATCACCACACCACGATGGAGGAATTGTATCTGTAAATTAAATACCGTATAGTAAATATATATTTAAATATGATAAATATTGTCTTTATCTGTATGTATTTAAGCATTTAATGATTCGGTACAGGAAACTTCGGTACGCTAACGTTTCTTTATTGTTTGTAATGTCAGTGTTGTTCGGTAGACATGTCTAAAAGCATTTGTGTCAAATATTTATAAAATCTACGATTGCTGAATGTTCGTTAATAAATCTGGTACAGTCCTCTAACTGGAATTTAGATCTAACTGAACTGGATCATGTGTTCTAAATTAATAATTAGACATACGCGTCCGACTATAGGCTAAAAACGCATTTTTCTTGCTGAAGTTCATTACTTTGATATTGCGTCGAAATAAAACATTTCGAAAGAGTCGTAATGAATTATTTATGGACCGTTTAGGCCTCTAGCTGCAGAATAGTTTGAGTTCAGAGGTTGTTAGATTGCATTCAAAAGCTTCTCTATTTTCTTCATTGCAGTAAGAGATTTTAATCAACAAAATTAGCATCGTCAGTCCATGATGGGTTCATCGTCCATATTTATAAGACAATTATTTTATCATCACAAATATTCACAATCAATTGAATACTAGGATAGTACGCGATAGAGACGATATTTCTAAATTCAATAAATGCAAAACGTAATTTCGACATAAAAAATTCAGCAGCATATTTTTTAAGAACAAAAGTAGTGAATTAAAATGAATGAGTGAATTATAGCAATAAATGTAATATGAATATTTCTAAATAAACCGTTGCAAACGCACATCGAAAAGGGGTGAAACCGTTCGCAATAAGACGTCCAATAACATTCACGTCCTTCTCCGACACCTGTGAGTCATTTTATTCAAGAATCTCTCTTTTCCCCAACCATAGAGTAAAATCATATACATTGTTAAATAGTACTTGAACGTACCTTTCCAACAACGTATCACAAATGTAGGGTTGCTGTTTAAACAAGTTGTAACCTTTGACCGCACACCCTTGAACTTTGACCTGTGTAACCCTCAAACGAATTCAATGTCCGTCACTTCCGTCAGACGGTCATAAATGGTTTTCCGAAAAAATAATTAAAAAAGTCAACCGTTCGAGAGCTTGAGCATATCCGCGGACGGACAGATAGACAGACGGACAGACTAAGTCTTCACAGTAAGGGGTTTCACCCCTTAATAAACGTAAATGCATTACTAAACAGTCACATGAACGTCATCCAAATGAATACTTTTATTCAAAATTTCAAATTATGCCTTACTCTGCTGGATACGTAAAAGTTACGGTTAGTCGACACATTTAAATAATCGCCCACCCTTTTATTCCCATTGGGGACTTATTTCAAGCTTTACGAGTCAAATCGGAATAAATCATCCAGCCCCAAACCCTTGGCATCAATTTCCACCAATGTGACCTCAATTCCTTCATAAGAACTACTCTTTTGTGCAATTTCCACCAATTTCGCCAACAAATTTCCAAGGATCCTGTCATCGATTTACCACTTCTGCAACCTTCCTCGAATCGTGGAATAATCCACATGTCTACCATAATTCCCAAAGCACTAAATCCGATTCCAATTAAATAGAAAAAGAAAACGGTTTGAATATTATCCGACATATTAACAGCTTTGACTCGATCTTCTTCCTGCCCTTTCGTTATCCCCAAAGTGTAATTGCGCCTCAAAAGATAAGTTGCTCTCGTAAAATATTCCTCCAGTTTATTGTAAATCCCTGAAGAAACGATGGTTCGAAATGCCCAAGGGACCCTTGACCCTTCATCTTTCTCGAATTTCCACCCGTAATTTGTCTGCAGAATGCTGTCTTTTGACAAAGTGAAGCTCAACTTGTCATAATGCTTTGACAAATATTCAAACTCGGCTCGTGTTTTAGTTGACCAGTCGACAAAAACTCTTTGGCCGCATTTGACGATTTCTGCTTCAACAGCCTCTTCAATCCTGAGGGATGGTGCATAGAGGGACGATTTCGCGATATCGCACAATCGATTCGGAAACCGCAAATTCCAAAGGAGTAACTCTGACTCTGTTGCCCTAATCGTTCTATTTTCCTGCTCGAAAGCATCGCTTATTCGGCTGTGAATGAACATTACTGTTTGATACAAATACTGATCAAAAAAAGAGGAACCAGCAATATCTATCAGGCTGGAATAGATCCTAAATTCTGAAATTTCACAAGGATTCAAATTACTATATTTTGAGCCGTCGTCGTTGAAAGAATTAGGCCCGATGCCTGTAATGTGCGGTGTCATCAGCTCCTTAAACTCAGAAACGCTTCTTGAAGGAAGCGGGGACGTGACGCCTGTGATCACCAACCCCTTGTAAGCGTTTGTAAAAACTACGCCTAGAATCAGCCAAATCCCCAGAACGATCCTGTAAAACAAAAGCTCGTCAAGGAACGAGGGTATGAAGTAAGATTGTTCCAAAACCGATGCAAGCATGAAGAAATATGGCGAGAAGGTTTGGCGGATACGTTTGAATTTCTTCAGAAACAAGTGGACAAAGATGGCGATGGTTGCGACGGAGGCCAAAGTGGCGATCCAAACGGCTGTCTGGAAGGGGTGGAGGTAAATTTCAAAAGCCAACGCTTCTTCCGCATAACAAGTGAGGAAACTGAAGCTATCTGACGAAGTGGTCACAATTGACTCCCAACTCGAGTAGAATCCAAAATACAGATCACCTTCGGAGATCTCTTCGTTAAATCGCAATTCTGGATAACGAGAATGTTTGTCGATGCATTTATCCTCTGAATAATCTACCTCATCTTCGGAACATCCAAAATCGACCTTTTCCTCCTCTCCAATTAAGGTACTATTCGTCTCATCCATTAACATTGCAAGAATATACATCGCGAACGTCGACAAGGACGTTTCTCGATCTCGATCAAACGGGACTCGAAAGGGATTCCGTTCCATTGCTTCATTTTGAAGTTCTTCTATCATGAGAGGAAAGTCGATTTTATCTCGAACCAAAATTCCTTCATCGAAAGAATCACAGTTCCAAAATTTGGGACTAAATGTTTCGGAAACCTTGTCCCATTGTTTCCGAGTCGCGGTGTTCTCAAAATCAATCGCAACAGTCTTAGGTTGTGGACAATAAATGCAAAAAATGGTCCTCTCAATGATCCGGTTCCAATCGTCCAAAATGCTGATTGCAAATCTCGCTCCGTCGATCCTCCCATTGTACGGATTGATATGAGGATCTGCACCGTAGGGGGGTTCCTTAAGTCTGGACGAGATTTGATGAGTAACGATCTCCAGGTTTGATGAATGTGCGAAATAAACAAAGTAATTATAGAGAGGCTTCAAGAGTTGAAGTTCCCGAGATAGGTAGTCGGTAGAATAGATATGGATTTCAATGACGTCTTCGAGTGCGTTTAAGATGGGAATAAGGGTACTTATCCTGGGTTCCATTGGATATTTCCGCCAAGAATAATACTCCACGTCAAAATACATGACGTGATAAACGCAGTAAATCCCCTTGGACTGTACGACATTTATCGGCTTTTGGTGTTCATCTCCTTTGGGAAGGACAAGCTTGGTTTTGGTTTTATTATTCCTGGTGTTAATCTTCTCAATAAACTGGTATTGGTAGCGACGGACTGTGAGTGGATTCTTGTCGATGGGCACATCTCCCAGGTCGATTTCGTCATAGACGAGCCGGATGTGACATTCAGAGACGGAGTTGATCAAATCCGTTAGACCTTCTACAACATTCACACCGAATGTCGAAGGGGTCAAAATTGCGATTGTGATTGAGAGGAATAACGGAGATAAGTGATGCAGAAGTCGTAGGTCTTTGGACTTTAACGTTAGGGGAAATTGAGGCATTTTGCAGACCTCTTTTTGGAACAGACCAGAGTTCAAGTGAAATTGAGACAACCTTATCGTTGGATTCAGACATATTTCTTCACCAGTCAATTTCCCTTTAAAAACAAATTGGCTAAAATTCAAGTCGTAGTTAGACCACTTCATTATTTATTAGCTGACTTCTGTAGTGTCCGATAATATGAGATGGTTTAAAAAAATTCCAGTCAACAATATTTTTTGCTGAACACCCACACGTCAGGCTGTCAATACGACATGCTCACAGCTCAACTCTCATTCTTTTGTAAGCTAATCCTCGTTAAGAATCCAGCTTTCCTTAACCAATAATATAGAATAACAGATAAACAACTTCCTGTTAAAAGAGACAACCACATTTATTTGCGAAGATTCAAGAATCAGTTTGTAAATACAATTGCTTCACAAGGAGTTTTTGACTTCTGCATGGCTAGTGAGTAACAGTGGGATTAGATACAATGAACACACGTTAAGTCCCTTATGTTTAATGAATGACCAATGACGCATATAATTTATTTGAAATTTTTTTAAATTTAATTTTAAAGTGAGTGCTTCCAAGTTGGGGTCCACATGGAAATTAGTCCCCATTGTTTTATTCAGAGGTGGGGAATCATTTTAAGGTTTACGAGTCAAATGCGTCAAATCGTAATAGATCATATCCACAGCCGTTGGCACCAAATCCCAACAATGCCAACCAAAGCTTATCCTGCAAACTGACTTTTTAAATATCTTCCAAATGCCGTTCTGAAATCGTGGAATAATCCAGAGATCAACCCCAAATCCCAAAATGCTTAATCCGATCCCAATTAAATAGAAAACAAAAACGGTTTGAATGTTATCCGACATTTTGACAGCTTTTACTCGATCTTCTGCCTTCCCTTTCGTTATCCCCAAAGTGTAATTCAACCTCAAAAGATAAGTAGCTCTCTTAAAATACTCCTCTATTTTATGGTAAATCCCGGAAGAAACTATCGTTCAAAAGGCCCAAGGGACCTTTTGTCAAATTTCCATCCGTAAGTTACAAGGGTGTATATTATTATTCCAAGTCCTATGTAAGGCTCCAGAGTAGTTACTACGTAAACCAATTGGACTCGTTCTTAGTAACTAAAAACCCTAAAAAGCTTTTTAGGTTCCAGAGTAGTTTCGCTGTCTACAATTTAAATGCATACTTAGCAGACGCAGAATGTAAGTTCCTGAAACGCAACCACTTCAAGAAATGTGAACGTGACCCCTTAGCAATTATGGCTAATGCAATATCCAATTTGTTCTACTAGCGCACTCACTAGGCCCGATAGGGTCATGATATCAACCTAATTTTTTTCCACCGGATAGACAATTTAATAGGCAACACGTTACACAACTAGATCATATTTTTGTAATTTTGTATATGATATATATATTGATGTGCAAAATACATTTTAGCACTAAGTTTCTAGTTGCTTTGTGTCATGAAATCTCGGGGTTTAAAATACCCCCTATGACACTTTTTTTCCTTAGTGATTAGTACTCTGGAACCTTAAGGGCCCTTTTCATGAAAGTATAGAAACAATTTGACGAATACCATTCCCTTCTTCTTTAGCTTTAGAAATCAAAAGTGTTCTGACTATCTCGTACAAATCAGTTGAAAAGAATACAGAATTCGAAGATCAGATCTCATTTTCCTTAAACCCGCTTGAAAAGATTTTACAAGAAACTAATAGGAATTATCGAATATCTAATTTGATAACATTAGTTTAAATGACATACAAATTGGAAATGACCTCCGAGGTTCAATCAATGGACTAATTTCACCCATCTTCAAAATTAGCCTTTGGTTTTCGCCTAACCCCAAGTGTATCACATTTGGAGGATCTAAGTTATCGCTAACGGAAGTTATTGAGCCCTTGGACGGAGAGACAATGGCATCAATATAAGCCCTATGTAGCAACGAGCTAGAAAATACATGAATTAAAATATCACTCTATAAGAAAGTGCTGGTGGCAACGCAACCCCGTAGAAACGAATGGTGCAGACTGTCGATTTGGGGACAGGTTGTGTAACCGACTATTTCTACGTAGCCGACACCATAGTTAATTTAGGTTCCAAATCCGAAAATCGTTTTTGAAACCACTGTTCGAAACAACCGTTCCGAAGATAAAGCGTAAACGGACGGACAGAAAAGCTGTTCATATAAACGGATTTTGTCAGTTCATAATAGGATAAATAAATGCAAATTATAAGTTAAGGATGCAGTAATCAAAAATGCTTAGCATTTGATCCTATTTGCTAAACATACAAATAATACTGAAAATTAACCTGGTGGTGCGTTAGTTTTTCTGAAAACGAGGTTAAACCACCATAATTAGAAATTCATACATCATATTGTGTATTGTATCGGAATGTATTCGTTTTTAGTTCAAAATGATACAAGACATTAATTTATGAATATATGGTTTCCACCCTGAACCCAATATTTTGCCAAAAACAAATTGAAAGTTCAAGATAACTAAAAAGAATAAAATAAAAAACCCCCAAAAGGGAAAAGTGTTTCTAGGGGAGGGTGCACTAAAAAGAATTAAACAAGATTGTGTTCATTTTTTAGTTTTGATGGAAATAATATTAGTATGTTATTTTAATTAATATGTATACTCATAATTATAACAACATCGTCGACCCGGCAGGCAGGGGCCAATTCAATACTTGAAAAATGTTGCGACTGATTGTTAATTATTAAAGCAATTATAGTAAAATTGTTTAAGAATAAAGGAAAAGTTTAAATAATCTACCTGTATGAGATTTTAAAATAGTTTCAAAATCCCAATATCTGAAAAACTTACTTACTATTTCAATCAATCAGCTTGATAAGATATGTACTGTAATTTAAAATTAGATTCAGCCTCGAAATAACATTTTTTGAATTTATCAATGTCAAATGGTTCAACTCTGGAATTACTAGATACTGACAGATGCACTTAGAAGGGAATTAAACCGTACTTTACACAAATGATGCAATTGGGTTCAGACTTTACAGGTAAATGTTATTAGCATGTCAAAGTGCTATGCATACGTGTTCTATAATTCATGAACCGTTAAAAATACAGCTCCCGCAAAACTAGGCATAACATTTAACGTTGTTGTCCGATGCACTTTACGTTTCTGGCACGATTTCACATCTATATAATACTTCCCCGCCAATGAATTTTATTCTTATTCATCGTTGAATACTCCTTACTAGTTTCTTTCCAACGAAATATGACCGAATTTTAAAATTGTGATCTCTGACAAAATATTCTATGAAGTTTAACCCACATGGCCCTTAAACGACGTTAGACGTTAGACTGTGCTTTAAGGGTATAAATGGTGTTCCGTTAGAGAGAGTAAATCTATTAGAGGGGTATTAAATAAACCGTTCAACGGATGATAAAATAATTTGATTTTTATGGGGAAGTCTATTTGTTTTAAGGTGACATTAAATACAACGGTTTGTAAAATGAAACCGTAAAATCACTAATATTTCAAAATTGGAACCCTATGTAAACGGCGTGATGCCCCCTTACACCTTGCCTGCCGGGTCGACGATGTTGTTATAATTATGAGTATACATATTAATCAAAATAACATACTAATATTATTTCCATCAAAACTAAAAAATGAACACAATCTTGTTTAATTCTTTTTAGTGCACCCTCCCCTAGAAACACTTTTCCCTTTTGGGGTTTTTTTATACGTAAGGTTTTTTAAACTTCAACTCGATATCCAATTAATAATTTAAAAGTAGGTCATTATATGGTGTCAGACTCAGAGCCGACATTATCTAATATTTTATACAACCCAGAAGTCACATCACGCTATAATTCCTCCTTGGAAATTGTTGACATCTACCCTCCAACCAGTATGCATCGGATTATGAGAATGAACTTCCTTTCTGTCTGTCTGTCTGTCTGTCCGGCTGTTCAATACTATTGAACTATAATATTTTAATCTATGATCCAACCCTAGAAAATATAATTGTCGAAAATCTCAATGCAGACGGTCAGCCCTTGCACAACATTCGAACCAGATGTCGAGGGAATGAGATGATAGCGACTGGGATTTTGGGAGTTTTGAGGGTATTGAGACTTCGAAATCGGGGCAAAATGAGGCATTTTTGAGACACAGTTTTTTGGTCAAACAGGTCAAGCTACAATTATTTTGTCAATATGGCTTTAAATGTATGATAAAATTATCTTGGGCAACATTTATGAACTTTGATCTCGCTCTGTAGTTAGGGATAGTTGAGATTTATTTAAAGTGTTTTTAAATAAATCCCTAGAAAATAGATAAACCGGGTAATCATAAAATCAACAATCAGTCCATTGGATAAACAGTTTATTGACATTTTCAAGGGCATCGGATCTTAATAATAATGAAATACAATATTATACTATGTGCTATATACCATGCTACATGGGAATTCCTTCGAGATTGGATATGCAGTTATTTTTATTTATATGATTATATGTAGAAAATTGTGCATGTGTTCTAATTTTATGTCAAATTTTAATCGCACATTGGATCTGGCGCTGTCAGAAATTCCGCGATTTTGAAAAACAATTAATAAAGCTCTTTCAAAACGCAACCAATTCATAAATTATCTCAACGTGTTTGAAAAATATTTCCCTTGTAAGATTAAACGCTGCTCTTTCCATTTAGCGATTTTATTCCCTGCCTCCCTGCCCCAGTTCCTTCCAAAATATACCGTTCCTATATTAATAATAGCCTCTCAAGATCCTATTTTTGCCCAAAAATGTTCACTAGGCTACAATCGGTTATAATGAAACTACGAGGTGAGAAAAAGGAATAAAAAAATAAAGATAAGCACTAGAAGAGTTGGAGATTCAAAAAATTCATACTGGACACTAAAACCTGAAAAATGTGTCCTAGTACTCCTGATTTTTCGAGCAAAATAAATGGCCAGCTTATTTCTGGTCAAACCCCTTGCCATTGTTTTATACCAATGTTTCCACCAGAGTCCCGTTCTCATTTTGTAATTTTTCCTAAACTGGCTTTGAAATAGTGGAAGGATCCAGAGATCAACCACAAACCCTAAAATACTGAATCCAATTCCAATAAAATAGAAAACAAAAATAGTTTGAATATTACCCGACATTTTGACAGCTTTGGCCCGATCTTCTAACTTCCCTTTCGTTATATCTAAAGTGTATTTGGACCTAAACAAATAATGAGCTCTGGTAAAATATTCCTCTACTTTATGGTAAATCCCTGAGGAAATTAAGGTCCGAAAGGCCCAAGGGACCTTTGACCCTTCATTCCTATCAAAGTTCCATCCAACATATATCTGGAGGATTTCCTCGGTGGACAAAGTAAATTTTAATTTCTCATAATGCTTGGACAAATGTTTAAACTCGGCTCGTGTTTTGGTCGATACTTCCCCGTAAACCGACCTACCGCATTTGACAATTTGGGACTCTGTTCTTTGTTCAGATTCGTCGAATGTGTGCGCTAATTTCCAGGCTTCAACCTCACAGAAATGGTATGGGATTAACAAATGTCGATAGAGTAACTCTGACTCGGTTGCCTTTATGGTATCATTCTCGTTAGCCCTTCTAAGGTTTCTTTCCAACTCAATACTCTGCAGAGCCATGAACATTGTTTTCTGAAAGTTGTGATCCAGGTTTAAAGAATGTGAAATCAAGGAATACAAAATGCAGAATTCTGGATCAAGCATCCCAGAAGTAGGAGAATTAAATCTGACTTTCTCATCAAAATAACCGAGCTCGTAGCCTGAAAAGCGCCGTGTCACCAACTCCTTAAACTCAGAAACGCTTCGTGTCGGAAGTGGTGACGTGACGCCCGTTATGACCAACCCCTTGTATGCATTCGTAAAAATTAGCCCCACAATCAGCCAAATTCCCAGTACGATCCTGTAAAACAAAAGCTCGTCAAGGAACGAGGGTATGAAGTAAGACTGTTCCAAAACCGTTGCAAACATGAATAAATATGGGGAGAAAGTTTGGCGGATACCTTTGAATTTCTTGAGAAATCTATAGAAATCTTGAATTGCTATCTGGAAGGGGTGGAGGTAAATTTCAAAAGCCAACGCTTCTTCCGCATAACAAGTGAGGAAACTGAAACCGTCTGAAGAAGTAATTACTACTGACTCCCACACGAATTTAATGTCCTCGAAATCAGTTGAGAGTCTTCCAGTGCTACTAAATTCGGGATACAGAGAATGTCGGAGGATAAATTTATCCTTGGAATATGTCGCAATACCTTTGGGACCAGCCTCTGGAAACTTTGAAATTACACTGCTATTCGTCTCATCCATTAACAATGCCATTATATAGATCTCAAATGTGGAGAGCCAGGAATCTCGAACGAACGGGATTCGAAATGGATTCCGTTCGATTTCTCCCTTTCGAGACCGTTCCATCAACTCGTTAAGAGCATCTTCATTGGGCGCGGGGCCCATAAGCTCAGTGTACCCGTTCCAAAATTGTGGAGATTTTGCTTCCAAAACTTTATCCCATTCTTTCCTAGTCCAACCGATCCCCCCCAACTGAATCGGAATAGTCTTGGGCTGTGGACAATATATGCAAAATATCGTCCGCTCTATCATCCCGTTCCAATCGTCCAAAATGTTGATTCCGAATCCCAATATGTCCAACCGTCCTAAGTAAGCCTGTGTAAAATTGTCCAACCCATTAGGAGATTTGACGGGGTAAGGTTCCGCAAGATGCGACAGAATTACCCCCTTAATGACATCCAGATTTGAGGAATGTGCGAAATAAGCAAAGTAGTTTTGGAGAGGCTTTAAGAGTTGGAAGCGTTTATCATTCTTTGACTTGGAAAAGTAAACATAAATCTGAAGGCTGTCTTCGAGTGCCCTTTGAACCGGAAATAGAGAACTCATCCTCTTATCCTTGCGGTTTTTCGGATAAGTGTTCCAAGAATAAGTCTCCACTTGGAAATACATGATGTGATAAAGGCAGTAAATACCCTTTGACTTTAGAACATCTATCGGCTTTTGGGTTTCGTCTCCTTTGGGCCAGTTGACAAGTTTCCTTACAGTCTTATTTTTATCCAAATACACAACTTTCTTACCTATCCGCTTCAACCTACCCAAGGTGTCCAATTCATCAATATACTTGTATTGGTAGCGACGGATTGTGAGTGGATTCTTGTCGATGGGCACGTCTCCCAGCTCGATATCGTCATAGACGAGCCGGATGTGACATTCCGAGACGGAGTTGATCAAATCCGTCAGCCCTTCCACAACTTTGAGACCGGATGTCGAGGGGATTAGGACTTGGATTGTGACGAAGAGGAGGAGTCTCAAGTGTTTAAACTTCAAATTCGGGGCAAAGTGACGCATTTTGACGACCTTTCGTATCGATATTTCCCTTCGAAATCGACAAGAGTTAGAGTGAATATTCGGAGAAGACTAGATTCATGCCTATTCGTCCAGGATTATAAATATATCTCCAGTTAATTTATTATAAAAGCCAAGTCAAATCCCAATTAATTATTTAAACCTCTATCCGGTGTCAGATACTAGAGGTTCTACAAACACTTTGTATCGATTATATTTGGTTCCAATTTTTATGACACAAGTCAGGCTTAATAACTCCATTAAATATTTTTAAATCTTCTACTGAACTTTTGTATTCTATTATACATTAGAATGAAACCATATAGTCATTTTCAAGCATTATCTCTAGTAATTAGATGATGCAGAATTTGCTGAAATAAGTTCTGCCTCGTAAACTTCATAGCATTTGATGCAGCATATTCTTTAAGGTTGGAAACTGCTAAAGTTTTAGTTGGTTGGCAATTGGTCATCGTTTTTTTTTAAGTTTGGTGCTTTGGTAATTAATTATTTAAAAGGAGCTCTGTAATCGAGTCATTTGGAAGCCACAATATGGATTACTATAGTAACAAATATATTGATGTACAGGGCGTTTACGCGTAATGTAACGGTATTTAAAATTAATTTTCTCAAAAACTACTGGACCGATTTGTAAAAAGTTTAGTTTAAAATTTAGCCAGATAACAAGAAGGAATATCGGTGGGGGTAAAAAAAATTATGACTTACGGGTTGAAGTACCCATGCGGGTTTTGTAAAATGTCATGATTTTAACATGGGGAGGGGGTGCCCCGTTACCATAGTCACGGTGATTGAACCCGGTTAAATTCCACCTTTTTGCGTACTTTTTCCTTAACAACGGCCGTTGATAAGAACAGAAGGGATACCCCCTTCCCATGTTAAAATCATGACATTTTACAAAACCCGCATGGGTACTTCAACCCGTAAGTCGTAATTTTTTTTTACCCCCACCGATATTCCTTCTTGTTATCTGGCTAAATTTTAAACTAAACTTTTTAAAAATCGGTCCAGTAGTTTTTGAGAAAATTAATTTTAAATACCGTTACATTACGCGTAAACGCCCTGTATAACTTATGGAGCGAGGAGAAAGTTCGCTTTCTCTGGAGTAATTCTTGAGATTTGGAGGAGAACGGAGGTAGACCGCTCCTATTTTTCATGTATTTCCCTACGTTTTGTAACTGCGAATAAAGCTAGATTAAGTCAGACCGTCACGTCCCTTATTTCTAAGCTATTGTCAGCACTAAAGTCCGAGTAGTTCGGTAGAATCGTCATCTTAGATCTTACCAGTCAGGTAGGGAATTCACGGACAACAAAGGCTCTCAGCTATCGAAGGTTAGAGTCGGCAGTCAGCCACATTAATGGTCCTTCGAACCGAATCGTGAACTAAAGAAGTCCGAGAATTCCAGTCCAAGATGAGCGATTACTGTGCAGAGGCTAATCGCAGATGCAGTACGAGAATAACTAGAGGAATGAAGCCGAAACGGTTCCAAACTGGAGCAGAAGCCGAGGATAAGGAAGACGGTGGTGGACAAGTTCCCGACACGGAAATGGACAGACAGTCCGTCCCAGCCGTAAGCCTTAAATCCGGAAGTCAGAAGTCCAAGAGGAATTCGTCAAGTTCGAGAAAAGCATCGCAACTAGAAAGGATAAGGATTCAAAAGGAACTACTAGCCGTTCAGTTGGAGGAACTGAGGATTCAAATGGAACTACTAGTCTTAGAGTTGGAGGAACTGAGGATTCTGGATGAAGAATCTGAGGAAGATGATGAAGACAACGAAGACGTTACTTCCGAGCCTGACAACTTAGAATTGGATGAACTGAGGATTCTGGAGGAAGAATCTGAGGAAGATGATGAAGACAACGAAGACGTTACTTCCGAGCCTGACAAGGTACAGTATGATGATCGGCGAAATCGTGAGTGGCAACCAGACTGTCCTGTCAAGAAGAAAAAGGTGTCCAGCTTGACCTTTGGAGCGACGTCATCCCCATGCTCAGCTCAATTTGTCAACAATAAAAGCGCAATGGAGTTTCAATTGGAGCTTCCAGAAGCAGCCATCGTTGAGAGACACTATGTTGACGATTATCTTGAAAGCGAAAGTACCGAGGAGGAAGCAGCAAAACTACTTAAGGAAGTCATTGATGCCCAAAGGAGAGGAGGCTTTGAACCTGGAAATCGCATGTTGCAAGACCTTCGTGGACCTGGAACAAGGAATATGATTTCAGAATCAGAGGAAATTGCAGAACGAATATTGGGACTAACTTGGGAGACAAATACCGATGTTTTCACCTTCAAGACCAACTTTCACGGCGTGGATAAAGAGGTCAAGAACCGGGTTCCTATTAAATGGATTAAATGGAAGTTCATTCCTCCGTCCTCACCACCCTTTGGAGGCAGCTGGGAGTGGATGCACGGAGCCAAATGGGAGAAAGCACCAAGGGAGAAAGTTTTGGAAACACTGCTTCGAGAAGCGAGCTTCATCGTGAATAGCCGCCCTCTAACACACATCTCGGTTGACCCTGATGATCCCGAATGTCTAACACCAAATCACTTCTTGATCGGATCGTCCGGAGGCATACCGTCACCAGGGAAGCTTGACAAATCGGATCTCTTCGGAAGAAAGCTGTGGAGAATGTGGCAGATACTAACGGACAAATTCTGGAACCGATGGACAAAGGAATACCTACCCACCCTAACCGAGAGGAACAAATGGCATGACGGGGTTACACCACTAGCAATTGAGGACATCGTGATCATCGCAGACTACGTTTCGACAAATACTTGGATTTTGGGAAAAGTAATCGAGACTCATCCTGAACATGATGGAAAGACTGTCAAGACGCAAAACGGTATGATGAGACGGCCGGTGGCAAAACTCTGTCGACTCGATGTATACAAGGGAGATGCGGACCCCAACGGATCCCCATCTGGGGGAGTATGTAATCGAGTCATTTGGAAGCCACAATATGGATTACTATAGTAACAAATATATTGATGTATAACTTATGGAGCGAGGAGAAAGTTCGCTTTCTCTGGAGTAATTCTTGAGATTTGGAGGAGAACGGAGGTAGACCGCTCCTATTTTTCATGTATTTCCCTACGTTTTGTAACTGCGAATAAAGCTAGATTAAGTCAAACCGTCACGTCCCTTATTTCTAAGCTATTGTCAGCACTAAAGTCCGAGAAGTTCGGTAGTATCCTCATCTTAGGTCTTACCAGTCAGGTTGGGAATTCACGGACAACAAAGGCTCCTAGCTATCGAAGGTTAGAGTCGGCAGTCAGCCACAAGCTCAATGTCGGGACATTTAGGGGCGACAATATCTTGCTTTTAATTCATTAGTCAGGTCAGGCAAATCCAACTCCTTCAAATACTTGAAATATATTGTATTTTATTTTTTAATATCCTTTGAGTGCCTCAATTCTCAGCATGAAAGAGTGATGGGGAGATGGGGACTTATGTCGTGAGTTAAAATTGTTTTTTTTACAATTTTCCTCTTGATTTTTTACGTCGCCAATAGTAGATGCCGTAAAAGTCAATTGCTTAGCAAAACTAGAGACAATGAAGGTGGTAAGGCGGATTGTTCTATGTGTTTTTAGAATTCGAAAGGTCAAGGGGCACCGGGTTAAGGACAGTGGTCAAAGTTCTTTTGCTCAAATCAACTTATCCTGTTCGATACGTATTTAATATGGGAAGGCGAGGTCACCGGCTATTGAACGGTATATGATATTATTGAAATGGAGGTACTAGCCGATCTATGTGGAAGAGGTCAAACAGGTCAAGCTACAATTATGTGTCAATATGGCTTTAACAATGTATGATAAAATTATCTTGGACAACACTTATGAACTTTGATCTCGCTGTGTAGTTAGGGATGGTTGAGATTTATTTAAACTGTGTTCTTGAAATCCTTAGAAAATAGATAAAGACGGTAATTGTATAATCAACAGTCAGTCCATTGGATAATCAGTTTATTGACATTTTCAAGGGCATTGGATTGGGTATTGCTGCGAAGAAAATTTGGTAAACTCCCTTGTATTAAAATAAAATAATAATAATAAATTAAAGTTCCCTTGTAAGATTAAATGCTGCTCTTTCCATTTATTTTATTCCCTGCTTCCCCGTCCCCTCCAAAATATCCCGTTCCTATACTAATAACCGCCTCTAGCTGAAAATCGCATTTTTACCGAAAAATGTTCACTAGGCCACAATCGGCTATAGTGAAACTAGGAACTAAGAAAAACGAATAAAAAAATAAAGATAAGCACTAGAAGCGTTTGAGATTTAAAAAATTTACACTGGACACTAATCCCAAAAAAATGTGCCCTGGTACTTCTGATTTTGAAAGCAAAATAAATGGCCAGCTTATTTCTGCTCAAACCCCTTCCCATTGCTTTCCACCAATGTTGCCACCACAATCCCGTTCTCAATTTGTAAGTTTTCCTAAACTCGCCCCGAAATAGTGGAATAATCCCGAAATCAGCCACAAATCCTAGAATACTCAACCCAATTCCGATTAAATAGAAGAAGAAAATAGTTTGAATATTATCCGACATTTTGACAGCTTTAACCCGATCTTCTACTTTCCCTTTCGTTATTCCCAAAGTGTAATTCAACCTCAAGAGATAATCAGCTCTGGTAAAATATTCCTCTAACTTGTGATAAATCCCCGAAGAAACTACGGTTCGAAATGCCCAGGGGACCTTTGACCCTTCATTCATATCGAATTTCCATCCGTAAGATGCATGCAAAATGCTGTCCTTGGACAGAGTAAATTTTAATTTGACATATTGCTTGGACAAATATTCAAACTCGAGTCGTGTCTTGGGGGCCAAGTCCCCATAAACGTCTCGATCACATTTTACAATTTCTGATTCAATGGCTCCTTCAAAGTCCAGATATGTTGGCAAGGAATAAAACTCTTCCGGTAAGCACAAATGATTTGGCACTAACAAATGTCGATAGAGCAGCTCTGTGTCAGTTGCTTTAATGGTCACATTGTTTGCAATTAAAGCATGAGTTAGTTCACCGTGAATGTAACGATATTCGTCGACCAAACTGTCCAGAAAAAATGCGGCACCTTGAGATTTTGAGGCGCTCGAAAAAATGTGGAATTCTGGAATATTTCTACAAATCGTTTCATTCCACTCCTTTGCAAATGAATTGGGCTCTATGCCATCAAAGCGTGGTGTCACTAGCTCCTTAAACTCAGAAACGCTTCTTGACGGAAATGGGGACGTGACGCCCGTAATGACCAACCCTTTGTATGCATTTGTTAAAATTATCCCCAGAATCAGCCAAAGTCCCGCCACGATCCTGTAAAACAAAAGCTCGCCAAGGAACGACGGTATGAAGTACGACTGCTCCAACATAGATCCAAACATGAAGAAATATGGCGAGAATGTTTGGCGAATGTTTTTGAATTTCTTTAGAAACAAGGAGAGAGAGATGGCGATGATTGTGACGGTGGTCAAAATGGCGGACCAAACTTTGTATTGAAATGGTTGGAGGTAAATTTCAAAAGCCAACGCTTCTTCTGCAAAACAAGTGAAGAATGTGAAGCCGTCTGAAGAAGTCGTTACGACCGACTCCCAAATGAAGTCCAGCCACATATTGTCTATCATCTGACCTACTCTGACCTCTTCATTGAAGTGAAGCTTAGGATACCCAAAGAGTCTGTCCACACATTTATTGTCGAGCTCGGAATAGTCCAGAATACCTTTGGGACATCCCAGTTGACGCATTTCCCGATCTCCAATTAGACTACTATTCGTCTCAGCCATTAACAATGCCATAACATAGATCTCGAACCTGGATAAGAACGAATCTCGGTGGGTGAATGGGATTCGAAATGGATTCCGTACCATGTCTCCCCTTTCCAGTTCTTGGATCAAATCAGACAAGCCGATAGCTGGAATCCATATCTCTTCATAAGAACGGATATTGTTCCACAATTGTGGAGCCAAGGTTTCAAAAACCTTGTCCCATTCGCTCCGACTTGTTCCCAGTCCCTCAAAATCTATGGGAGTAAGTACAGGTTTCGGACAATAGATGCAAAATATCGTCCTCATTGTTAACCGGTTTGAAGCGTCCAAAACGTTGATTCCGAATCGCAATAAGTCCAACCTTCCTCTGTGCGGACTCATTCCCCCGTCCCCGATTATTAAAGGCATAAATCTATGCATTTCTTGTAGCTTGGACAGGATTTCCCCTTGGATGACATCCAGGTTAGAGAAATAGACAAAATAAGCAAAGTAGTTTTGGCGAGCCTTTAGCTCTTGAAATCTTTGGTGCAAAACGTGGTTTCTGTAGATGTAGAATTTGAGGACGTCTTCGAGAGCCTTTTGAACAGGAAATAGGGAAATAAACATCCCCTCATGTTCCGGTTTGTTGGGATAAGTCTTCCAATGATAAGCCTCTACTTTAAAATACATGATGTGATAAACACAGTAAATCCCCTTTGACTTAACCACATTAATCGGTTTTTGGTGTTCATCTCCTTTAGGCAGATGAAGTTCCCTTTTAATCCCCTCGATGAACTGGTATTGGTAGCGACGGACTGTAAGTGGATTCTGGTCAATGGACACATCTCCTAGGTCAATTTCGTCATAGACGAGGTGGATGTGACATTCCGAGACGGAGTTGATCAAATCCGTCAACCCTTCCACAACTTTGAGACCGGATGTCGAAGGAATTAGGACTTGGATTGCGACGAAGAGGAGGAGTCTCAAGTGTTTAAACTTCAAAGTCGGGGCAAAGTGACGCATTTTGACGACCTTTCGTATCGATATTTCCCTTCGAAATCGACAAGAGTTAGAGTGAATATTCGGAGAAGACTGTAGATTCATGCCTATTCGTCCAGGATTATAAATATATCTCCAGTTAATTTATTATAAAAGCCAAGTCAAATCCCAATTAATTATTTAAACCTTTATCCGGTGTCAGATACTAGAGGTTCCACAAACACTTCGTATCGATTATATTTGGTTCCAATTTCTTTACCATACGCCAGGCTATCCCACTCCGTGAAATATTTTAAAATCTTCTTCTCAACGTTTGTATTCTACTATACATTAGAATGAAACCAAGCAGTCATTTTGATGCAGCATATTCTTTTAGGTTGGAAACTTTTGTAAAGTTTTAGTTGGTTGGTTGGACATCGTTGTTTTTTAAGTTTAATGCTTGATTAATTATTTAAAAGGAGCTGAATGTCGCGGCATTTAGGGGCCACAATATCTTGCTTTTAATTCATTAGTCAAGTCAGGCAAATCCAACTCCTCCTCCTTCAAATACTTGAAATATATTTCTATTTCCTAGCTTATTTTTTAATATCCTTTGAGTGCCTATGTTAATTATTATTGTTAATGAGTGCTAATAATTCTCTGCATGAATGAATGATGTGGACTTATGTCCTGATTTAAAATTGTTTTTTTTTACAATTTTACTCTTCATTTTTTTACGTCCCTATAATGGTAGATGCTGTAAAAGTCATTTGCTTACCAGAACTGGAGACAATGAAGGTAAAGTTTTAGTAAGGCGCATTCTTCTACGTGTTTTTCGAATGGCCAAAGGGTACCGGGTTAGAATAAAATAGAATAAAAGCTAAACAACTGCCAAAAGAGACAACCACATTTGGCCATCCTTTGGCAGCCTTAGATTTCCGGCCTTTGATATATTTTTTACAGACATTTAACGTTGTTAGTGACCGAACGATAAGAATTATTATGAAACAAAAAAAACTATTTGGGCAGATTCTAAAACGCCAACGACGTCCTAAATGTTTTTAATAAGAATAATAACGTCCGCCATAAAATGTTAATTGAAACTGATACGAGGATTGGGGCGTGCATTTTAACCTCATAAACTATTGCCATATTAAAAAAAATGGAATTTATTGTTTTCATAAGAAAAATAAGTTCGATTTTAGAATACAACTCATTTCTTCGAATAAACTATTATATTTTGTTGTGAAATATAATATTCGTCGAGCCGGTATGAAATGCCCGGATTTCATGATGACGTAAGCAGTCACTATGTAATCATGCTATGTAATAACTCAAACTCCGTCTGTAATTACTTAATTCCCAATTTCATTGAAATTATTATAAAAGGTAAGGTGGCTGATTAACATATTTCATGTTACTTTACATTACAAGCATTTAAAATCTATTGTGGTACGACTCGACTGCAGCAGAGCCCAACAAACACGATTCAAATACATTTTCTGGATTCAACTTATCCCGATTTTATTTCAGATTAGGAGAGAGATTAAACTGCATAATTTCTTAACGTTATCATCTGACACTTCCACTCTTATGTGTTATGACTTGCAATTTTAAGTGTTTAAGCTCAGCGTTTGTAATTTTTAATATAATACTCTATTTCCAATATAGCAATATGACAAAACTGAAATAGATTCAGCACCCCTTTTAAAGGCCTCAAAAGTATAACCTACTAAAAAATTGTAAAACTCCGGAACAGAACCTCACCCCGTAATAGAAACCCCACTATTTAAAGAGCTTCTGAAGAATTTAATTAGAGAATTTTTGCATTGATAATAGTGCAGTATATTTTTAGTAAAATAACCGTCTCAATGCAGGGAAGAACTACTTATAAATAAATATATGTATAAATACATCTGCCTATTTCAGCTTTAGTTAGTAATTTCAGAGTCCGGGTTTTATCTCCTGATTCGAAATTAACATGCATTACCGAATCGGTTCGTGATGACGTCAGAAACGGCACGCAACTCCAGTACATAGACATGCACTTTGTTTTCCTCCAGGGTTGCCCCGTTCCGGGCAAGGGCATTTGTGGGCGAAATCAGGGCGTGCCCCGGCATATGAATCAGATATAGCTTTAGCCCCAAGAGGTGATGGACATCTTGTTTTGCCCCGGGGTGCTAGGGTACAGGGTGCCCCTATGGATCCGATTTTTTGGGGTATAGAGTATAGATGGGCTCCCTAATTTCACTTTCTATTACGAAGACATAAGCCTGGAAAGTTATAAATTAATACTTCAAGGTCTTAAGTCTCTTAAGTACGGAGCCCGGCTAACTTTCCATGTTCTCGCAGGAATAATTAAGCAACTAAAAGTACACTTTGATTCTAAATGTTAAGGAATAGGAAAATAAGAGAAACTGAAGTTCAGGAGCTAAATTTAGCCTGATTCAAGGCTACAACTATTACAAAATTACATGCAGAAATCTTTTATGTTTTAAAACTCAAATCTAACTCTGAAACGAAAACTATCACGATATCCCGAAACACCTCTAGTAAAATCAGTTACCTTAACCTGGGTAGGGTGGGGACTTATTTCGGGGTATATACCCCAATCCCAAGACACTTGTTGGTCCCTGGGTCGGGTGGGGACTTATTTCGGTCGGGGTATATACCCCAATCCCAAGACACTTGTTGACTTGTTCGTCCTTGGGTCGGGTGGGGACTTATTTCGGGGTATATACCCAACTCCTAAGACACTTGTTGGTCCTTGGGTCGGGTGGGGACTTATTTCGGTCGGGGTATATACCCCAATCCCAAGACACTTGTTGACTTGTTCGTCCTTGGGTCGGGTGGGGACTTATTTCGGGGTATATACCCAACTCCTAAGACACTTGTTGGTCCTTGGGTCGGGTGGGGACTTATTTCTGGGTATATATCCCAATCCCAAGACACTTGTTGGTCCCTGGCTTTATAGGAAAATCTATCATTTAAATTTTCATAACGGTGGGCTGTATTACGGAGAATAGACTCCCTATTCCAACTTAATTAAAAAATGGTATTACATTTTTATTCTAAATTTTGATCTGAAAATTTGCATTTTGCGCTACTTAAACTTAAATTCATTTTCCGATAGGATTGACGGCTTAATATAGAACCGAATCATTTTGAGGTATGGTTTACAATTACAATTGCAAAAAAAGTTTGGCACTTTCATATTTAATGTCCCCTTGTTATTTGTACAGTATTATTTTGGAGATATGACGCGAGTCCTATTGCACACTATCAACTAGAACCAGAGCTCTTCATATTCTATTTCATACTTTGACAATTCATAAATCATGAATATTAAAGCTTATTTTAATTTTAAAATTTTAAAGTACCATTTGAATTATATTTACTACATAAAGCCAAACCCTAATCACTTGTGTCTGGTCTGTGTCGAGAGATTCCGTGACCTTTGACCCCTATTCCCCTCAAAACAACAAATATGAATGGCCCTTCTATTCTTTGTTCAATATAACACATAATGTAACCCAATAGCCTGGAGACAAATGAAAAATTACGTAATTATCATCGTCTAAACGTGTTGAAAAATGTGGAAATGAGATGACACATTATCCTTAAACGACCTACGTAACGTACTTTAGTCATAACAATATACCTAACAATGTGTACCCTCTCTGTACATACTCATTGTTAGTTTTTTATGGAATAGAAACAGCAAGCAAAATATACACGTTTTGCTAATGTTATACGAACATAAGAACCTCTGTTTTGAGAGAATATAGAGAAATCGCTCCGGGCCAATTTTTTGCCTGTAAAATCTTTGAAACGGCCAAAATTGGCATAATATTATCATTCTTATGCCATTGGAAAAGTTTTTAGTTGAGTTAAAGTATTTAATATTAAATAACATTTAAAATTCCTCGTTTTCTAAACTAATTTACAAAAAAAATTAGTTGCAGTGCTAATCTAATTGCAATTTCAAGTATTATAATATTCAACTCAAAAAAGAAACCTGCCAACTCCGAGTTATCATCAAACGGGTTTAACATACAAAAATTTGGAAACTAAAACGGTTCGAGAGTTTTCTTTAATGACAATTAAACAAATTTTATTTACCCCATAAAACTCCCCTGGGGAATTATTTGGGTTAATATGGTGCTCTAAGCGGTTTAATCCACATTAAATTCCATATTTATCTATATTTACTTAAAAATAACTAGAAATTACATGGATTATTATATTCAACTTGGAAAAAAACCTATGAACTTCATTTAAATTCAGACAACTTCGAGTAATCCTCAAACGGGTTTAACATATAATATTTGGAAACTAAAACGGTTCGAGAATTTTCTTTAATTGACAATTAAATTTTATTTTATTTACTCCATAAAAATACCCCCGGGGAATTATTTCAGTCAATCTTAATATGGTACACTAAGCGGTTTAATCCACATAAAATTCCATTTTACTTAAAAATAACGACTGGGGTGGGGACTTATTTCAGTGAATACGGTCCTATACTATTCCATACATTACATAGAGCCATAATAAAAATAATAATAATATTATATTTCCATGAAATCCGAGATTACGATCAACTCTCACCTCTTGCTATTTGTACTACAATATTATTGCTCATGTTTGCTTATAGTTTAACTACTTGTATAAAATACGAGAGGTAGAGATTTTTTAAATATCAATATTAACGTAGCAAATATCAAATCTAATCCACAATATTATTTAACATGATGAAAGGGTTGATATATATGAAGATTAACATGGGGAGATATCCGTATAAAAATCCCATAATGTCCTCAGTCAAGTTAAATCTTTAAGAGATTAGACCTTGGTTACTTTTATTCTTGTTTTTAACGTATTAAGCATAGGACCCTCGTTAGGCCAGCTCGATTATAGTTACAGATCATCTGTTAGTAAATAACCTCAGATTATTATACCATACCTCTACAAAACGAAATAACATATCTATAATAAATATTAACTTAATATCAATATTTAAGGTGTAAAAAATAGGTAATGGATATAGAGATGACTAATCCATTGCAGAAGGAGGTTATATAGCTTCAGTATTATAAATCCACCTGATTTAAATTCATTTTATTCCTTTAAAAGGTTAGTCATCGTGCGTATTCCGTGTTCTAGAGTCACCTTTCTAATAGCAATCTTTAAATATTTTTATCGCCCAAATAATTACTAACATCATTAAGAAAGTGATTAAAGTTGAGCTTAAGTTTGTCAGTCGAGTAATTTGGGGGCTCCAGACTAAATCGAAAAAATTGTCTAGAAGGAAGAAAAATAGAAAGCTAGGTGGGGGTCTATTTCGGAGTGGGGACTTATTTATTTCAAGGGAATAATACCTGCAAGCTATCTAGAATTTAGAAACACGTGTGTTATTTGACATTCATATGAAAGTACAGGAGAATTAAATACAACAGTGTAATATTTTAAGGTAACATTCTTAAAATCGAAATAAAAAACTGGTCTCTAAACGTAATCACGAAAATCGTCTGGAAATGATCAAAATAGGAATTTTACTGGGGATTTATTTCGGAGTAGTCGTAATTTTTTTTAAATGTTTGTTTTCAGAAATTAATCAGATCAGTCGTCTGTAAACGAGTTCAAAAGGGTCGAAAATGGATTCCGTGCCAATAATAGACGATTTCGACATCCGCCAGCGCGTCGAATCCCTCGTGGGTAAAAACACGCGTATCCTGGACTGCGAGAAGAAGAGTTCCCTCGTCACGGAGGAAGTGCTCATGATAAACGGGCAGCCGGTGAAATTGGTGGGAGAGGCAGGGGAGCGGATAAAGCGCGCGCTTAAAGCGGGGGAGCCGCCCCCACCCGAAATACTCGCCCAGATCCTGCAGCGAGCGGGGATTGAGTCGGGGGGCGTGGAAGTGGAGACGACGATGACCATGAAGTCCAACACCAAGACGTCGGAGTTGTCGACGCTCAAGGACCGGGACGGGAAACTGCTGGACGAGAAGCTGAAGGAGTTCGAGGAGGACGACGAATTCGAATCCACGAACGTTGAGATGTGGGAGAAGGAGCCGCAGGAATTGAGGGACCAGTTGGAACGGGAGAAAAACCGCATGTGGGACTACTATAAGGGGGTTGAACCTCTTTTGACACGTGAGTTGAGCGTTTTGGTACCATTTTGGCACAACGTTTGGAACCTAAGGCACCACACACTCTTAAAACCTAAAAAACCCGAAAGATTTTGTAAATTGAACCACAATTCGTGATTTTGAGATTTTTGGAGCTCGTGGTTATTTTATGGAATGTCACAATTAAGATTTAATTGTTCGTCAGTCATTAGGGTCTTTGTCCTACTCATTCCACGATTAATCATAACCAAGTCTTAATACTAATCATCTTTAACTAATTGCGATTCTAAATTCCAGGTAAAAAAGGTCCAAAGTCCAGCCCAACGTCCGACAAGCCATCAAACAAGTCAAGCTTTTCCTTCGAATCTCGTGATCAATCTTCCAGCCCTGAACCCGACGAACCTCCAACCTGGAATCCCTCGCAACAACAACAACAACAAAAACAAAAAGTGACAGTAGAACAAAAACAAGAAGAACATAATAAGTCTACTTCCTTTTCCTCTTCCACATATCCTCAGTCGACAGCGTCAAGCGATGGTCCGATTTTGACGCGAAGTCCGGGTAAAATGCCGCCACTGTCTCGACCCTCCAACCCCAAGATCCGGCCCTTGATTCCGCCGAAACCGCAATGGAAGGAGCCCTACGTCGGCGCTTTGCGCCGCGAGAAGAACTTCCAGCTTCCCGTTCGAGTCGTCTACGAAACATTCATCTAATTTCACATTTTATAACAAGCGTTTATTGCAAAGAACCGTAATTCTCCAAATAACTTCCCCCCCTCAATAGATCCCCACCTTTTTCAATGTAATATAAAAATCACCACACAACAGGATCTAACCCCGAAATAAATCCACGCTCAAGTGGAGGATTTCTTGATCCCTCTGGGGACCTATTTAGAATAATAGGGTAAATTAGTTTGATGCTATTTTTAATTGCTTTCATCTTTAGTTTACCATTTAAATAGTAAATGGACGCCATGTAACACGATCTTATTTGAAAACCCGTCTTCCATAAAAATGGCCAAACTGTAAATAATGACCTTCCAGTAACTAAATAATATATTTAGTCCTTAAATGAGTACAATAAGCACTCCGTCCATTCTTCCAAATACTTTACTATTCCAACAAAATTATCATCAATGTTTAATTCGGTAGATCAATATTATTATTAGCTCTGTATAATACAAAAAATATAGGATTTTTCTGCATGAATGAGTCCATTGAATCTCAATAAAATACAAATAAATAAATAAGCTTTGAAAAGCAATCATTTAATTGCATACTGCACTTAATATACAGTTAATTTTTTTCAGTTTAAAAATCAGAGCAAATTATTTTCAGATTCATAATAACATAATTAAATCAATAATTAAAACAGTAACGGAAAGTATTTCCCTGTTCCAATGACCCAATTTAATTTTCTGGGTTCGTCTAGTTCAGATAACATCTACCGTAAGTCCTCGTATAAACCCCCCCCCCGTAAATAAAAGCACCACTTCGTCCATATATTCTGGTTAATGTTAAACCCTCAAATAACTCCCTGGGGGACTAAACCCAATGTTAACGGTCATATTCGTTTGCCCCGAATCCTATAAATAATTCATCAATCGCAAATTCTGGCATAAAAAATGCATGTAATTTCTTCATTGAACTAAAATACAGATTCATGAATGAATGTACATTTCATCCTAATTTAACGTAATAATCATAAATGATTGCAAACAAGGTTAATGTCAAGTTCAAGCATAATGTCCAATTCTCAGGCCTCTAGTCCAATTCTAAACTCGGTTCTTGAAGCGACAAAATCCTATAACTTAACCATGCTTTCTCGACTATTTCTTGGAAACCTGGGCCAAGTTTTTAGGATCTGCTCAACCCTTGGCTCCACCCCTTTAGTATGGGATTTTAAGAAATCCAAGATTTTCGTGACGGATTATTCGGTGCGGAAATTCCGTAACTTTGGTCTCGTATTCGTGAGTTACGTTGGATTCATCGGGATTCAGACGATTCGGAGTAAATTGTCGGGGAATGTGAACGAATTTAATCTACTATTGGCTTATCTCTACGTCTGCACCATGCTCTCTATTATGCAGATGATGTTCGTCAAGGATCCTCGCTTCTTTGCTTATGCTGCGAATCAGACGCTCGTGTTTTTCAACAATTATCAGAGTATGTCCGCAAATTCACGAAATAAATTCCCTCTCTGAATAAGTCAACGAAACATTAATCAAGGTACTAAAGAGGAGTTGGGTTGGCTCGATTGATATAGCGAAGTTTTACAATTTTTTTGTACCATTATTTTGTAGGTTTCAAATTTCAATGCGATTGGAATGGCATGTATGACAATACCCACTGCTGTCGAAATTGTCAAGAAAATTGAGGGGAAGGGAAGCGCGCAAAAGGTTTTTTGTTAGCAAAAAGGAGTTGAATGAGCGTGATAGAAAAAAAAACCTTTTAGGGAGCGTTGGAGGAAGGAAAAGTCTCGGGGTTTTTTTCCTCTCACGCTCGCTCAACTCCTTTTTGCTAACAAAAAACCTCCCGCGCGGTTCCTTTCCCCTCAATTTTCTTCACAATTTCGACAGCAGTGGGGATTGTCATATATACCATTCCAATCGCATTGAAACCTAGAAAATAATGCTAAAAAAATAGCAAAACTTTGCTATATGAATCGGGCCAACCCCTCTTGAGTACTGTCGAATCGGAGGCCCTTAAAAAACCATTAAAATAGTACTCAATTATCTGAGGCTGGATTTATTATCTTGTATAGCGACCTTAGATTTTTAATATTGACATAGAGCATAGCGACATTGACACCGGCTCCGGTTTCCAGTTTTATTGCAAAATAATTTATAACCCTCCCTTAAAATTAGCCCCCCTCGAAATAATGAAATAACTTGAAGAGAGGGACTATATTCTCGATTTACAAGCCTTAAAAGACCGATATTTTTCATGGACACTTATGTAGTATTTGTGTGGAAATATGTCACTCTATTTATCAATGTCACCCTCAGTGTCAACTGCAAAATGCCCGTATTTCGGGATTTATTTCGCTTTTTTAGGAGAATGGATGGGCAAATTCGACCCGAATTCGTGTCCCCGTAACTGGTACATGGACCGCACAATGATAAGCCTCTCTTATCTATTCCTCTCGTTCGGAGTTCCGGTGGGAGTGTACAACCTGCTGCACCCGTACACGTCCCTTAACCTCGCCTCCCTCGTCCCCACCCACTTTCGACACCCCGCCCTCGTACTACTCCAGTTCCTATTCCAAGTGATCCTCATCGAATGGCTGTACAGTAACTTGTTGTCCCACCTACTCCTCTCATTCCCGTACATGTACCTCATACCCCAGGTACTGACCCTTGACCTCAATTCAAGGGCCCTGGGATCAAGAACCACGGATCACCTCAGGTCACCCCACAATCTGACCCGGGTGTACAGGACTATTCAGCTACTTCATAAGACAGTCATGGAATTGTATGGGCCCCTCTTCTTCCCTCTGCAGGTTCGCTTTCATTTAAGGGGATTCTCAGTGACGACAGAGGCTAGTGACGTCACCGGCTTGTCCGCCATAAGACTAATGTTAAATTTCAAATCGCTACTAGTCGCTCAATACTTGACCAATTTACTTGAATTATTTTTCTAAAATATCACAATAAAACAGTCATTTATTTGTCCAGAGGAATTTTTATAATGTCTTGTTTTAAAAAATTGATAATTTTTATTATCTGTCGGTTATTATAACTTTTATAGTGTCATTTTATCAAAAATTCCTCTGGACAAATAAAAGAATGTTTTATTGTGACAATTTAGAAAAATAATTCAAGTAAATTGGTTAAGTATTGAGCGACTAGTAGTCGTAAATTTAACATTAGTCTTATGGCGGGCAAGTCGATGACGTCACTAGCCTCTTGATTTGATTTGATTTGATTTGATTTGATTTGAAAACTTTATTAATGTGTCAAAAAGGTTCAGATAATTTACATTTTCTGTTCTCCCACCCGTGACACAGGGCCGATTAAACATTATCATAAAACATTATACATTGGACATGTCAGAGGGTAGGCTTAATATTAATCAGATAATAGATTTGCTACTATGTGAAAGTATTATTACGTTTGGCGATTATCCACTCACGGACTAATTCTTTGTACAGATCATAACCTAGGTCATTCAGCACCCAGTTTTTTGGAAGACTATTCCATAATTGGACTTCTTTAAACATTACGGATTTTTTAAAAGTTTCACTACTGAAGGACACTGCTGCTGCAAGAGGCATTGATTTTTCAGCAGAGCGCTGTGTGAAAGTTAGTTTGTTATGTCTGAAATTCTTATACATATTTTTGAGAATGACAAAGTCAATTCTTTCAGACAAAGATAGGAAATTACACTTTTTCCACAAATCAAAAATGTTAATATTTTTCTTAACCTTGTCATAACTATGTTTAGATCTTCTAATTATACTCGGTAGATAATAGCTGACTAAGAAACGATCAACTCTATCCTGAATTTGGCTTAACATTTCGAGAGTTTGCACTGCCCAAATGTCAACTCCATAATCCATTACAGAGTGAACATATGCGTTAAGCATGATTATCATTACATTAGAGGTTAAGTAGCGTTTTATACCTTGAAGGTATTTCAGTCTGCTAGAGACTTTAGTTTGAACATTAAGAAATTGCTTACTGAAATTCATTCCTGGCTCTAGGATAAGCCCCAGGTATCGGAATTCATATACCCGATCTATTCTATTACCATCGACAATTATGTGTGTGTTTGTTTCTTTTCTAACCGATAGGTCTTTTTCTTTGTGAAATACCATGTATTTAGTTTTATCAAAGTTAAGGGAAAGACCATTAGTTTTACACCATTCGTTAATTTTTATTACTTGCGTTGAGAGTTTAGAAATTAGTTTGTCACTGTTCGTACCCGATATGTAGATGACTAAGTCATCTGCATATAGCAAGTATTCCCAATCTATACAAGCACCTATGTCATTTATGAATAAACTAAATAGAAGCGGGCCAAGCGCTGACCCTTGTGGAATACCACGAGGGAGATCATATAATCTATCATCATCCCCTTCTATGGAGAAAACCCTATTGGTTAACCCCTCGTTAAGTGTTTTGATATACCACGGTTCTAACTTGTAAATATTCATTAATTTGCTGATTAGCAGCCTGTGATCTACTGAATCAAAGGCTGATCTCAAATCGAAAAAACAAGCTAGAACTTTGTGTTTGGGTTTGTCAATATTTAAGTAGATATACTGAGCAAAAATAGTTAACGCCGTGTGACAGGAGCGCTTCTTCCTGTAGGCGTGTTGATGGTCATTGAGTTGAGCATCGATTCTTTTCGAAAGTCTATTATTTAAGAGTTTTTCAAATATTTTACAATAACTATTTAAAATTGATATTGGTCTGTAATTCTTAGCGACCCTTTTTGAGCCCTTCCCTTTATAGAGAGGGATGATAAAGGCAGATTTGAAACTGCTTGGAATACAGCATTCAGATATAATGGTAGTAAAGAGGGTAGCCAAAAGAATTGAGATGGAAGCAGAACATTTTTTTAACACGTACATTGGCACAAAGATACCCCTATTTGACTTTTTGTTATCCATATCTTTAAGAATTTTAGAAATTTCATCTTCGTAGATAGTGATTGGGTTTTTGTCCCATGTTTCGCTTTTCTCGTAATTAAATTCTGTACAATATTGATCAATTACGTTTTGAAAAGCTGTCTCGTCGTTTGTATTTTGGGGTTCTAATACAAATTGCTTGGCCAGAGCATTGTTAATTTCAGGCCTTGATTTTACTGATACGCCTTGTATATCTAGAACTGGGATAGGTTCCCTTATTTTTTTCCTAAAATTAGTAAGGCTGTTGACGGTATTCCACATATTTGTTGTGTCCGTTGTTTTTTCGAATTTGTCTTTAAAATAAGTTTTCTTAGAGTAGTTTAAGCTTAAATTAGCTGAATTCCTGGCCTTTCTATAGGCTTTCCAGTTTTTCTTATCGTTAGTTTTTATGGCTAATTTTTGCGCCCTGTCGTCACAGAGAATCCCCTTAAGGAAGCTTTGATGACAATTTTTTCGATTTTTTTGTGTTGAAAAATCGACTGAAATATTGGTTTCATGAGTATAGGCGCTGGAAACGCAGTTGGGTCTCCTCTGCATCTACACTTTAATCCGCGAAAAACTGGACCCGACCGTTCTGACCGTTTTGGTCGTCTTTGGTTCCTCGAACATCGTGATTTGGATCGCAGTGCTTTGGATGGCAGGGCTCTTTGGACTCATTTCCGCTAAAACCATTCGGTCTTGGAAGTATTTTAGTTGGGCTCAAAGGTGCGATGTTTGTAGCTATTCCAGCTATCGTGTTTTACAGTTTTTTTTTAGAAATAACACAATCGAGATCGGGAGGATCGAAATCTTAATTTTTTTAATGTTTTTTTTTACAAACTAATTGTAAGCTAAATTTCTTAAAAACTAGGTCTGATTCGAAGTACATTGGTAAGTTCAAGAAGTCATGTCGACCACTGAGGATCGGGATGGAAGGGGTTTACACGATCAAGAGGATCTCAGTCCTCAAGTTCCTTCAAGGGATCATTCGCGGAACATTTAGGGCACTTCTCACCTTGAAATAAATTACGAAAAATATTACATTCGATAAGACGTCTCTCGAAATAACTCCCCCTGGGGACTTAAATTAGTATTTACGGTAGTTTAGGATTCACATCGAAATAAATACCTAAAAGTATCCTGTTGACTTCTTGTGCAACAAAATTAATTTAGACCTCTAGTACGAGGTTTTTACCCCAAATTGTGCATAAAAATAAAGAATTTACTAAATCGAGGATTAAAATGCTAAACGATCCTATTGGAACGAACTGACAATAAAACGGAAGCAATTTGGTGTTTAAATTAATTAGCTTTTAAAACAAGTAATGAAGGCAGGTGCATGGAGTGATGTTTGATATAAATATGAATATTAGTCGTAGAATAGGATATAAGGAGCCTGAATTGTGTCATATAGTAAATATGGGGTAAAAAACGTCGGGGGAAAGTCGGGTTTTGGGGGTTTTAGGTGCCAGGTTGATGGGAATTGATGAAATCCCCGAATTCGGGGAGATCGATACCTGAAACCTAAACATCACATGTTCCCACTCACCAACGCAATTTGCACTTTCACTCTTCTTTCTCACGTTTATTTCCATATTTAATTACCAATTATCTCTCCGATCGCCCCAGCAGAATCAGCTAATTACTCATTAACTCTTAAGTTAAATGTCAGTTACGTTCTATAATTAGCCTGGGAGGAGGGTCTGTGCAATTATGGTTCTGAGATGTGCGATTCATTTGGAAAATGAGCCACCGTTCTATACTGCTGGAGACATCGTGTCGGGATTCGTGGTCCTCTCCACCACTTGGTCGGACAAGTTGTATGGTAATTAGGAGCTTTTTAGCTAATATCCTGATTACTGATTTACCATTTAGTTAATTGCAATTAAGAGGAGGGTTTAATTGTGGTTAAATTGTTAGGGATAACGGTGAAGTTGGCGAGTAAAGTGGAGGTGGATTGGGATGCCTCGAGGCTCTTCAATCCGTATCGGACGTCGCGGAGTGAAGACGTCTCCTTTCACAGTGACTGCCAAATACTCATGACGAGGGATGGTAATTACAGGACAGTTTGTTAATTAGTAATTACAGTCGCTAATTATAAGTTTATTGAGAAATCATCATTTACTCAAGAGTTCTGACAATAAATTCTCATTTTTTTAAGAACCTGTTTAAAAATTTGGTTATCCAAACTCGGGTTTTGATGAGGAAAATCCAATGTTAAATATCATGGATTTTAATGTCTAAACGATACATAGGAAGTTGGTGATAAAATGGGATATGGTAAAGGGTACAAGTACCAAGTACCATTAACATTTCCGGTTAAAAATCCTTAAAAATCCGTCCAGTATGATAAAAATTGCAGTGTTTTAAAAGCAAAATAAAATAAAAGCAATTGGATGGGTCCCGTGTTAAAACCTTCAAAACCACTGTTTTGGTCACATCTCAATAAAATCGATTTATATAACCTGAAATAAAACGTCAAAATCCAAACTTTACCCGGGTATCGGACAATTTCTAAAAACAGGATCGGGTTGATTTGGAATTTGGATAAGATATTCCAGCCCCCCTAGAGTTACTCTTGACTTTTCGAACTGGTCGAACCTTTAAACAATCCAAACATGTAATCGTTAAAACCCCCGAAAAAGCTGAACCTGGTTTTCGAGGCATGTCTAAAAACTGGTCTGTTCAATTTCTACACGTCTATAAATCATAACAGTATTAGAAAATGTTTGAAAAATGATGATCCTTTGACCGATGTAAAAGTGCTTTCGAGTAGATAATGCTAGGAATGTCTAGAAACTGCAGTTCGGAGCACGGGAACTTACAAGGGAACATTCCCAACTGTACCACCCCAATATTTTTTAAACTAGTCTCATTCGAAAGAGCATGTAAAATAATGAAACTTCAACATTGGAACCATATGCCGCTAAACTATATTTGACCTGCTAAAGTAGTTTGTTAATAAACCGTTACAAACGCAATGTAAGAAAGGGGTGAAACCAAAACGACACATTTTGAGTCGTTAATTGACGCATGGGAGTCGTTTAGTACATACTTTTTTAGATTTACATTTTTTTGGGGTCAGGGGCTGTGACCAACTATTTTAAATTTGTATTTGGCTTAAAACTAACCAAGCGTAGGTTTCAAATCCGAAACCCGTTTTCAAAGAGCTCTCACCGTTCGGAAGTTAGAGCGTAAACAGGCACGGACAGACAGACAGACGGACAAGGTGTTCCCATTAAGGGGTTTCACCCCTTAATAATGTGGGCTAACAATAAGACGTACAAGAGGGTTACTTTGGATGTTTTTCAGGGGAGCAGAGTTGCTTGTCGAACCTGGTGTCGAAGCGGACAATAATGATAACGCGCGGGGTGACGCATCGGTACCCGTTCCTCCTGAAACTGCCCAAGGACATCCCCTGCACCTTCAGTGGCACCTTCGGCTACATCTCCTACAAACTGGTCGTGTTCATCCGGAAGCCCTTCCGCGAGATGTACATCGGGGCCACCAAACTGATCCAGATCGCGGGGATCCTGGACCTCAACGAGCAGACCTGCCACTACCAACTCCCCGTCCAGGAGGACCGACGTCTTAACCTACGCGACGACGGGGGCTCCATTCACATGAAGATTAGGCTACAGAAGTCAGCCTTCGTCCCCTCACAACCAATCAACTTCACCGTCGACGTCAACAACGGGTCCAATCTCACCGTCACTGGCGTCAAAGTCCTTTTAAATGGCGTAAGTAGCATTGATTGATTGATTGATGGATTGGCTTTTATTTAAGTGTTATTCCTTATTCAGTGCATTTCTAGACTGGTCTTCAATAAGTAACACTAGGTTCCATACAACGAGTAAATCATAAATTTTTATCTACTTATCACTATGTATGCGTATGTAACATGATTTTGAAACATAAAATTGGGGAAATATACACCCCCGAATAGAGCCCCACCCCTTTTGAAAGTTTCGGACCTGATGTACAGGCTGTTTACGCGTAATGTAACGGTGTTTAAAATTCATTTTCTCAAAAAGTACTGAACCGATTTTTTGAAAGTTGGTTTACAATTTTGCCAGATAATAAGAAGAAATATCGGTGGGGGTAAAAAAAATTACGACTCACAGGTTGAAATACCCGTGCGGGTTTTGTAAAATGTCATGATTTTAACATGTATATCAGCACCTTCAAAGGAAAAGGTTTGAGGGTGAACTCGAAGAAATGCTCGATTTTTAGGATTTTCGAAACTATTGCCGAAAAGAAATAGTCCTTTTCGACAGTGCGTAAAGTAAAACCAGGAATTTTAGCCCGATTGTCGAAATTTTTGCGTCTCGAATTTCGATAAAAATATCGCTTGTGTTAATACTTACACTGCTTTTGAAATTTTTGGAGATAATTTTTTTCTTAGTTCTTTACAGATTTGCTGCAGGATTCGGAACCATTTTAGTGATTGTTTATTTTTGACAAGGTCAATATGAAATGAGACCGCTGATTTTTACCGTTTTACTGTCATAAGATAATTAATGGATCATTAATACCTTTCGAGCCTTTGTCGAATTGTTGAAAATGTGATTTTACAGCCTATCCGATTCTTTAAAAACTATTCCCCTGGGATGATGGGACCCCACATTTAAGTAAATGCTCCTACTTCTTACAGATTTAGTTAACCTAAATCTGAGTGGGAAAGACACTTAAATAAAGACAATTAAATTAAATATTCTCTTGTGGGTTAAATTAATTTAAAGCTAACTTATTTTGAACTTGCAGAACACGTACTTTCAAATCCAACAGAGCTGGAAACTGGACCTGACGACCTTAATCCGCCTCGAGGGTCCCCCCATTCAAGCAAACTGCCGTGAAGTTTGGTCGGACAGTTTCGAATGTCCTCAAGTCCTCCCTTCCGGTCTTGGCTCCGGCGTCTGTCACGCCATCGACGTCCAATACTTCCTCTCTGTAATTTATTTTAATTATTAAAAACTCTAATTAAATTACGTACAATTAACTAATCTATGTTTACCACTCTTTGTCACAGTTCGAGCTGCAGTTGTCAGATTCCATGCAGCTTCATGCCGCTTTTAAATTAGTGTTTGGAACCGTGCCTTACGTCCATAGAAATCTGGCCCATCTGACTCCTCATCCGACGTCACGGGATTTCCTGGTTCCCGAGAGACTGGACGTTAGGAGGTCCAGTGCCCCTCCCGCTTACGATTTCCAAATGGAGACGGAATTCGAAAAGCACCGGAATGAGACACGTAACTATTTAATTCATTAAATTAAATATACAAGCCCTGATTTAAGTCACCCCGAATTAATTCCCCATCCCCAGTGTTGTACAGTGGAAATTTTTTGAAGGTCATAAGGAAATCGTAAATTTGTCGATAATTTTTCCTGATAAACGATTAAAACCCTTGAAATTAAATTTAATATATGTATAAGTCCCATTCCCGAAATACCCCCCCGGGGGATGAAAGTCCTGATTTAAAATACCGCTATACTCTTCGATTTTAATAATTTGGCCAAAAATTAAATAAAAAATCGACTATTTCAGCTCCACCGACGTACGAGGAAGCGTTGTCGATGACTTTGTCGGGGATCAAATTGTTTCGAGGAGATTACGGGAAAACGGCTCGAGGGAGGCGTCTCAATTTCAGCAGAAATACAAACGTCTTAATTTAAAAATCGAGAGCGAAACGGACCCATCTCATCGACGTTATCGAAATCGACCTATTATTTCACAATCGCGTTACCATAAAGAAAATATAACTCGTCGTACTCGTAACTAAATCAGACCCGAGATTACATTTTTATTAAATGACGAAAAATATTACATTTCGTTAGAAGAAAATATCTATTTAGAGAAAACAGAGAAACTATATCCTTCCTCCACATTTCGAATCGAAAGTTTCGTTATATTAGTCGTCTAAATATATGTATACTAATTTAACGTACCTATATTCATTTAAATCATATTGAATTAAACAGTACTTTAACTATATGTTATCCATTGTTATCCCTGGAATAAAGATATATATTTTCCTTGAAAAATAACATTTTACGAAAGTCGTTGTGCCATCTGAATAATGTTCTTTGCCTGGAGGACCAAGGGCATGTCGATCATTGAACCCCGGAAATTGAACGCCCCCTACTCGTGCGAAAAACGGTCAAATGTCAGTAATTTTTTCGATTTTTTTTGACACATCTGTAATTTCCTAAACTACCTTTCCGGATTTCTGATGTTGCTGGAAAGCGTGGACAAGTTGGGTGGCCCATTCCACTTTTTCTGGAGATGGCGAAAACGCTTCTTGGCAAATGGATACTTGACCCGGATGGATTATCTGCTTCCCCGTGAATCCCATCTCGCTTCCTTCGACGCATTGCTTCCTCAGACCTTCTCCATCTAAAAAACACCAATAAATACATTTTAAAATTTGAAATCAGCTTATGGATCGTTAATTAAGTAGCTTAAACTGTTAATTGTGCCTCAGTACCTTTGTAGTCGATGTAGACGACGTCGATAGCTTGCAATTTATACGCTTTTGCGACCATCACAAGGTACTGGCGGGCGTAGATAAGTTCGTGGGCATCTTTCGTCCGGATTGCACCTATTTAACAAGTACCGTTTATGAGGGGTGATATAGTGACACGTGCATACCGTAAAAATTAAATAAAGCCCCCCTTAAATAGTCCAAATTCTACCGTTTGGAATTGGATTGGAAGGGGCTCAAAGATTAAATTCATTCTTTCTGAGATAAACCCTTACGTAGGGTTTGAAAGAGTGATTTATCTCCCCGAAATAGATCCACACCCCTAAATAACCCCACCCATTAGGAGTTTTAGAGAAAATATATATTCTTTTTGACATTAAAACTCTGCAAATACGGTCGATAAATGATAGATTAACGAACCGATGTCAGCACAAAAATCATCGGAGCCGAAAACGAGTGCATCGGGTACAAAGTGACATTTTTCCGACAGCGTCCAAGCCATTTCGCAAATCTGCGGTAGAGCCAACATGGCTCGAGCCGACTCGATAAAAATGATCAGATTCATCTTTGAATCTCGTCCATGTCCTTCTTTTTCCAGGATTTTCGAAGATGCTTCTGCAAACTACATTTAATCACATTTCACATATAATTAAGGACCTTTAATTAGCATTTAAATTGTATAAAAATTCAGTTCTCACGGATTTGAGATGATCAGGACTGTCAACTTTGGGCAGATGAATGGAAGAAGGGGGGTTCTTTGTTCCCAGAATCATTTCCAAATCCTGGAAACAAAGTCCACTTTCCATGGAATTAACCCGCACTGTGCATTCAGAATTTCCAAAATCCACAGATTTTGAATCCAGAATTTTACGAATGTTTTCCCTTGCAGCGTCCTTAAAAATAAATATTCCTCATAATTTTAAAAACTAAGGAATTTGACTTTAATAATCATCCCTGGGGACTTATTTCAGTGAATCGGACCAGATATTTGGTTCGGCATACCTTTTTATTGATAGCAACTCCATCCTCACAGTCGAGGACGATGCAGTCGGCCCCCAATTTTGGAATCTTTGCAATTTTTCGGTCATCGTTTCCAGGGACGTACATCAAAGCTCTCCTTGGAATGTACGCTTTCATCTACCGTTTACATTCGAAATTTTAACGGGACTTTACAACTGGCAAATAAATTATAATCGTGCACGACATTCAATTGTTCAACAGTTCTGCTCTAACCTAAATTAGTCAAATTCTGAATTCAGGTAAGGCTAACTAACAGTATAGTATAAGAGGGGTCATGTTTGTATTTTTAAATATTTAAAATTTAAATAGAATTCATTCTTAATTCATTACATACAAGGCCTGAGGTATTGGAGAATTGTCTGCGGAACCTGGAGGCAAGTGCCCCCTTAATTTGTAATCCATTTAAGATAATTGGCTTCAGTCTTGAACATACTTCCATCCCCTGTAATTGTAATTAAAATCATGGTTAAATAATTAAATTCATGATGCCTGAGGATTGAGAAAGAACGTTTTTAAATGCCATTGAGCTGATGAGAAGCTAAAGGCTAATACTGGGAGTGGGAAAGTGCGGGAATTTCAAAAAATTGATTTGGCTATGCTTTGAGCATTCGTCGGCTTATTGCAGCTATTCCCAGTTTGGACTTTTGGAGTTTTTGAAATAATTTAGAAACTGCGTTTTGCGTTTTGAATCTTGAATCTTGGGATGGAGACGATAATCGAGCAACAGAGACGGTACCATGAGGAGAGAGAGCGGAGCGTCGATACGATGGTCAAGGAATTCGTACACAAAAAAAATTCAGTAAGTATGCTTTATCACAAAATATATTTGACACAAATCAAAAATCACACTCTCTGGATCGGCTGACCCTTTCGAGCGGGATCCGAACTGTACCGTAAATACCTAAATAAGTCCCCTACCGCAATAACTCCCCCATTCTTCCTCAATGTTAACTCGCATTTTGTGTACAAAGATTTTTTAAATTCCAGCATCGGGATCATATAAATTCGGAACACCGAGTAAAGATGCTCCTCGACGTAAGTATCAGCTTTCATCAACTTTGAACTTATTTGTTATTGGCATAAAATTATGTGAACGATCTAAACACAGCAGTTTCTTATATTTTCATACGTAGGGGTTCATGACCTGTTCGGAAAGCCTGAAGGACCTGTACGATGATAAGGACGGTCAGCGGAAGGAGGAGATCCAGTCTCTCTCAGGACCCAATGAATTTGTCGAGTTCTACAACCGTCTGAAAGCGATCAAGGAATTCTACCGGAAACATCCCAACGAAGTCTGCGTCCCGATGTCCATCGAATTCGAAGAGTACACGAAGATGCGAGAGTCGAATGCAGAAGAATACATGAACTTGGTGGAGTTCACGGACGAAGAAGGTTACGGGAAATACCTCGACTTGCACGAGCATCATGAAAAGTACTTGAACTTGAAGGGAGTTGACAAGGTCGACTACATTACTTTCCTTGAGCGGTTTGACCGCCTCTTTGAAATCCCGAAAGAACGGAAGGGAGCGGATTATCGAAAGTATTTGGACGCTCTGTTGGAATACTTGTACGACTTCCTCGTTAGAATTAAACCTCTTACCGATTTTGAAGCAGTATTAGCCGATGTTCAGAAAGACTTCCTTGCTCAGTGGGAGTCGGGACAATTTCCTGGATGGCCGGTGAGTTTTATATTCATTCAGAGAGATAGATCCTAAATAACCCATATTTTTAATCGTGTTTACTTTTGAAATATTTAGAAAGATGTTCATACTGGAGCCCTTGCTCATAGTGGAGCCCATTTGGACCTCTCTGCCTTTTCACAATGGGAAGAACTTGCCACGCTGGGTCTTGACAGATTGAAATCGGCTCTGATGGCACTTGGTCTAAAATGTGGAGGGTCAGTAGTATATATTTTTACATTATAGTTCCTATAGATGAGTTTCCCTGTTGCAATGTTAATTTTAACTGTTACTATAATGTCTAGGACTTTGGACGAGCGAGCTCAGAGACTTTTCAGCACGAAAGGGAAATCTTTGGATGAGATTGATCCAACGCTCTTTGCAAAGAGTAAAGCCGTTAAGGATACTGTAAAAGAGAAAGATGCCGAGAAACAGAAGGAACTCGTTGGACTTGAAGCCCAGCTTTATCGGTGAGATTTTTTACCGGTTTAGTAAACTTTCTGACATGTCTTCAATGTTATTTAGTTGATATGCCTTTTTATCGTGTTTATTTCAAGTTTCAATTGCTTTGGTTTTTGGTTAATTAGATTCGCCGAGTTACTGTCAGAACAAAGGGCGGCTACTAAGGAAAATGTGACACGGAAACAAGCGAGAACGGTTGGTGAGAAGGAAGAGTCTGATGAGGAAGATCAGCCAAGTGGTTCTGACGATGACGATGACGATGACATTCCTTACAATCCTAAAAACCTTCCTCTTGGTTGGGATGGCAAGGTACTTACAAGGGAACCTCTTTTAGTTCTTTGTTAATTGAATGTTTCTGATGTCCATATCCTTATCTTACATTGTGTGGTCATTGTGTATTTGTGTTATTGCAGCCCATTCCATACTGGCTGTACAAGTTACATGGTCTCAATATAAGCTACAACTGTGAAATCTGTGGAAATTTCACTTATAAGGGCCCCAAGGCGTTCCAGCGTCATTTTGCTGTAAGTTCAACAGTCTAATATTTATGAACTATGTATTTCAAAATAATATTATTATGCCACAAAACTTAACGGTTACATTTCCACAGGAGTGGCGACATGCTCACGGGATGAGGTGTTTGGGAATCCCGAATACTGCTCACTTCGCGAATGTCACACAAATTGAAGATGCACTAGCATGTAAGTTGGGAATTACTGGATAACTAATAATACCTAAAAAACCGTAAAATAGAATCTTAACCATCATAATCTCTTGTATATTTTCCATAGTATGGGATAAAATTAAGAACCAGAAGACAGCAGAAAGATGGCAACCGGAAGTTGAAGAGGAATTCGAAGATTCAATGGGAAACGTAGTGAACAGGAAAACGTTCGAGGATCTTAAAAGACAAGGATTGCTATGAATCACTACAATTATCGATTATGACTGCAATTTAGTAGAAGATTAAGAATTTAATATGCCGTGTTTTGTATAATATTTTAGTTTAAATGTACCATATGATTTTTTTTATTTTCAATTCTGGAAATTAATAAAACATTAGCCTAATTCTAATTTTTAATTCGTCTTGCAGTCTTGCTGTTTTCACAAGTCTGAACGTAACACTGAAAAGGAATAACATTTAACTAAGTATACTTCATTTAACAGTAAATGAGCACTACTAAATATAGGTATAAGTATATCGATAGTCTATCAGACTATCGACTTTAGTCTTAAAAAAAACTAGGCAATACACACAGTTCAAAAATAGAATTGAAGCAAGTCAGACAGAATTTACAGATTTTGATGAAATTCGTCGAATCGTCTAAGAATTTAGTCAAAATTTAATAATGATATCCCAGCCGATCTTGCCAATAATTCCGAATTAGATACGAATGTCTAAGAATATCTCTTAAAAACTCTTAAGCTTTTGGATGCCGTACAACTACGAGCTAGACCTTCCTCCAGCAGTAGAAAACTTCCAAGGGCTTATTAAAACGCCAATACTTGTCACAAATCTGTCCCAAAGTAAGACCACTTGGAATCTTGATAAAATTTCCATGTGGAGCAATCCAAATGGTACAATTTAGCTCTTCAGCCTCTCCAGTCTCAGAGTCCAGTGCCAGCCTCATTCCCAAATACTTCCTCAGGTGATCCACCTGTAGAATTTATCAAGAAGAATTTATTTTTAAACTGACATTTCCGCAAGTATTTATAATTATAAGAGGAATTAGGCGAAAAATTCAATCTTACAGATGCATTGGCTGATGTTTTGATAAACCGAGTTTGCATTTGCTCTGGAGGAAGGGAGGATGGGGCGATAGCTGCTGGAGTTGAAGGAGCCATGTCTGGGTGAGGTTTAAATACCAGTTCCACTTCCGTTACTTCGTCTGCGAACCAATTCATTTTTATCATTACAATTAAATAATTTATACATGACTAAAACTGCTTGCAAATACATACCTGATGTATTTGATGAATTATCTCCACCAACCGAGTCAGTTCTAACACTTGCAGATTTTTGAGGGAGTGCTCCACTATGACCAGGAACTGCAATCCCAATTCCGTTGGTAGAAGTTGGAATTGCAGAAACGCCTGCCCCTCCTGTACTTTGAGTGCTTCCGAGCCCTCCGCCAGCACTAAAAATTGTAAACAATGAATTATTTTCATTCACATTTCTGAATAATTTTGTATATACACGTCCCAGACTGTCACACACGTCACCATGCTTTCAGGAAAATTTAAAAAATCGGGTACCTTGGTTCGGACGGTCCTTCGACGGCCCCACCAGCCGGAGGGGGTGGGACAGTGCTCGGAGCTCCAGGGACATTCGCCAATATCTCGGCATTCCCCTCCGGAGTAGCTACTTCCGTCCCATTTCCATTTCCAGCATTCTGACCAACTTTAGTTGGTTTACCGATCTTCCTGTTTAGTTGAGACTGAGCTTGGGCCTTCATCCCCTCTTCGATCGAAGTCGCTAGTGCTAATTGGTTGTGGGACTTGGAGAGTCGTGCCATTGCTTTTTGCTGTTGTGCTTCGTATTCGTCTCTGAATTTAAAAAATGCAAATATTAATACCAAGACTTGAACGATTTATATATACCTAGTTTAAATGAATAACCCATACCTGGAAGGATATATCTTTGAGATCAACATATCAAAATTAGGATCTCTCCTTAGGGAGCGTTTTGAAACGAGTTTCTTTCTACAAGTGGGGCATTCCTTGTTCCCAGACCTCAGGGCCGTGATGATGCATTCTGCACAAAATCGGTGGAGACATTCTGCAAGACCAAAATAAAATGAATATTGAAATTGACAAGGACAACGGGGCGCTAATGAAGTGACAAGTGACCTTTGGTGGTCATAGTCTCGTGAAGCATGTCGAGGCAGATGGGGCACATGAGCTCGGAATGTAAGGCCCTCGGGGAGACGGCGATTTCGCTCCCGTCCGTGATCGCTTCTTGAGGCGTCCGATGAAGTTCGTAGTCACTCAATTCCCAAGTCTTGTTCGTCCCCACAGCCCCCGCTGCTGGGGTAGTTGCCCCTCCCCCTGCGCCCCCATTCGCCCCGCTTCCCGTGTTTACATTCGGAGTTGTAGTGGACTGAAATAATTCACAAAGATGCTCGTTTATTATTACGCATTTTTTTGTTTTTCATTATAATACATTGGATACTTCAAATTCGAAATTCAAAACAAATCTACAAAAAGGTAAATTACAAATTAAAAATCAAAACAACTTCGAACTTCGCTTTTGTTTTACATTTCACATTTGACATTCAGCGTTACGATTTACAATTGTTAATTAATTTGAATTACAATAAAAATGTATTCCGAAATTCGAATATCACAACATTAACCCAACATTAGCGATTCCGTTTCTTTTTTTAAAAATTGAAAATAAATAAAAATAAAAACAAATGCAAAATTAAATAATTGAAATGAAAGAAAGAGGAGGAGTTACCCCAGCCATTGGCATCTTCGTGTATGGACTTCAGAATACGAAGGTTTAATTTCCCGATTAATTGTCCATCGATTTAATGTATTTTAAATCGAAATTGATAACTTTTGTTTTGTGTTTTGTGTTTTGACGGAGAGATTATTTATTTTTTGTTTTGTGTGACACACAAGTTAGCGTAGTAGAGCACATGAAGTTGGCGTAGGAGTTGTAAAGATGACGCTCTTTCTCAACTCACCCCTTCCACAATTCCATGTTCCACCCCCACGATTTATGACACTTTAAGTAATTCATAATTATAGTTATGTTTATGACCTTTTTAATCATTAATTAAGAGGATTACGGTTTGATATTCCCTGTCTTACGTTTATTTAGTTATTTTACTTTGTACGTATGCGCAAAATGTATACAATGCAATTAATTATTGAACATTCAAAACATTTAAATTATTTGTTGAATTAATTTATGGTCAGAGTCTCAGAGTATTTAAAGCAGCATAATTTACTTGAGCTTTGGTACATTTTGAATCATAAAGTCAGCCAGCATTTGGGCGTAACCTTTGCCCTGTGGGTCTGGATTTAAGGCAGCAATTCCACCTCCGCCAAGTGAGTTCTCCAGAACAAAATTCAGTCCATGGACTCCTGGAACTTCGTATCTAATTAAAATATTAAAAATCGTCATGTTGTTAAAAGACTAAATATTTAAAAACAGTGTTTTAGATTTAAACCAATTCACAATTAATAAAATAAATTTTGACTGCATTTGTCAAACACAAAAACGATTTTTAACGAAATTGTATTAGTTAAAATAGTGGTGGAAAATTGGGAAACAGTAATATTGAATTCAAATTTTTGGTCTAAATTGCGAAAGGTAATGGGAAATTCCATGCACGCCCGTCTTCTCCTCACACAAACACACACACGAATCCTGTCCATGTTATAGTAGGCAGGAGGAATCCCGAGCCACCCGTCCGCTCCTCTCTCACACACAGGCGTATCCTGTCCATGTTATAGTAGGTAGGGTGCTCCTCTCACACACACGCGTATCATGACCATGTTATAGTAGGTAGGGTGCTCCTCTCACACACACGCGTATCCTGGCCATGTTATAGTAGGTAGGGTGCTCCCCTCACACACACACGAATCCTGTCCATGTTGTAGTAGGTAGGGTGCTCCTCTCACACACACGCGTATCCTGACCATGTTATAGTAGGTAGGGTGCTCCCCTCACACACACGCGTATCCTGTCCATGTTATAGTAGACAGGATAAATCCTGAGCCACCCGTCCGCTCCTCTCACACACACACGCGTATCCTGTTCATGTTATAGTAGGTAGGGTGCACCTCTCACACACGCGCGTATTCTGTCCATGTTATTATAGGTAGGGCGTTCCTCTCACACACAAACGTACCGGTCTGTTATAGTATAGTATGTATGGGAAATCCCGATCCCGAGCCACCACTCCGCTCCTCTCACGCACACACTTATCGGGTCAATGATACAGTTAGATAGGCGAGGTGCATATATATGAGCGATTCGTATCATCGTATCCCTTATATATGGGCTAAGAGGAATCCGTCGGGAATGTAAGTCATGCATATGTCATACTAATTAATACTAAATAAATACTAAAAAAACTGTAGTAATGGAAAGGGGTGGTTGATGTTGGACGATTATGATTGTAAGTTAATTACCTGTGACAAACAGGGTCCTGGTTCTCAGGGGCGAACTTGTGCCCAAAATATTTAGCGACCACCTCCTGACTTAGCTGTCTCCTGATATAAGGGAGGTAGGACGGGTCTCTAGCAATGACCCCGATGTTGCAGTGATCTCCTTTGTCGCCACTTCGGAGCCAGGCCAAGTCACTCAGTTTGTACGAATTTGATCCCGAAGCCAAAACCCCGGAAGGATCATTTGATCCCGCTTTTGATTTTGAAGATTTTTCTAAAGATTCTAAGCTCGTAGTTGGGACTTGAACCGGGTCTTTGTACACCTCTTCGTGTCCATCCGAAGTTATGATTTTGACTTCCATCGCCTCCTTGGGATGAAGATAGGAGAAGAACTTTAACAAGGGAGTAGGTTTGGGTCGACCCGACACGACGGAAGTTAAACCTGGAGCCATCCCTGTCCCGGCTGAAGCGATTTCTCGGGCAAAGATCTGAGCATTTACAATTAATTAATCAGTTAATTAAATTAATTGTGATTTTGATGGCTATTAATAATGGCATGGTTCAGCTAACCTCAAGAGCTTTCTTATCCGGATGATGAACTGCCATCCATAAAACCGCATCCCGGCTTTCCAAATTCTCAGTCCTAAAATAAGCCAAGAATAATTACCCGAATTTCGTCACCGATTTTGTGCTGTATAAAAATTACGAAGGGGATATAGTGTCAGTAAATGTGTTTACCTGGCATTAGGTCCATAGGCCTCTTCCGATCCCAAAAGCTGAACGTGTGTTCGAAGGAAGTCTGGCATTTTTGCTAATTTGTACAAGGCCCTTGTCCGTTTAATAATCGCCTCTGCCGTTTTGCGACCCTTCTCTCGGGCCTTTGGCCCAATTATTGGACAAACGGCTGTACACTTCCATCCGTCTTGGAATGTTCCACCTGAAGAAGCAAGCAATTTCCAGTTAAAATTGATAATGACGGTAGTTGTTTCTTTTTAATTTAGAAACCCAGATGTATGGAAGCTCAATTTTTAAAACTCTGAATGTCTGAATTCGTGAAACTAATTGTAAGCTACACAAATAAAACTGCTGCATCCTCGTCCCGAAATTTTGGATTGGTTGTAAAATAGAATCCCATGGGGTTCTAAAAATTTCGGCAAATAATAATAAGAGCATAAGGAATTGTTGTTAAACTCTACCGGCTTTGTAAAAGGGTGTGGGAGGTCGTCCGGTGGCCCCAGTGACCATGACCCCGTCCGTGTCTTGGGTCAATTTGACATTAGAGAAGTCACAAAGAACGTCGGGTAGGATGTAGGCGGTGGGGTCACCGATTTCATACAAAAGCTGTTCCGCAACTGTACCGCGGTTCACCAACCCTCCTGTCCCTTCCGGTTTCGTCAGCAAAAAGTTCCCGTTACTTTCACACACTGCGATCGGGAAACCTGCAGATTGAGACAAAATTGAGTCAATTATGTAATAATTAAAATGATCCCGATATAAGTTCCTCAAAAGGATATTAAAAAACCTGTATTAAAACAAGTTGGTTTAATTAAGCATGGGGAGTTATTTGGGGGGGGGGGGGGTACTAATAGAGGGACTTATGTTAGTTCACTATATTGACCATTATTTTCCCATCCGGTGACCTGTTCCCAGTCAGTAAATATCCCTCCTGTGGCCTGAGCACCGCATTCAATCAAGTGACCCGCCAAGGACCCCTTCGCCATCAGGTCAAAGTCATCCAGTGACCACTTGTACTGTGTATTTATAACGATACCTTAGAATTAATTATTGTGATAACATTAATTGGTATAGGGAATAGGTAATTGGATTTACGGAATGAATGAGGGGGCCAAGGGCGAGGGCGGAATCCGTACATCGCCCCGTTATCACAATATCCGCCCCGAGGTCAAGGGCTCGACTGATCGGTCCTGCTCTGCAATTTCATACCAAATTATCACCAAAAATCCACAACAAAACTGTATGTTTGTAAACGGATCCCGAAGAGTAAATATATCAGGGTAAAAATGCTGTTTAATTTAGCTTATTTCGAGGTGGGTATTTATTCCGGTGTAATGTATTTTCTATGAGAATGAGGATCTTTTCAGTAAAAATTCAAAACGGCACACATTATTCGATATTTAAAAAAAATTATGTAGTATTTTCGGTTTTAGTACTGATTTTGATATGGGCATTACATTTCTGGGGTTCTTAATTCTTATATATCGGGAGGATAATATATATTTGGTTCGGAGATTTAAGATAAATAGAATATTTAGGCATCAACGACCGGCTTAATTGTTCAGTAATATATTATAGGACTAATATGGGGACTTATTTAAGGGTACAAACGTACATATTTACCCAAGATAAGCATTGACACTGGTGATGGTTTCAGGATTGGGACATTGGTCCCTTCGGATGGAACCCTTGGAGTGTAAGAGGTCATCCCCCGTCACGAGGGCAACTTTGAGGTCAGGCACACCCACTTTACTGGCGACGCTGAGGAGGGTCTTCATGCAAGCGAGGGGGTTAACTCCTCCCGCATTTGTCACCACTTTTACCCCTAAAATTTGCATAAAAACCCCATCTTTCAATCAGACATGGACAAGACCCCGTCGTTATGAAAATCTCACAATTAGAATCGGAATGAGCTCTGACCTTGTTTCTTGGTTTGTGCGAGGAGAGGGGCGATCGTCTGAACAAAGTCGGGGCACCAGCCCCCCAATTCGGGGTTCTTTTGCTGCGCCCCGACCAGGAGCGACATTGTCACTTCCGACAAATAATCGAACACTAGGAAGTCCAGCTTCCCTTTCCCAATTAATTGAGATGCTAGAATTTAAACATTTCAGATGGAAAACTCATTGCAATAAAAACATAATGTTTTAGACTTGGATTCAATTAATGTATAATTTAGTACAAAAATATTTTATTTATTTCAATCTATTGCAATTTGCAATAGAATTTTAACATTTTTTAACAGGCGAAGCAGTTCAATTAATGAAATATACTCGGGTACTTTACTCCTCTATACTGCGTTATTTAGTTTGGATGCATTTTAAAGGAAGGTAATAAGTTTAAGTTTTTTTTTATTATTTATTATTAAGTTATTTCAAAATGTTCAGAATCTTGAATAAAAACTAATTTCCATGCAAATACATATCTTCTACTTATATAAGGACTGGAATAAATTCTCACCCGGAATATATCCCCACCCTATCCGAAATCATCTATTTAGGAATTTTGGTACGGATTTTAAGTTTACATTAGTACGGCTGTCTAACAATTACAGTTTTTTTTTGCTCTCTAGTGTTTTATTTTACTTCAATTATTATCCAATCCCACTTAACCTGACGTTCTTCTTTTAAAATTAGACCTTGCTAAATAAAATAATTGGTGGTTAATTAAAGTTAAAAATGGTTAGGTTGTAGGTTGAGGATATGATTATTGATTTACCTGCAGTGGGTGTGTCGCCCCAAAATCCACTGGCACATCCGATACGAACCACGCCCCCTTCGCTATAACCCCTCTGCAAACTGACCATGGAATTAAGCCCATTTCTCAACCCTCCCCTTAACAATACCTTCGACAGAATCCTCATTTTTAATCAAAGCATTAAATGCATCTATTTAGGTTTTAAATATTTCCAACGTCCAGATTAAATAAACCTTTTCTTAACTATAATTTGTAGTTATATTTTCTCCTTGGAACATAAACTTCAAGTGTAAACTACCAAAACACGTGGGAAAATAATGAAAAATCTAAAATCTGGGATCTAGGAAAAAATAATAGGATTTCCATCCGTAGCCCGTAGCTAATTTAAATGAATTATAAATCTAAATTCTCGATTGTAATTATGATTATTTACAAATGTCAGCTGGATTTATTTATTTTGGATGAACCTAACCTAACCTGAAGCCGGTTTTGTTAGCTTTTAGAGTAGAGATATTCAGCTGGACTATTGGGTTGGGATGATTCAGAAGTTAAGGATATTTGGAAGTTTAGAATTATATATAGCAAGTCAATTAAAATTAATCGTGATTAATGTTAAATATAGCTAGTTTCAAACGAGATTATTTAGAAAAGAATTATATGAGCCGAGGGATCGTAACTTTAATTTCTGAACGGCCCTCTTCTTCATGCACATTTACAGATCATAGGGCTTTTTACGGATAAAATCAAACGATCGTAATTTTTTTAATCGTTTTTATTTGGTTTTAATCTGAAAAACAAAGTTGGATGGACTTGTATGGTTTTTTGAATACTTTTTTTATTTCATGTTCAAATTGCACCTACAATTTCCTTTTAATTTCATAAGTCATGCCATAAGTTATGTAGGGGTTGGAGTACAGCAAAGGGGACCAAAAACATATTTTTTGTCAAAATCATTGTCATTTTGACAATGTTTTCTCATTTTATTAGAAGATACTCTTCGAATTTACTAATTTAAACGGGTGGAAGAAATAAAACCCCAAAAAACCGAATTTCATCCGATTAAAAAAAATCAATTTAAGTAACTTCAACTATACTTTCATTTTAAACACCCCGATTTCTACTAGCATCAATGCATTTGGAACTCGTATAAATCGTATTTCTGATTACCCTAGAGGGTTAATTTCCGTATTGAAGTCAGGATATAGTGGCTATATAAATGAATTGTATTTTAGGACGCTTTAAAGATCCTATATAAATGGGCAAGAAACATTGACCTTTATGTTATTGTGGTATATCGTGGCAGAGTGTACCTTTTTTCAGAGCTCCTGGGGAACTGAACGCAATTCTTCTTGAAGTCTCAAGAATGAGAGGATTCTTTTATTTAGACATTTCACACTTGAAAGGACTCGACTTTTGTGGTCAGAAACCGTGGAATCCCAACCAACAGTTCCATCACTTGTTCATTGCAGTTTCAAACCGGTCCGTCCATAAATTATGTTATCCAACAAATAGCCCAGCATACTTAAGTAAGTCCCCAGGTGGGGAGCTTATTTGAAAAACCTCAAATCGGTAAGGTCGAACATCGGAAAGATCGGGTGCTTTTAGTATTCAAAGGATTAGGGGATTAATGATAATGATCTTATGAATACAGAGCCTCTGATTTAGTTGATGGACTCACATTGTCTCAGTGTAATTCTGGACATAAATATGAGGTTTATTCTGTACTGTGATTGCGCAATTAAATCTAAAGTCTTTGTGGACAGCCTTTGTAAAGGTTGTAAATGAAGCGATTAGGAGTCAGATCTTATGAAAATATACGGAAATGAACTGACAAATAAATCTCCAACTCTGTAATTCACAATTCCAGAGATAAAAGAGGAGTATTGAACAGAATTCCGCTTTTGTTTCAATTAGCTAATAGTAAAGATTGAAAAGACAGATGGTCCATTTTATGATTTTATTAAGTTGTAAATGTTGTAAACCTTTTATACGAATAGCTTGTCTGTCCGGCTGTCTGTCCGTAGTCCATTTGGGCTATAACTTGCGTATTAAACGTAGGAATTCCTCAGTTGCATTTACAATACTTGGCTATGCCGTTAAAATGTTTTTTATAAGCCATTTCATTCTCCGAAACTAAATAAAATGAAATAATAAAAAAGGCACCGAAATAAATAGTTGCATCAATTTACATAAAGATCCTAATTTTCTAATAAAAGGGTCCTTTCACAAACTTTGACATTTATGTCAATCAGTCAGTGCCAGAATTTTATCACATTACAACCAGTTTGTTAATAAATAAAAACTATTTGTAGTTTAATTGATCACTACCCCCGGTCTTTGTTTAAACAACAATTATATCAAAAAATGCTAGTTTTTGTTTAGAAACGAAGTAGTTTATGAATGGAGCTTAATTAGAGACTTAAGCCCAACTCACCTGGCCGTCTTACCTTTTCAATTTCAGTGTTGAAGCACCTTCAGTACCACCCACACCGACAATAACATCAACCTCTACTAAATAACAGAAAAAACAAGACTCGAATATTATTGACAGTATTATTTTTAAGCATTCGAAAATGTGACTGACCAGCGTTTCCTAAAAATTTCGAAACGGCCGACGTTCTAGATTTTATTGTTAGATGCATTTCCGGAATCCTCATTCAAAGGATCAGAATCCCGTGTTAAATTCCTCAATCATCATGACGTTTAATGTGCATTTAAATCCCTTACAAAAATTCAGATTTATTTCCATTTTAACTTTAATTACGATTTCATTAGTTAACCTTGAATTAGTTAAGTCCAGTCTTTTAAATGAAGAGGAGGGGAGTCAAAGTAGTAGTAGAAGTGGGGCGGAATTGAAGTACGTTTGGGGCGATGCCCTTAACAATCCCGAGGCCCTTGGACCCAATGGGCTGCCCTACCCTTGGTAAGTACTTACGCATTATAATAAACACCCCCCGGAATAGATCCTCACCCCGAAATAGTTGGAAAATGCATCCCCAGGGGATCGGTTTAGGGAAATACAATACTTTTGTCGATCTTATATATCTCGTAATTACTGTTGCATATCTCATTCACGCCTACGGAATAACTTACACCGCTTCCTTTGTCTTCTATTGTATCCTGCAAAAAATTAGTTTTTCATGCCAATTTCGATCCTATTACATTCGAGACGTGACCAACGAGGAATATAATTAAAATCAGGCAACCAATGATCCAATACTTAAATGCATTTGAAGACATTAACTAAAAACTGAAATATGGTTTAAATTGTTGGATCTAGGGAGAAAGCAGATCAAATCGCTGGACGTCAACGAATCCCCCGATCCTTATTTGATGAGCCAGCGATGGAACTTCTGACGCCAGAAGAGACGCGTAAAATGCTGCTGCGGGCCTTCGCAAGCCACCACGAGGAATGGGGCGGGGGCGGGGTGAAGGAGTCGGGGCTGATGAGGGGGCGTCGGGAGGGGCGCGCCTCGCCCAACGAGAACTCGGATGTCGGGGAGGGCTGCGTCCCTTCACGCCTTTGCAAGACGACGTACAACACCTCAGCCCCGATGTACGGCATTTCACTCACTTCCGGTCAACCCGTCACTATCGTACAGAAGTTCCCTGATCTCCTTCAACAAGTCGTCTATCAGGTTTGCAAGTAAGTTAAAAATATAACTGTATTTTGTGGAGATTTATTTCGTGGTGGCGGTCTATTTCGGTGTGTTTGCTTTAAACTTCCTAGATACTCCTAATTCCAAAAATTCGAAATTCTATTTGTTTTCGAGATTTTAATGAAATGCTATTTAGATTCGTTTTTGTTTAATTTTCAATCCCAATCGGCACCCAATAATTCCTCGTTTGGAAAGTGGATTTAATATGTAGAGGGGGCTTTAGTGAGTCCATTAAGTACCGATTTTTTAATCTTTATAATTGAGATTGAGAGTGGGGTTTTTTTCAGGGAATTTACTTCAATAAATGACACATTCTTAATTTATTTATTAAAGATAATTTGTAATTGTAACATGGAATGACAAGAACTAACGAAATCTTAAAATGCCAATTTTTTCGATCAGATCTGAAGAATGCGAGGTGATTCAAGGACAATGTGTCCAAACGTACTTGCCGTACCTCTTCCTGGTCATCCCCCTAGGACCCGTTACATTAACCGGTACGACTTATCCCTCGTCACAATGTTTTCGCTAATTATTCAAAACCACGGTTTTATTTATTTTTAATTGATCGGATATTTTTTGTTGTTTCGGCAGGACAAGACTACGTACTGGTTGAGAGTGGGTGTGCCTGTCGCCCGAAATATGCAAAGAGCAATGACGATCCACCTCCACTCCCATTCATTCAACCCTTCAACTCAACCAAGCCCAGAGCTAACAAACGATTTTGACTTGATTTATAGACATATTTAAATGAATTAAATGGACTTTGATAGCGAAAAATAAAGGCTGTAAATTAATTAGCCCTTTAAGTCGACTTTTTTCATGCATCTATTTTGGTGTGATTTAATTTAATAATTTAGATAAAGACTCTCCTTTTAACACAAGTGACGCTTATTTAGCGTTATGTCATATAATGTTTAAGAGGGTGCCAGGCCTTATGTTTTCCAAACTAAATTATCCTTCGGAAACTAATGAACCCTAGAATTGAGAATTAGTAATTTTTCCGTAAAGTGCGCTAAGTTGATGTACGCTACTGCGCTAACTTTTGGTACACTTTAAAAGTGATGTTTTGTATTTGTATGGGGCAAGTTGAATTAAAGTGTGGAGTTGTTGTCACTATATTCCCCCGCCAAAGTTTAAAATAAATTTAAAGAAGGGATAGAGAAAAAGAACGGCGGAGATGATTCACAATTCCCATTCCCACTTCATTTCACCGATTCCATAAAATTCAGCCGAAAACTCGTCGAAAATCGACATCGACATAATCGACCAGATTTCGACATCTCTAATTCATACGTTTCGAAAGGTTGAAGGTATTTTGAACAGTTTCGACTATGAACTATTCTATTTGTAATCGCAGATCGTTTACATATTAATTACATTTGCATAATAAATGATAAAGGACTTAAAAATGTTAAAAGGACAATACAACTTGATATTTTGAATAATTATGTTAAATTATTTGTGATTGCATTCCAGAATCCAGAACGTTTACAAATTCGAAACCTGTGGCTTGAAACTTTGAGCCAAGAATCGGGAAACTCAAAGGACATTAAATCAGCACAAAAGCCAATTAGTCAAGCAATCAGATTCAATCCATCAATTAATTGTAAGGTCCAAGATGTTTGATCTTCAATTACAATGTTTGTTTCTGTTATATTTCTTTGTTTCTTTACTGTAGCATTTGCAATGTTGAATGTTTGCCAATTTTTAATGTTTGCTATGCATAATGCTGTATACATATATGGTATACTCATCATCAGACTCATCACGGCACACGGAAGATTTGTACGAATACAAATATGAAACAAGCCGGAAACCGGAAGTCCCATGAAACGAATTGACTTCAATTTAAATGAATAGCTAACAAACAGGAATTAGGAAATTCTGACAAAACCAGCTTTTTTTTTTAGAAAATTCAGAATCGAACACACAATCAATGTGTAATAATTTTAGTCGTTTTAAAATTCTTTGGGAAATCTGCAGAAATGCAAAGACAGTGGGTGGAGGTCAGGTATTTTAGAGTCACTTGTCTCTATAATACGTCTGAAACTCTGACTAGTGGAGGTGGGATGATGAGGATGCTCTCGAATCTCGATCCAAAATTATGGACAATAAAGCCTGTTCACAACGCTAATTGCTAAACTATTAAAAGTGGCTGGGACTTGAGACTTGCACTTGGAGCCGTTTTAAAAATTAACAACGCTTGATTCGGCTTCTACTAAAATCTAAAACCATTTAAATTAAGGACTGGGTTCACGCAGTTTTTGTAAATGAAATTGTACCTGACTCCGAATGCGCTTGAATTTGGGATCATATCAAATTGTTTGACATTTTGGGCTTGGGTGATCTTAAGTGACACCTGAAATTTCACTTGCCCTGCTTCCAAACTTTCAAATCGATTTATGATTAAGTCGTCAAAACTCACAATCAGTATAACTCATATCTTAAATTCTAATTAGGAAAATATAATTATTTTTTCCTTTTTATCTTCCTACTGAATACGAATTATTATTATTAGCCAGCCGGTTTACTCAGGGCTAAAGAAAGGGCTTAACGATTTAATACATTGGATAAATTAAGTTGTAGGTATATAAGTATAACTCCAAAAACTATACTTGATTCATCCTAAATCCTGACTATGAATCATTTGTATGTTTTAATGATCTCGATCTCATCAGCCTGCATGGATAGGTTCCCGTCTCTGGCATATGTGTCTTGACCTTCTAATCGTCTTTGCATCAACTGGCTCATTGTGGGGGCTTTAAATATGCATTTGTGGACTCATCAGCCAAGAATTCTTGCAAGTCAATTTAGTCAATATTTTCCTTTGCTCTTCAATAAGCCATCCTCCTCGTCAATTTTCAAGAACTTAAACCTCAAAACCTCTGAAAAACACCGTAATTTCTCTGCAAGTCCAATCAAAATGAGTGGAAAGAAACCGACGGTTTTTGTGAGCCGATCCGACATTCCGAAACCTGCTTTGGATCTTCTGAAACAAAGGTTTCCATTTCCAATTAATTATAGTTTATTCCATTATCTAATTAGTAGTCCAGGGTCCTAAAAATCCTAATTCCCAAATGGTGGCAGTTAAGGGATGGATTGATTTATGAGATGTGGTTAGAGAATTACGATAATTGGGATTAAGACTGATTGACTTGTCCTTGTTTAGATGTGAGCTGATTATGTGGAATGAGCCCAAGCCAGTTCCGAGGGACTATTTCCTAAAAAACGTAGCCGGAGTTGATGGGATTTATTGTTTAATTACGGATAAGGTCGATACTGAACTTCTCGATTCTGCTGGTTATACCTCCATTTTAATTAAAACTCTCAATTTTATCTCGGATAAGAAATGGAGGATAAATTAGTATTTTGTCATGATCCATTCCATAGGGCCCCAATTAAAGGTCATTGGCACGATGTCAGTAGGGGTTGACCATATTGACGTCCCAGTGGTCAAAGGTCGGGGCATCCGACTCGGTTACACTCCAAATGTACTTACTGACGCGACTGCGGAAACGACGATAGCTGTTCTTCTTGCCGCTTCCAGACGGCTCTTTGAAGCTCATGGTGAACTGATGAAGTATGCGGTTTCGAAATCCGGAAATAAAACGTAAATTTCGGTGGGAAAGGGTGGAATTTCATTAATCGTTTCGAAAACTTGTATAATTTTAGTGGTGGATGGGCCAATAGTGCCTGGGGACCCTTGTATCTCTGTGGTCACGGATTGAGTGATTCCACGGTTGGAATTTATGGACTTGGAAGAATCGGTCAAGCCGTGATGGATAGGCTAAAACCGTTTAGAGTTGCCAGGTTCATTTACAGTGGTCGATCTAAGAGAGCTGATGGTATTAATTTGTTTTAAATTTTAAATACTAACCGTTTGTGAAGAATAGAGGGATATCGAAACCTGATTTACAATTAAGTAATTTTATAGTTTCGGATGCCGAGTTTGTAGACTTTGACACTTTATGCAAGGAATCGGATTTTATAATCGTCACTGCGGCTTTGACGCCCGAAACGAAAGAGATCTTTAACGAGAGGGCCTTTTCGATGATGAAATCCAATGCTGTCTTTGTGAATTCTAGTCGTGGGGGTATGATTATCCGGATTATCGGTTTGGGATATTGATTGGGGTTTAAATAAGTTTGTCGATAAGGGAGCTTAAAATTAAAAGGTTGATTCTGTAGGAACGGTGGAACAAGATGCGTTAATAAGCGCCCTGAAAGGGAATAAGATATTCGCGGCTGGACTTGATGTCATGACCCCCGAGCCCCTTCCCCCAGGTCACGAATTGACGAAGCTCAAAAATTGTGGTATGAATTAGAGTCAAGGAATATCTTGTATTTAAGGATATTCAAATAGATTGTTGGTGTTTCAAGTTTGTTTCTGAACGAATTAGTTGTGGTGCCGCATATTGGGAGTGCGACAATTCAAGCCCGAACTGCCATGGCTATGTTGACCGCGAGAAATATTATCGCTGCTCTGGAAGGCTCTCCATTACCTGCCAGTTTGTGCTAAACATTAAAGCTTTTCGAGTGACATTGACATGATATTAAGAGCTTTAATGTAAGATAAGAATAAAACTTATAAAGAATGAATCCGACGCTCGTTTTTGATGAATCGTTGTAAGTGCTAACAAATTGCTTACCTGCAATTTAAAATTACTATAAATTGTGATCGGCTCCAATTTCCAAACTGGGGCCAATGCAATACACAATGGTACACAATTTACCCTTTAGTTGGAAATATGAAATATCTTGAAATCTCAAAAAATCCCGAAAAACCCGAATTTTGCCTGGTTTTCGAGACACATCTTAAAAATCTTATTTCCTGCGAATTTGATTTCTACGTAAGGTTTTCACATTCACATAATGGTATACAAAATTCGTCTTGATTCAGAAATTCAGATGCCATATTTTATTCCGGTTTTTCGTCACCTTCAAAATAAAGTAAAAAATTGCTGTGGGTTCTATACTAGTCTCTGTCTGGTGCTACGAAATACCAAAATTTTACATTTTATAACGTAATTGAGGAGTTTGATGTCTTGGTGTAGTATGATAATTTTGCTTCATTCATTCATTGTTACGGTTCATAGATTAAGCGGTGGGGATGACTGCTTCTGTTGTCAGCAAGTTGTCTATTTCCAATGAAATTACCATAAAACCAGAACTCATGAATAAGACCACACGAATCTATATCTCAAATACCTCTCCCTTTCCATTTTACACCTCTTATTTTAATTCAAATGATACAAGCAGAGATGGGATCGCTCCGGCAAAGTTCGCTCCGCTCCGCTCCACGGAATAAAAAAAATAAAATCGCTCCGCTCCGCTCCGGAGCGATTTCTGAGCTCTCTCGCTCCGCTCCGGAGCGGTTTTTGGAGCTCTCGCTCCGCTCCATTATCGCTCCGTGGAGCGAACATGGAGCGTTTGCTTTATTAAGCGCTCCGCTCCATTATCGCTCCGGAGCGTCTTCTTTATTAAACAAACGCTCCATTATCGCTCCGGAGCTACTTCTTTATTAAACAAACGCTCCATTATCGCTCCGTTTTCGCTCCGGAGCGTCCTCTTTATTAAACATACGCTCCATTTCCGCTCCGGAGCGTAACATACCTTTACAACTAAAAACTAAAAACTAGAGCTATTTGCCCGAAATCGTGCGGACGGACAGACAAATAGAGGGATTTATGAATTGTATTTTTCCTTGTATTAATTATGAGTAAATGGAGCGGTGGAGCGGCTTTTCTTTAGCCGCTCCGGCGCTCCACTCCGGCAAAACAAAATTACCGCTCCGCTCCGCTCTGCGGAGCGGCTAATTTTCCGGCGCTCCGAAAAATCGCTCCGTGGAGCGGAGCGGAGCGGTGTATTTTCCGCTCCGATGGCGGAGCGCTCCCATCTCTGGATACAAGGCAGTTTTCGTGGTTTGTCGGATTAAAAAAAAACTTGGTTTAATTTTCATAGAATAAATGGACCGTTCATAAAATCTTACACACTTTGCACAAATAAAAGCAACAAATCTTACAAATTTTAATTCAATTGGTTAATTGTTGAGCAATCCTCTTTAAATTACCATAAATTCTGATTGAAACCCGAAACAACGCCTTCTAAATCGGGGTTTGCATCCGTTCTTAATTGGAAGTATTAATTACTTTCATATTTTAAGCTTTTGTCTCAATTTCCCCTCCGGAAATTATGATACGAGTGTTTTAGGCTTTAGGGAGTGAGACAAATGGAACTTTATCAGTTTAACAGGCATGTCACATAAAGGGTTAAATAGTTTATACATGATTAGCTTAATATCTGTCGATTGTGCTGATGTTCCTCTTTAAATGATGTTATATAAATGGTACTTGTGCGAAGTAATTTTTTATGTAAGTGTAAGTGTAGTTGGTTTGAGGATTCCTGATTATCACCACGGAACATTAAATTTAAATCCGACACGGTTGTCTAAACCCTTTCTATCTTTATTCAAATCGTTATTCTTATTATTCGAGAATACGAGATGTTTTTCCCCTTACTAACTATTGGATACTATTATTGAGCAGAGATCCTATGTTATGTATTATTATTGTATGCCATAAATCATAATGGTTTAAATTTAAGAACCGATTGGATTTTATTTTTCATGATCCTTTTCCTCCCTCGTGTAACTTATACTAAAAGCGAGGAGTGCATCGGATTTCTTTCCAAAATGAAATAATAATATATTTATGTAGTATTTGTTTTGAAGTCTCAGCACAATATATCGGATTTTAAGTACGTACGTGGTGATATAAAAAACACCGGCTTATGTTTCATTAACCCTTCATTTTAATGGCTGTATCAGAATAGCTATTGTTGGTTCTATAGTTTTTAATTGCGTTGTTGTTTATCTTGATAAATAGTAACGTTTTAAGTTCTCCGTTATGGAATAAGGGATATGCCGGATCCGGTTACGAAATCGCTGGAATTGTAGTTTTTCGGTTCGGTTTCAACTCGAGTCTTATGCAAATTTTTAATAATTTTGCAGCGAGTGAAGCGTGATTTTGTCCAATTTTTTTTCTACTGAGAACCTCTGTCGCTTGCATGCTTTTTTATGCCTATTCTGATAATAATTGATCAATTCAGAAGAATCAGTTTTGGTTGTTTTTGTTGAGTGGACTACTCGAAAAAAATGAACATTTGCTAACAAAATCCTGATCCTGGAGAGTATATGGGATTGTAAATATTTGGGCTTGGGCTACAAATAACATTTTATGTATTGTTATGTATTTTATGTGATTAAAATATACTGGTTAAGATTTAGTTAGAACTAACCTCTTATAAAGGTGGTTATGAGGGCAATTGAGATCTGAATTCGTTAATATCGTCATTATATTCCTTATCAATATTTGTAACGGTCGTGTACTTTTCCACGTGCATTTAACAATTTAACTAAAGTGGGAGTAAAATGTTCGCAATAATCATAAACTCCTCCATCTCTTTACATTACAGTTGGGAACAAACAATAATATTTATAGTGAATGCTTGTGATTTGTTTTTGTTAGCTTCGTTGAACATATAGTTTTAGATTAATCGAGAAACATGGAAATTGGATTTTCAACGCCTATGGTTCGGCAGAGTAACAACATTAGACAAGCGATTATTTTAAATTGTAATGGGCCTGTTGAAGTATAACGTAGCGACCTGAATTAAATTGCCAGCGAATGGATCAAAAATGTCGTTTACTTCTGGTTGGATTTTAAAATTATCATGACAATAGGTTCAAAGATTCCTAATTTAGTTTTCAAATTGAAATTAAGCATAAGCTCAAAGCTACACGCTTTGAATTCGCTGAATATTTCTTGAGGCTGAACTGTAGAGGCAGAGGAGAATAACAGGATCCGTTCTGATTGAATAAATGTTTAAAGAAATTAGTAGAGAACTTGAAGGATTTTCCAATTCAGTTCACCTCGTTTCTTTCTTATTCAAATTATCCTAATTAATTATAGAGTTGATTGATCCTGGTGAGGTGGTGACAAAATTTTGAAAGCGATTTTTTCTGTATTTATCTTAATAAGTGCCCATGGGGAGTTATTTCTGGCTGGTCGTTTAAATGTATACGTAGTCCTAAATGCTTGTAATCATGATCATGAGGAATGAAAAACATGAATTTTTGTTCCATTGGAAAATAACTAAAGATTTTTCAATTTTAAAATTAGTTTTTGGATTCGTGAAACATGTAATATCAGCGTCATGTTTATATTCCTAATTCTACAGGTTGGTTAGACTTTCTATGGAACTTCGAAAATGACTAGTCAAAATTTTACAAATTCTGAAAATTAAAGCTTTTTTATGTAAGTATCGTTACGAATGGTTTGAATTGGAAGATAATCAGGTTAAGGTTTTTCAAAATATCAAAATGATACGTTTGTCACGAATTTAGTCTCTAAAGTGTCAATTTTTGTAAGAATCGTAATTTGCAAGGTAAATTGGTCTATCGACTTTTGAAATTGTAAGTTTGATTGCCAGTCAGCGAAGTTACATTTAATGGTATTAAATTTTCTTTAAGAAATAGGGATGATTATGCTGTCAACTGATGTGGGAACCTGGGAACAGGATTGTCGATAACGACTTGATGACGAAAATCGACATTAAATGAGATTGAGAGCCCTTAAATATAATAAGCTAAAAATATTGATTTTTGGTGGATAATATAACTCTGATATATATTTCTTCTTCCTTCCACGCACCATTAGTTAATTACAAAATAACTCTCCTAGTTCATTAGTGGAGAGTTTGTCTCGGGAATATGAAAACAAATATATTAATATATAGTATTTAGATGATTATCTTCGGAAGTTGTGTTGCCGATAGTCATTAAATAAGTCCCCCGTGGATATCCCAACCCCACAATCCATGTCTGTCTTCAGAGATATGTAGGGTAGAGATGGGGGGGGGGGGGGGTTTATTTAATGATTTACGGTGATTTTTGTAGATTTTATTTTATGGCTTTTGGCTAGAGAGCCTCCAACTTTGATGATCCTTGGTCGTCTCACTTGATCGCCTCTAAATTCTAAATGGCTTCATCTTTGGAAAATGTGAAATCTCGAGGGAAATCAGAATCTCATCGATATTGAGACGAATAGGTGATTGTCGATAAGTCAGAGTCCATACACTGCGTGACGTGACTAGCCAATTGATTCACACAACACAAAAGAATTTTAGGAAATTAATGATTCCTATTCACTCTCGGGTGTCTTTTCTTCACTTTATAGTCCATGTGTAAAAATTCATGTTTAATGTCTTAAGACTTGGTTTTGTTGGTTAAATGATTAAATGATTGTAGTCGGTGGTGATCTGTCATGAGGCAATGGTGAAGATGGCGACGAGGGCGAGGGCGAAAATGCCCGGGGCGACGAGGGGGCGCGGGGCGGAGTTGACGTTGAGGCATTCGGTGTTGTCGCGACTGACGGAGAATCCAGGGCGGCATTGGCAAACTTGTACGGGTGGGTCGTTCATCCTGTCCGGATGCGGCTCACGGATCACGCAGTCCGTGTTGTCGTGACATTTGACATGGTAGGGAAGTTTTTCGAGGGCATGAGGATTCGTTGACGTGTCCACGTATACGCATCGGTGGTTTGGCTGTAAAAATCAATAATAGAGACCTATTTAGTTTGGACATGAAAAAATTCGGTGTTTATTGATCGAGGGAAAAAATCGGAGGTTAAATGGGTTATGGAAATGAAAGAGTTGAGAACATGAAAACATTTCCGAAACACGATAGAAGTTTGGGTTTTATGTGAAGGAATTTGGGGTATAAAGTATCGTTTCTGGGTTATAGAATCAACACGCCGCGCGCGCGCGCCATTCATTCCTGCATGTACATCTGCGAATATTCGCCAATTTTTTGCGAAAAATGGGGAAGATTTTTGGTTTTTAAATACGTTTGCACGCTTAGAATGATTTGAATGAACGGGATTTTTCTATTCTGGTAACTTAATTTCAGTAGTGCTTGTCGCGTTCGTAAAAATCAGCGCGGCCAATTTTTTTTTAAAACGCTAAAAATTGATTTTAATATAATTTATTGAAAAATCCGAATATCGCAAAAAATAACTTCCAAACGGCCTTTTCCCAAAAATTGTGAAAGACTAACGGCCCGCCCGCGGTAACCGACCATAGCATAGCTCGCTTTCGCTAGCGGAAGCTCGCACTTCAGAACGTTTGTTAATTTGTTATTTAATTAAATTGAATGTTTAAGTGAACTTCAGATTTTGATGACATATTAAGAGATTAAGACTTGCGACTGACCATTCTGCGGCATTCACCGCTAAGTCTATCGTAGCTGAGGCTTGTGGAATCAATGCGGCACCCGCAGTAGTCTCCTTGCGAGTACTTTTGACAAATGATCCCTTTGCTCTCGTCGCACTCCTCGTCCGGAAGCAGGAATTCCCCCGGTTTCGGAATCCGGCATTTTTGACCCCAACCCACGAATTTGGGCAACTCGTAACTTTGGACACATGTCGACAGAAATAGTGTCGACACAATCAGGATCAATATCACAACACGCACCCTTAAACTCATGTCGATGCTTTTTGTCGACAGTTCACAGTTAGTTCCGATTCTTTTGCAATTTATAAGCACTTTAAGCACTTTGCAGCACAAACAGTCGATTGTCGATTACTCACTTTTTTTTACATCATCGATAACAAGCTCGTATGAATCATTGGAGGAAGAGTTTGTTATCGTTTGCCTACATAAATTTAGTTGTAGTCACATCTCACATGTCAGATATTTATATTTTTTTAACGGGGAGTTTAATACGCTATTGTCTCATTTTTTTAATAGTTTGCGTGCAGGGATGGAGTTGTTTAAACTTGTCCAATTCTATTCTTCTGTTTGATCCGATTAAGGAAAGGAGTAATAGTTTCTAATTATACTTTGGGTTTAGCACCTTGTTATAAATTAATTGGAAACGATTTGGGTGGTTATATAATATATTTGAGACTGAATTCCTCTGTCTCTCTTGGGCTGTTGAGGGTTAAATTAAGTGTGAGAAAGGTGTCGTTGTGGCGTGAATAGGTCCAATTATTCCGTACCTCTGGTTCTTGTATAATTGTCGATTAGGGTTTTAGGGTGAGTTGGACTCTGCGGATGCTGATGTTAGTGATGTTCTAGGTTTCGCTATGTTTTGTTGTGGGGCTTTTGGAGAGGAATTCTGGTTGATAACTTTGATTGTTGCTTGTGATGTGATGATGAATTTGCCCAGGTTCAGGTTACTCTACGTTTTTATTTTTTGATGTTGAGGAATGAGTATGGGAATGAAGAAGGTAAATGCTGGTCTCAAACTCGAGGTTTGTACTCTGAACAGTTGAATAAGGTTCGTTCTTCCTCGTCCTTTTTTCTCTCCTATCTGAAATTATCATCAAATTCTCAATCCCAGACCCCGTCATTTATTTAACCACTTGATAGAGGCGTAAACAGGGCTTATTTTGACCATAGTGAACCTTGTTTTATAAACTGTTGCAATCTCTCACCCGAGGACACGATTCTGTATTACTTCGCCCCGGACAGGGTTCCCTTTTGATTCGGTCCAGAACAGGGTACCGGGTTACTTGAGATTCTGCTGGAGTCCGTCTTACTTCACCCCTGAAACAGGTTAAGATAATTTGTTACTCTCGGACGGATATGGATTAGAAGTTATCAATTTTGTATCCGGAATTTGTGATTACTGTAACGTAACCCAGTATACTAACGTCACTGATATGAATGACGGAGATTGATTTTCGTGGAATTTTAATGTGTTTTTTCGACAAATTGTTTCTTGAGGAAAATATTTGTTTTTTGGGGTTAGCTAGCTAACACTCAAAGCAATGTTTCAGAGTTTTTGTGGTGTCTCTGTACCAAGTTATTGGAGTTATGCAATATTTGAGGTAACTGAATTGGGCCGATTGGTGATTAGGAATATTAAGAAATCGGGATTGGGAAATGTAAAAACCGGTTATGGAGAGACGAGATAACCCTGTCGCAACCCCTTATGTACATTGAAGTAATCCGATGAGCCGAATTCCACACGTCTCCTTAGCTCTTAAATGTCCTTACGGCCCTGATGATATTGCATTCTCACTGATTCTATATGCTAACAACGTTTGTAACTTTGATATGTACTACGTACAAAAGAGGTAAATTGATATAGGAAAGTGGAGAGGGAGGAGTAAACTATATCCTACGTCTAATATACACTATATGCCAGTTTGTTTTTTAGCATTTTTTTCTTTAGTATCAAAAGGGAGTGATAAAAGAGACTGTGATTTGAGGGTTTATTCTGTGCTAAGGGGGTGGGGTTCTGAATTTGGTCGGAATGGCCTATGGCACTGAAATACTGACTGATGCCACTTGTGGTTTTTGGAGGGGATTCAGTTGGAGGAAGATGCGTTAAATGCAAAACTTGTACTCTCAAAGCTAAAGTACCATATAACATAACATAACAAGCAAGTTAGAATTGAGTGTCCAGATCTCATTTCCTCAATAGTTTCTGTTTAATATAGTGGGTATTTCTGTAATTTTCTGTTCCAGGCTGTATTAAAGGATTGGTCGTTTTTTAAGAGACTATAGAGGCTATATAAATACTTTTCGAAAATTGTTTTAAAAGAACAAAAACTGTGAAAGTTGAAAATTTCTAATAATTTGAGATTTTAAAATATCAGTTTCATAGAATGGGAACAGAATTTCATATGGCCTAGCCCCTTTGTTAGTGGTCTGTAACATGTTTATGTAGATACTTATTGTATGTGAAAGGACGTTGTTGTAAAGGTTGAGAAAAATGCAGTGATTAGTAGAAGTTATAAAGCTAGAATGCTAAGTTACTGGTCAGGGTCCGAGTCTTTGAATTCGTTTCAAGTTTCAAGCAACAAGTGTTGTTTATTAAGTATCGGAGATACTTTATGCGAACGTTTGGTGACCGTCCGTCCGTCCGTCCGTCCGTCCGTCCGTCCGTCCGTCCGTCCGTCCGATTTTCATTGTTGGCGCTCTAACTTTCGAACGCTTCAACTTTTTCAAATTTTTTTTTCAGAAGTTGGTCCTATGGATCGTAATACAGGCTAAGTTCGAAGATGGGCGAAATCGACCACACCCACTGGGGTTTGCCCATCTACCCCAATGTTAAAAAACCACCACCACCTTACATGTACTACTATATTGTGGTATTACATGCCCCTATAGACAATACCTTCATACCATATTCATGAATATATATATATATATCGTCACCGTCTAAGCTGTACACATATAGGGGACGACGCCCACTCACCCCGGGGCGCGCCCCGGGGCGCATTTTGGGGCAAATTGAGATTCTAACGCTATGTTGTAGTCACATAACGTACGATGTTGTAGACACATACGGGACGACGCCCACTCACCCCGGGGGGCGCCCCGGGGCGCATTTTGGGGCAAATTGAGATTCCAACGCTATGTTGCAGCCACACAACGTACGATGTTGTAGACACAAACGGGACGACACCCACTCACCCCGGGGCGCATTTTGGGGCAAATTGAGATTCCAATGCTATCTTGTAGCCATCGGATAGGCTGTCACATTGACATGTGTGTGACCACTCCAACTTCCCTCAAGGGTCATATTCAATGACTCTCAAGGTGACATTCTAATTTCAATGGTACATGAACACTATCGCAACGTCAATTAGGTTGACATGTGTGTGACCACTCCAACTTCCCCCAGGGGTCATATTCAATGACTCTCAAGGTCACATTCTAATTTCAATGGTACATGAACACTATCGCAACGTCAATTAGGTTGACATGTGTGTGACCACTCCAACTTCCCCCAGGGGTCATATTCAATGACTCTCAAGGTGACATTCTAATTTCAATGGTACATGAACACTATCGCAACGTCAATTAGGTTGACATGTGTGTGACCACTCCAACTTCCCCCAGGGGTCATATTCAATGACTCTCAAGGTGACATTCTAATTTCAATGGTACATGAACACTATCGCAACGTCAATTAGGTTGACATGTGTGTGACCACTCCAACTTCCCCCAGGGGTCATATTCAATGACTCTCAAGGTCACATTCTAATTTCAATGGTACATGAACACTATCGCAACGTCAATTAGGTTGACATGTGTGTGACCACTCCAACTTCCCCCAGGGGTCATATTCAATGACTCTCAAGGTGACATTCTAATTTCAATGGTACATGAACACTATCGCAACGTCAATTAGGTTGACATGTGTGTGACCACTCCAACTTCCCCCAGGGGTCATATTCAATGACTCTCAAGGTCACATTCTAATTTCAATGGTACATGAACACTATCGCAACGTCAATTAGGTTGACATGTGTGTGACCACTCTAACTTCCCCCAGGGGTCATATTCAATGACTCTCAAGGTGACATTCTAATTTCAATGGTACATGAACACTATCGCAACGTCAATTAGGTTGACATGTGTGTGACCACTCCAACTTCCCCCAGGGGTCATATTCAATGACTCTCAAGGTGACATTCTAATTTCAATGGTACATGAACACTATCGCAACGTCAATTAGGTTGACATGTGTGTGACCACTCCAACTTCCCCCAGGGGTCATATTCAATGACTCTCAAGGTCACATTCTAATTTCAATGGTATATGAACACTATCGCAGCGGCAAGATCATCACATATTTTCATAATTGATTTCACATTTCTGGATAATATTTCTGTTATTCATCTCCGATACTTTCCTATATCCATTGATATGGTTTATTAGTAGTCTAGTTGTAAGCCTATATATAGCAGTCGGTTATATGGTTTTGGACCATGCTTATTGTTAGACACATATTATTAATGGCATACACTTGATTTTATAGCTTTGGACATTTGAGCCTGGGATTTGTAACTTTGGAAGGGGAAGAAAGAACCCCAAATGTTGAAAGATATGTAGATTATAAAATAGATTTAGATTAAGAGGACCAGATTAGACTGTTTGTGGACCAGTCCGGGTTTATCTTAAACCGTCTTTAGAATCTATAAAAGTTAAACAAGGAATTTCTCACATAAACTTCAGGTTGTGGACGAGAGGTTTGGGGGTGAATGGGTTGACGGTTGACTTAAATGTATGGAATTTGATGATACGCACACTGTGTAAAAGTTTCTGAAATTCTGGATTTGGGAGGCTTGTGTGAGTATTCAGTACTTGTAAACTGCTTATCATAATTCGATAAGAATATGAGGTCATGCGAGGATATTTGTTTGTTATGGTATCAGTTACACAGAAACAGTTTGTATACAGGTCAAAATATGCACTTTGCCCACTGCCAATGGACACTAACAAATTACAAAATACATGTAGTTATATATTTAAGTTTGGCAATTCCACTATGCTGGCTCGGAAAATCAGGATTTTAGCTCTGAATTGACATGTTGAGGTTAAAAGGTCACGGTCGGTCTGTTTTAGAAATTAGGAGCGGTGAGAAGGCAAAAAGGTGAAGGGAAAGAAGGTTTTCTCTTTTTCATCCAAAAATAGATAGAGTTAACATTAGAGGAGCCATAAAATAGTATTGACGACAAGGCGAGCCTTTTCCCAAAATCCAAACGGGAGTTTACTTTATGAATACTCAATCGCGTCGCTTCTGACCTTTCTCCACGTGTTGATTTACAGGGCTAATAAACTCCAAAATCATGATTTTCGTAATGAGCAACAGCTTAATTAATTAAAATGAATTTTTATTGTTAGCCGAGGCTTTAGTTCACTGAAATTATGTATCGACTTTATTAAAGTGCGTTGGAACGTCCAACGCGCTGATTTTACCGCTTTAATTCTGTCTCAGCCCAGTAGTGTGCACGAGTATTTTTTGCATCCCAAATATAAGTGGATGTAATGTTTAGGGAAGCGTTTTTTCTTGGTTATTATGTTATTAGCTTGTAAAAGTAGGGTAAATATATGTACTTTTTTTTTTACTGGAGTCGAAGTTTGTTTGTTGATCAAGGGAACTTGTATTTGTTTATGGCTGACTGATGATAAATAATCGGGTCTGGTCTTGGAACCTCAGGAACCTGGTTCGTGGCTTGATTGTGAACTGACGATGACACTTTCCAGGTGACTCTTGACTAGATATATTTGAGGGGAAGGTGGGCTTTAAATGGTTAATGGGTTTTGTACTGCATGCAGGCGGAATTTGGATGCGGGATACATTATCCATAATTGGGTTCGTTTCAGAGCTAGAGGACTGGATTTTGCCAAAGAAAGAGTGGAATCTATATCCTATCTATTATCCCAGAACTCATACATTATAATATATTAAGCAGTTAGGGAAATTATATGGAGAGTCGAGGTAAGTAGTTGTGCCCGTTGGGGGTTAGTCTTTTACGAGTTGACCTCAAATTGTCATGGATTTGGGGATTTAAGGATGTACCAGTCCGAATGCTTAATATAATATGAGGTATTTTAAGAGTTTGGTAGAGACTCGGGAGGCTATATCCTCGTGTCAACTTGTTTATTTATACCATCCATCTCTTTAACCTCTCCAGCTCCAGCAGAGCAGAGGTTAGAGTTTGTCTGGAAGGGAATTGGGTTTAAAGTGTTTAATTTTTATTTGTTCTTCAATTTAGGATTGCTGATTTTGATGGGATACCGGGCAAATATAGTTTAAAAAGATGCAATGGGTTCGATTACGGTCCAAAAGAATTAAGCGTATTTTTATGATACTCGACGGCCGGCTAATATCTCTTATGCGTTTGGTGTTCCACCATCCTGAATCTACAAATAAATCCGCTTCAAAAGCTACAATTGACAGTTTACATCGTCGAAATGTGGGTCCGGGACATCCCTAAAACAGTATGCAAGCATGAGCCGTTGCTTTGCATGGGAAATAAATTTCTGAGAAAAAACGTGTCTGGAGCCCTACAATAAGGCTCCTTTTGTATTTTGGGAGGTTTGGTTCCCAGGAATGTACTTTTGTTCCATACTGATCCCGAAATGAACTTGCGATAATAAAAATAAAAAGTCGATTGTCGATAACAGACAGTTGCTCCACATTGACTTGGTTATTTTTTATGATTAGTATCTTATGAATAGGCTGACTTGACTCCTTATTAGTCCTAAGAATGGGTTTTTTCGAGAGGTCCCTGAATTCAAAATCGGCTACTTTGATGGATTGGTTTCCTTTCTTGTCAGATTGGAATTCGAACTAACCTGTTGTTCGGGGTTCCAATAACTTTAATAACTAGAATATAGTCTGAACCTGAAGAAAAATGTCAAAAATAATTGGTGTTTTAACGAGGGTGAACTGTAGTAAACATAATATTGGAATAGGAATTTAGGGAAAGTAGCTTTTATTTCTGAAGCGGAGGAATGATTATCGGGTGATCATGTCGAGGTAAAGTGAACATTAACGAGCTCCTCTCGTCTTGTTTGTCTCCACTATTTGGAAACCTATTTGCACATTTTTGTTCAAATATTTACTCTTTTTCAAAAGCATTTTTCAGTTAATTCCAGCCCCTTGCTGATTGGATTCAATTCTTACGTATCAGTATCACACATTCTGCATTTATAATACCCAGACCTCATTCACAAGATTATATCAGCCTCAAACTCTGACTAAGGGCTGAGCTAAAGCATTCATTTTACAATTAATATTTCATTGTAATTACTCTTTTAACGGGGCTGAGAAGTTAAGTTTAAGTGACTTCTCGAGTAGCTACTTTACTATTTACTTTAATGTCAAGATCACATTTGTCATGTTTGATAATGTAGGGGTGGGGAGTTATTCCGGGTGGATGTTAAAAAAGGCCCTGAAATCTAATAACGAGTTTTCTCGTTGTTACTATTAAGAAAAATGATAACCAACCCAATTTTTTTAAACTTTTTCCCGCCCCCAATGTTAGTTAAAGGGGAGAAGGTGAAAACCCGCCAAGAATTCTGTCCTACGTATGTCTGTTATAAGCAATATATATTATGCAAGGCAGGATAAATAATTTGAGCTGTAAATGACAGGGGGAAGTCGTCAAGTAATTATGGGATTTTAAATTTTGTAAATGAGAGAAGTGCATGTAATTTTGTTTGTGTGTTCAATTCCTGAAATTATTGGTTTGCAGTTATCACCATTTCTAATTTCCTGTACTGCTTTAGTGCTTTAGGTTTAAATTACTGAGGAAGTGGTTGGGGGATTTTCAACCAATTCAACCTTATCGGTTCTGTTTGTGTGTAAATACGCATTATATGCCACTCGAGTCAAGCCAGTTTGAAGAGGGACATGAAGTGCTATTAGCCTTATCATGTTTCACGATTTTTTCCAATAAATAATATCAAGAAAACAAGGATTTAGGGCACTTGGGTTGTTGGGTTAGGGATCTTTATTGATTAAATGGTTTCTGGGCAAAGGTTCGGTTTTTTAGGAAAAAAGCGGATAAATATGCAATGAGCTGAGAATGTGTAAATTATTGATGGAGTTTTTGAGGATTTTAAGGGAAGTTGAAGGGTTTAGCTTTACAGGTGGTTAATTATGACTGATGAGTCTGACGAGGAACAAATGAACGAGGAGACATGAACATGAAATACATTATTAATCGGCTGGCTCAACATTCTCTACGCATTTTGCGGACTCCGAAGCTTATTTTGATATGAAATGCGGATTATGTGACAGTTTTGGACCGTGCTTAAAGCACGTCTGACTTTGACACTATTTAAGGAGCAAGGCACTCAAGAGCCCCATTGATATAGCAAAGCTTTGCAATTTTTTTGTACCATTATTTTCTTCGTTTCAATGCGATTGCAATGGTATATATGACAATCACCACTGCTTTCGAATCGAAATTGTGAAGAAAATTGAGGGGAAAGGAAGGGCGCGAGAGGTTTTTTGTTAGCAAAAAGGAGTGCGAGTGGAGTGAGCGTGAGAAGAAAAAACCCCGAGATTTTTCCTTTCTCCGCCCCTCTTCCTCCAACTTCCAAGGCTCCCTACAAATTCCAAACTTTATTTTTTGCAACCCTCAAAGTTCCCATTTTCAACTTTGGCTGAATTTATTTTAATCTCCTCTGATCTTCACATCTTCCTTAGCTTTATTCTATTCCTTTTAATAAGGATAATAATACTAACAAAATCGAAATATGCAAAAAATAAAGTTTGGAATTTGTAGGGAGCCTTGGAAGTTGGAGGAAGAGGGGCGGAGAAAGGAAAAATCTCGGGGTTTTTTCTTCTCACGCTCACTCCACTCGCACTCCTTTTTGCTAACAAAAAACCTCTCGCGCCCTTCCTTTCCCCTCAATTTTCTTTACAATTTCGAGAGCAGTGGGAATTGCATTGTCATACATGATACACACCATTGCAATCGCATTGAAACGAAGAAAATAATGGTACAAAAAAATTGCAAAGCTTTGCTATATGAATCGAGCCAACCCCTCTTCAGAAGAGTCCCGGAATAAGTCCCCATCTGTCCTTAAAAAAGTATATCCACTTTTTGGTATTTTGAAGATTTTTCATTAAAGGGAAGTTTTCCGTCCTTTCGAATAACTCCCCATCCCTACAATCGTTTGAATGCTAAACCTAATCATTTTTATCATTTTCGGAATTCTAAACGTAAAAAATGAGTTCTGGAGACATTTTGTAGTATTTAGTTTGAGTAAGGGGCCTGTTAACTATCTATATGAATCGTTGTAAGACACTGGCAAAGTTTATGGATGCCTCTCCTTCGCTTAAGGGGATTCTCTGTGACGACAGAGGCTAGTGACGTCACCAGCTTGTCCGCCTAAAGACCAATGTTAAATTTCAAATCGCTACTAGTCGCTCAATACTTAACCAATTTAGTTGAATCATTTTTCTAAATCATCACAATAAAATAGCCTTTTATTTGTCCAGAGGAATTTTTGAAAAAAAAGGCACTATAAAAAGTTATAATAACCGACAGATAATAAAAATTACGAATTTTTTAAACCAAGACAATATAAAAATTTCTCTGGACAAATAAAAGAGTATTTTATTGTGATAATTTATAAAAATAATTCAACTAAATTGGTTAAGTATTGAGCGACTAGTAGCGATTTGAAATTGAACATTAGTCTTTAGGCAGACAAGCTGGTGACGTCACTAGCCTCTGTCGTCACAGAGAATCCCCTTAAGAAGTAGTGGAATAAAGTAAGATAGAGATAATTGATTTTATTGAATGTTATCTGGATATGTGGTAAATGTAGATAGGTTCATTGGGTCATTTTTATTCATTCATTTATGATCCTGTCCTGTCCTTCAGTCTGGCTCTTATTATTCATGGCTTATAGTTTATGGGGAATATTTTATAGAGCAATATACTTCCAAACGCGCGGAGGCAAGGAAGTAGTGGGCAGGGGCTTGGATCGTTTTGGGAAGCGGAGCTATTTCACCGAATTATTTTGTTGTAAATCTTACAAATCTACCAAAAACATTCGGTTTTTTGTGATATTTCTCAGAAACAATTTCTAGTTAAAACTGGGTTTATTTATTGGGTATATCACATTTTGCAATCTAAAATGCAAACATTATTTTTACTGTTTTCGGGCATCTCTATCCATCCCGGCATATCTGAATATCCATCAAACAGATCCACGCATAAACATATATTTTTATAGACGTCAGTAAACCCGAAAACCGCTTTTCGGGGATTTACCCCAAAAAGGCTGCCTTGCAATAGCGGTTTTTATTGCCAATTTAGAATCGGAATCTACATAAAATTCTCGATAAAATGGTATAACATTTCGTCGGCATTGAAACAACTTTATTTATCCATGCATGCCATTGTATTGTAGTAGTATATTTGTCATAATCGCATAGGTAATCTTTGAGGATTACCTTATTCAGATCTGAATTTAAAATTCATAGCTATGTAAGGGAATGGATGAAAGTTGAGAAATGGGTTTGGTGTTAGATACTGAATTATGGATGGTCTATCTATCAACAACTCCATTCTCTCTGCCAAATACCAAATAATAATATTATCGATTGAAATATACTCATAAATCACGCTTACAAAAATATAACCATTTCTCATGTTCTCAGATCCTGGCATTTTGAAACCCATTTCATGGAATCAAAAAATAAGCATTAAAAACGGTTTACAGTTTCCGTGAACATATAAAACTGTGGTTATACAACTCAAAATAAAATATGTTCATTAAAGAAATTTCCAAGAATCCCGTATCCCATTTCAGTCCTTCATTCATCTCGAGTTAATAAGGGCTGATTAAGACTGGTTTGAATTAATTAAAATACAATATGGCACACATCCATCCAGAATAAGCGGATGAAATGTCTGTTTTATATTTGAGATCGACAGATTTGTAATCTGTTATTTAGTTGCATAGTGATGTGGAACAGATCTGCATCTGGCTGGACTATCCATTCAAGTGGAATTAATTCCTCTTGTACGTTTCAGAAAAACATTAAAACTTGTCCCTAGAATAATAAATACTATTTCTGTGCATCTGTTTGTTTGGCATTGATAGTTGATGTTGATACACAGGCCTGCTTATGTTTTGGCAGATGATTGTGGCCTTAAAATATTAATTTTATAAACCACGAGTCGGTCTCTTGGAATGGATTTCATTTTAGGCAGTGAAGGGTTTAACATTACTATCCGAACGGAAACGGGAAATAGTTGAGGCTTATTTTTATTGCAGTTCGGGTTTGGCTGTTTTGACTATAATTGGCATAAAATTCGGCTTGGCTTGGCATCTTGAAGGCAAATGTGAAATAAATGAAGAGCGAAGGTTCTGTTCAAGTTATATAGGGACATATTTCAGGCCGTAGCACTCCATTTCCTGTAACCGATTATGGGTTTTTATTAAATGAATGGATGATTTATACATTTTATACAGGAAATGAATCTTTTATTTCCATTCTAAATTGTAGCATTTAAAGCGATATTTGCTCTCGTCGGTGAGGAATTACGTAGTCGTCGTCGTGTTGAGTTACGGTGACGTCTTCGATAAGCGACTAAAATTTGCTTTGTTTGTTCTGCTACGTGTTTTAGCTTTCAAAATTGTAAAAACATGATCCATGGTTTGCAATTTGCATGGATTGAAGGAGGCGAGTATTGATTTTATGGGGATTCATGAGTGCCAATAATATTGCGGATATCGTAAGAGCGGAAAGGAAGTACAAGGCGGATAAGAAATGGATACGGATAATATTAGAGTACATTGAATGTACTAGATTCAGTGAGTACCGCATCGACTCTATTAAGACTCGATTCGATATTCCACTCAATAGGGCAATAATATTTTCATCTCGAGAGTGTTGAAGGATGTTAGGCAAATCATTTGTTTGTGCAAGTCCATGTGGAGATTCAACGTTCATTTTTTTACGTCCCTAAATCAATTCCGCACTTTTCTCCGACTTAAATAGGCTTCAATTGGTTTTAAGTTTTACGATCATTTCTTGCCTATTAAGATTTTAAGACGCCTGTGTGTGAGGGGTTTATATTTAGGTCTAATGAAAGCAATCTTTATAAATGCAATCGTGTGTGACTGTGACTGGAACGGAAACTTGAGCTGGGGGCTATCGGCTAGGGCTGTTTTTTATTGACTTAGGCTTGAGTTGAGGGTGAGAATATTGTAATTTAGTAACAATGCTTTTAAATGGAGGAGAATTTTAAATGGTTATGTGTATGCGATTGTAGTAGTTTGCACTAATAATGAATGGTATAATTTTGTAATGATTTTCAGAGGGTGAGGAAAGAGGATGGCTTCCCTCGAGGAGAAGATTCTAGACGGTCCGAGGGAGAACTACTGCAGCAGCAGCGAAGGTGAAGATGACCGAGAAGATGACCCTCAGGAACTGGCCGAACGAAGTCGAAATAGTAAAAGTAAGGGGGAGGAGCCGACACTCGAACCCGGCATGCCACCCCCACCGCCTGCAAAATGGGGCGGAACGTCACAAAACACGGGACCAAAAGGAGTCCTCCGGGACTGGGAATTGTACAAAGAACACGAAGCCTTCCTTCGAAGAGAAAAGGAACGCGAACTCGTTGAAATGGTCAACGCGCGGTCCCTCACTTGCAAAACCGACGCGGAAGACGAGCAGACAAAAGCGGCGATGGCGAAATTGGCACGAGAGATCGAGGAAGTTGACCTCGACGAACGGCTCATGTCCGACAAGGTCTTGGAGCAGTTCGTGAAGAAACGGATGGACCTCATGATGCAAAATCAGGGTGCCCAGAAACCGAGCTTTGGCCAAGGACTCGTCGATATTCAGAACGGGGACGGGTTCCTCAAAGTGATCGACGGATCCAATCCCGCCGTCTCCGTCGTCATTCACATCTACGAAGACAAGCTAGCGGAATGTGTAAAAATGAACGACTGCCTCGAGAGCCTCTGTGCCCCTTATCCCAATGTCCAGTTCTGCAAGATCCGGGCCAACGCTGCGGGTGTGAGCGCAGCGTTTCGAGCAAAAGGGATTCCAGCGTTGCTGGTCTACAAAGGGGGTCATCTCATTGGGAACTTCATTCAGTTGACGGAGGAGTTGGGGACGGACTTTTGTACGGGGGACGTCGAGAACTTCCTCATCGAACACGGGATGTTGGAGGATCAGAATAATATCCCAGCTTTGCTTGCGAAAAAGAGAATGAAGACGAGTCAGAGTGGCAGTAATTCTTAGGGACATTAGTTGAATAGTTGGAATAGTAATAAGGATTCATGGTTTTGAGAACTGTGATTGTTAATTTGTAATATTAGCCTTTTGTTCTTTAAACGATCTCTGAGCTGAATTTAAGAGTATGCAATTTTGTAAAAGACTTTCCTGTTCCGCGTCGAATAATCCTATATGTGACCTTCCAGCCTTTTGCTTAAGTCGTAAACTGTTATTGTAATTAAAAACCATATTGACTGGGACTTGTAATAACTATCGTGTTTAATGGATTCATGATCTTTCCAGTTTATTGAGAATGGGTATGAATTATTCAAGGAGAGACAGAGGATGCATTGGAGTAATTAGTTAAATATATTGGATTTAAACTGTAAGCGTGTTATTATGATTCTAGCTTATAGGAAATATATAGAGACTGTAACCACCTGAAAGGTTTACCCACTAGGCCTCTTGTATTGTGCCAAGTTTTTTATTTGTTTTAATCAATCGGTCCGGTCCCAGCAATAGCAATTATTTTTGGCTATTAATGCCAGGGTTCTTACCAAAACGGCAGGATAATTAATGAATCTGTACGGTTTATAAGAGCGATTTGATATATTACCGGAACGGTAGTGGCATAAACCTGTATTTTGGAGTCTGTCGAGTGGGTAAACCTTTGAAAAGTTGGTGGATGAAACGGTGATTTTTATTGGAATTTTGTTTTTAAGTGAAGTAACTCGTGTCTCTGCATTTATTGAACCCTGCAATCACAAAATTGGTAATTGTAAATTGATGTTCAGGGACTGACTGCCTCGTTAATCCTTCCATATCTAAACTCCTCTTGGGTGTTCAAGAAATCATTCACCACGAAATCTTGTTAAAAAATAAATCATGTATAAATATATATTGCTACCGCTTTTAAAATTTTAAATACGATCTTATATGATGTCATTCTAATTCCTAGCTCGAATAATAATCATCTATCGCTTTAGAATCTAAAAATATTCAGAGTCTGAATTTCTCACCCTCGCCTCGTCTTCAAGAGGAATTAGAGGATTATCTTTGTAAATCTGTGTTTAGGAGTAGCCCATTGTATGCAAATTATAAAACATCAGCTATTCCTTAAATTATTTTAATTTTTATTATGAACATTGTGTTGAAGAATGCTAAGGGATTTGGTGGCTTGTTAATTTCCATATTTCCATACTCCTAATATAAGAATGTGGTGGAGGTGAGGTCGTTTGTCTGTACTTAACGTTAAATCTTCTTTCCAATTAAACTGCTTCAGTTAGTTAGGATTTTAATGTTTAAAACATTATTACTTAGAAAAATTACTGAACCAAAGGAAGTAATGAGCTATCCTTTGACGGTGTATATAAACTACTTTCCATGTTTGATGTACTTCCGAATGCTACTTATAATTTAGTCAAATTGACTATATTTAAATACTTATGAATTAGACCCAACTGGTCAGGTGCAGAGGTCTTTGAATTATAATTTTATAATTATGTTCATTGGAGGTGTTTAAACTTTCAAGATGTAGTTAATTATTATTGTATATTACATTATTTTTTAATGACCTTTAAAGGAATTGGCTTGAAATGGATGGTTCTGCTTCATCAGTGTAATCTAAGTACAAAAATTGTTGTTTTTCAGAATGTCAACCTGATGACTGAATTGCAATAAAATGAGCATAATTAATGTAGTCTAGTGGATTTTTAAAATTGATTATTTTCACACTCTAATACTCTGATCTTATCTCCAATGCACATATGAAACAAGACTTATTAAAAAATGCATACGGATTTATTAGATTACAATGTAGAAGCTAAATTCTTATAGAAATCGTAATAGTGCGATAAGTAAGCGGGTCGGGTCTATAATTAAATACGACTCATGTAACAAATTTTTAAATATTCTTTAGCATTCGGTTATTATTTGATGGAAGGGAAGGCGTTGTAGTGTTTGTTTAATGCTCCATATAGCATAACTTTTAAATGATATTGGGTTTTAAAAATGCATAGGGTATCAGCCTTACTTTGTTCGGGAAGGAGTTACGACCAATGATAGCGTGCATCTGACGAACAAGGGGCCTGGAAATGGTGTTCGTTTTCGATTACAATCACTTTATCGAATCAAATACTTTAAAACTCATTGCATACTTTATTGTTCAGAATCTTTAGTAACATTCGAAGACAAGCAGTCCTTGCTTGTCCATTGTAAATACAAATATTAAATCATCCTAGAAGTGAACCGACAAAAAAATCATGTAATGACCGATTTTCGGCTCTAACTTGAATAGAATCGATTGCTTTGGCTATTCTATGAAGCATTTAACTGAGAGTCGAGTTCGGAATCAGTTGATAAAAATGTCAAATTGTCACCGAATAGATTATGGATTGAAAATGTCAACGTTTCAGCTATTTTTCTGTATATTCCTTCTGATTGGGAAGGAGTTTTGTTCTGGATCTGAAGATTTATTTGTTCCAATCGCTCGGATCGAAGGAACCCAGTTGTACTCCGGCCTATTTTATGAAATGGGGATGAAGTCATTTCCACATGGTAATTGGTTCTCGAAATAGAACCCCATGGGGATTTATTTAGAGAAATGCGGTATAATTGTACAGTCTTATTTAACGATTTATTGGACCCTCTAAGGTTGGGTAACGTGGACACCATTGGAAACGTCGGACTCCTCGTCCAAGTACGTGCAAATTGACATTGAGCCTGGGGACCTGGAAAACATGAGAAGAGGGGGCTCCATGTACGATGGGATTCTATGGGCCTTTGTCCCCATCGACGATCACATCGACAATTACAATGAAACTGGCTTCTACACTTTGAGGTGCAAGTCATTCCCAAATGGCATCGCCGACGTTACGGTAATTCCGCATCTTTAGGATATCACAGTATAAGTTGCTAGTTTTAGCCCAGTCAATTGGGCTTATATCATCGCGCAGGCCGTGTGTCCTCCTAATCCTTGTGCACGCATTATCTTTGGATGGAACCACACTAAAATTCTGAAATTTCGCACAAATTTGCAACCCACCTTGTAGATGAAACCGAAACAAAGTCAACTATGATATTCTACCCGTTCAAAAGTTATAACCCAAAAACCCCTTCGGGTCTATGGTAACTAGATGGTTTTTGTCCCCCAAAAATGATTTACATTGTATTCTTATGGGGACAACATACAATTTTTGAAATTTTCAACTTCCATAAAAATATAGTTTGCACACTCGGATTCCGATGCAACTTCACACATGCATTTATTAGGTCATAATGATTAACCTGTAAAAGTTTCATATATGCGTATATTTCAAAAATGACCCTTTCTGGTCATTCTACCTGAACTACTTTTTCAATGTATTCTTATGGGGAGAACGTATAATTTTGCCTTGCTGGAAAAGTTGAAGCTTTACTTTGTATTGACTGGGCTTTATTGGCTGCTTAGAGTAGGTTTTTTAAACTATTTGAGAGGTGGGGACTTATTTCGGGGGAGTTAATATTTCGCGGAAAAGTCCTAGGATATTATAATATTTAACTTGGTAATAATTATAGAGTAAAATCAATAAAATATTTGAAAACTATGTAAATGAATGGCATATTTTTTCATGCTAGGCTTCATATCATTTACTGACCTTCCAAAATAAATCCAATAATTGGCAAAATTAAAAATGAGCCCATGAAGAGTGACTTGGATTGGCTAGATTAGGGTTTGCATTCAAGCTTTTGCTTTATTTTATTTAATTTTAAATTCACATTTAGGCCGGATAAGATTTATCACAATTGTAATTGTAAGGGTCAAGTTTGCCTATATTCTGTGATTTTTAGCCCAAGTTGTCCGATGGGTACAATTACGTAACCGTGAGAAAGAATCCGGGATCGGAAGAGAAGGTTTTATGGAAACCCGTAGCGACTTCAGCAGAAGGTCTCTATTTGCTGAAGACGGACAAGTACCCGAACGGGTCCACTACCTGGACGTCTGTGAAATACGGTCAATATTCTCACTACATTCAAATGGACAAAAAAGTTGAGAATATTCCAAAATACACGGAGGGTGGATCATGGTACGGCGACAGTTTATTTCGACTGACGTTGCCGCAGGGGTTGACGTTGACGTGGATCGTTGAGGATTTCCAACTCAGCAAACCTCCGGAAGTGAGTCACAGATTCCAAGCCGAAATACGACGACGGATTATTGAGCACAAAGTTGAGAGGAACGAGGGCGGTACTGGTTTCAAGACATTTAGCGACAACCGGTATGATGATGAAAAATAATTAATGATATTGTAAAAAATTGCTATTATGAAATTACATGCAAATTCGTGTTAAAAAATGTATCTTTTTAAATATCCACCAGCATTTCGGGGCTCAAACATGCCCCCACTCCAATTATTGTTATTTTATCGTATTTAACTATCGTTATATAGGGTTATCGACAATCTATTCAAGTTCCATTGGGACAGTTACAACTACAACGAGTCTTTGCTGAAATCGGTTAATCGGATCGGAGGGAGTTTGTCCCTCTACGACCTGACCTCCGTCCCTTTGGACGGGATTTTTCACACCGATTCGAGTTTCTTGGAATTAAAAAAATCCAACACCCTCGTCTTCAAAAATCAAATGAAGTTCAACAAAGAAATCGAGATGAAGGTTTTTGAGAAGACGTCCACTCTCGTCACAATTTCATACGATATCATGGAACTTGACATTCCTGTACGAGGAATCCTAAGGGTAAAAAATAATAAGGAAAATAGTGTGAATCGGGTCTATTTTCATGAAAATTCGAATTTGATTTTTCGAAACTGTTGTTTTATTCGAAAATCGAGTGGAAAATGTAAAAGAGGGATTTATATTTCCACCATTTCCAGGTCTCCTGTCTTGTCGATAGATTTCGAGGAGATTTATCGGGGGTTCAAAAAGGGGGGTTGCCCCGTGGGGTTCTTGTCGAACTTGTAAAGGACAAGACCATCGCCCTCGATTCCGCTCAATTTGACGAAGACTCGGAGGTAGTGCTCCCGATTTCGGGAAGACTCAAGGGTTCCATCGTCACCGATGTTGTCCTAACTGCAGAGATGGACGATACACTCCAGAGAAATCAGTTCTAATGAATAAATGGCGACTGCCGTATTTTTAAGATCCATCCCCTGGGTTTTTTAATCATATTTTTTTTTGTTTAATTCAAATTTTTGCTAAGATTTAAAATTCAAAATAGCAAAACGTTAAAGTTGGAAAGATATGTCAGTGGAGACTGGTTGAAGCTTGAAGCAGTACTTATTAGAAAGAACATTTATTTTTGTTCATTTAGAGGGGCTTGAAAACAGCGATGCATCTGGAATTATAAATGCAATATATACCAAAAATTATGAAAATCGGGTGGGGTTTTAATAATTTATTTTTTTATCATTTACATCGCATAGAAATTGTCCATTATTGGTGTTTTTGTTTTAGTTCGCACTTTATCACCAGTCAATGGGTATCAAAGATTATTTCACAATTACTCAATAACATGATCTATTGAAATAAATAAATATGAAAGAACAAATGTTTGGGGATATTTTTATGTTTAATTTTACAATGAAAATGAATGGGAGGATTGACGTTGATAAAATATTAAGATAAGATATTTTAGAACATTTTGAACTTTAAAGTCGAAATAATGTTAAAGGCAAACTCGAGAATAGTAGATAAGAGGTGAGGTGGTGATCTTTAATTTTTGTTAGGAAATGTGCTGAATTTGTAAATGGCTTTATGACTGTAGACTTCTCCAGGTCTTATCACGGGGTCCGGAAAGTTGGCCTGTATTTAAAATTTAAACGATAGTTTAAAATTTAAATACTTGTAAATCCTGATTTAATTTTTAAAATATAGAAATAATAAAATGCTTAAAACTACGTGATTAATTGCATCGGGATAGTTCTGGGTTTCGAGGCACATGGCTCCATGATGGAGGTAGGACGCTCCGCCTTTCCCGATTATCGGAACCGTCTCCGAAATCATGTTGGACGTGTAGAACTGAAGTCCAGGTCGATCCGTTTCCACTTCCATCCGACGACCACTCTCACTCTCTTCCACTCTACAATCATATCATAACCCCAAAAAAATTATAATTTTGAAAAATTTTCATGAAATTTTAATAAAAATCAGCTTTGAGGGGGGGGGGGTCGTGTTTTTTTAGTTTTAAATTTTGAAACCCCTCGAAAGCGTTGGGATATATTGGGATATGTGGAATCGATTTAAAGCCCGAATTAAATCCCCTTTCCAGACTTGACGAGTTTATACTGCGAACAAGGAAACCACAAATCGGGCCAAGCCGAAACGACTTGCTTGGACGCGTATTTATGGAAATTAGCAAATGTTTTTACTTAAAATTTTAATTAGGTTATTGAGGATGTCTGGTATGATACCTGGCAGCGAGGAATAGTCCATTTTCCAGAGGTTCCTGAACCAAACAGAAATTGTTGTCAAAGCCATTTGGCCCTGGAGGGAATTGCTGGAGAAGTTGGTACAGATCCTTAGGATTTGTCAGGTCGTAAATCGTCCCATTTACTGGCCTTATCTCTCCTGAAATAGCCATTTCATTTAAACTTTGCTGAAATTAATTATTAAATCCAGCAATTTAATCCCATTCTAATTGTCTATTAGTGACCTGTAATTACTAAATTATCATCGACGGGAGTGTATTCCTTCGCGTTGATCATGATGGTATGACCCAACAGTTTCTTGTCTGCGTTTATCTGTTAAACGAAATTTTAAATTTGAATTTAAATAGCTTGATTTACAGTAGACAATACCGGAATAAGAACATTGGGGAAATTGGGTAAGGTATGGGGACTTATTCCGGTAGCAATCAATCTCCATATGCATTCCCTGACTTTCAAATCTCTAGCTATATTGATAAAATGGGGAATTGACAGAATATGCATGTGCATTGTTGGTATTTATATAACCTGTCCAGCAAGATTGAAGTACGTATGATTTGTAAAAGAAATTGGAGTTGGATGATCGACCAATGCTTTGTAGTCAATGATAAGTTGGTTATCCTCTGTAAGAGTGTAGCTTATCTGAGCGAGGACATTGCCTGGATAACCTTCCTCTCCGTCTCTGCAATAAAAACTGAACGTCACACGGCCCTCGTTGACGCTCCCTGTCCACAGTTTCTATAAGCAAAAGATCTCAAAAGGTCAAAGGTCAAGCTTAACATGATAAGATCAGCTATAGCATTCAGTTTCATGTTCGAACCTTATCGAATCCAAATATTCCACCATGAAGGTGGTTGTTCCCATCATTTAGCGTTAATTGGTAGACCACACCGTCCATTTCAAATCGCCCATTTGCTACTCGATTTGAAGTACGACCTATTGACCCTCCGAAATATGGGTTCCCACCCTCTGATGTTAGTCCAAGATATCCTAACAAATTCAGACTATTCTTTGAAATAACATGCGTCTGTGTATGAAACGAAGAAATACAAAATAGCAGCCAGTTTACGATTTATCGGCAGTTTCTGTGCACGGTAGCTCTCGAACCTTTTGACCATTTGCTTTAGTCTTCATTTAAAATAAGTTTCTTATTTTCTAAACTATTTTTTCCTTTTTTGAATTTTTCAAAATTTCGAAAATTTTGTCATTTTTCAGTGCTATTTTCAATCGCAAAAAAAGTGATGTCACTGTGGCCAGTATTTTTCAGTAGCTATCGTATCGAACGGAGACTTAAAAATACTACAAAATGGCATTTTTTTCGAAAAATACTGATCACAGTGACATCACTTTTTTTGCGATTGAAAATAGCACTGAAACTTGACAAAATTTTCGAAATTTTGAAAAATCTAAAAAAGGAAAAAATAGTTTAGAAAATAAGAAACTTATTTTAAATGAAGACTAAAGCAAATGGTTGAAAGGTTCGAGAGCTACCGTGCACAGAAACTGCCGATAAATCGTAAACTGGCTGCTATTTATTGGATGATTTCTGTCTGCCTGACACGGTAGATATGATATGGCTAAATAGAATGTGGAGCGTTTATTTGGGGGGGGGGGCTTATTTTACGATTTTACGGTATCTTAAGCGTACCTTCAATATCATCAAATCCCAACACGACATCCTCAACTTGTCCATTTCGATCCGGAACTTTCAAGGTTGTCAATGTTGCCCCATAACTTATGACCTTTACAAAAATGATTAAAATCGACCTTAATAATTACTAATTATACAATCAGGGAAATGGGCCTGGGCCACCATTAGTTAAAATAGGTATTTTCTCAGGGCAACGCCAGGTTCAAGGGTCAAATTTCACTATAAAGTTCATTGATTTCTAAACCTGAGGCTCAAAACTAATCTCTTGTAAAACATTAAAGTCAGATTGAATTGATATCTGAAACAATTGTAAGTCAATAATTACTTGAGCCGAGGATCCGGAGGAATTTGTGATTGTAAATCTTTTGATTTCCGTTCCCTCCGGGTTGGGAAAAATCCCGAAAACGTCCTCTACGATCTCAACGCCTGACATTTCTGAAGTTTAATTGACAAGTTAACGCTAATGTACCAAAATTATCTTGGATACTGCTCAAAATTTAGAGCTATGCTGAGCTATTTATATATGAGTCCAGGAAGTCCAGTCGTGTTTGCACAATGTACACAACTGTGGATTTAACAGACATTGTCTTTTGCAAACAATTAATTGACAAATCGATCGTTTGGTTTTGTGGCTCTCATTTCCAAACATTTTTGAGGTTAGGCTAACAGTACCCCATAAAATTATTTACACATTAAATTATTTTATGAAGTTGGAGATTTAATAATATTTTAGTCGCATTTAAAATTCCATTTTAATGATCAATTAGTCCCGTTTTAAGATGATCTATGTTTTAAAAAACAGAAATAGGCTAGGAATAATGACTTTTATTTTGCTGACGGATCATTATCGTGAAAATAAATTTCCTTTTAATTTTGGATCACAAATTTGGATAATCATGATTTTATTTTGATTGTAGCATTAGAGCCTGAAGAGTGTCCATTAACCACGGCTTCTCAGTTTTGTCGTATTTCTTGACAGGGATATCGAAAGGTACTGGGAATTTGGACGGGGCTTCTTCGTTGGTTCCATTGATACAAAAATGTGTACTCGAACTCTGTGGAGATCACAAAAAGGAACAGGAATGATTATTATTAAAATACCAACGTTAAAAAAATTCATACATTTTGACTGATTTTGTACCATAATTTGAGGGATGAAGAGAACACCCGCTTCCCAGGACATGACAGATAACCGATCACCTTTTTTGTTTAATTTCCCCCATGCGGCTTTTGAGAGGTTGGCACTGGTTAAGAGGAACCATGCCATTTTTGAATTGTCTGGAGAAATTCGACAATACGATTTGATATGCGGTACCGCTCTGCTTCGTCCCGAACAGTCTGCTTTCCATTCACTAATAATAACATACATTTATTAGGGTTTTTCCAAATTTAGGATTTACTCAATGTCTTCGTTCTTATATTATTAATTAATACAAAATTCATATAATACTAACCAAAGATGCTTTTCCAGCCATCTTTGCTTCATATGAGTAGAACTTGAATACGGTAGGCAACCTCCGCCATGTAGCCCATCAAAACTGTCTTTCACATTCAAATGGCTAGGATAAATCTGTAAAAATAAAACAAAAGCTAAATGGAATTGGCACAACGATAAACTGGTATTGGGACACCGTTAATACAAATATACATGCGAAAAATTGGAGTCTCAAATGACACTTTCAGTGACAGGTCATGGAATAAGGGACTTACCACATGAACTGGGCCCTTCAATGTCCTGTCCTTCCCAGAAAAAGCTGACCCCAGTTCCCCTTCAATCCAGTCCTGTGGACCCTGACCAAGGGATCCTATAGAAATCATGTTCATTTTATCAAATTAAAGATTAAGAACTAGCACGCATTAATCCGGAAAGTGATTAAATAGAATGTACCAATGGAGGAACACTGGATAATTAAAGGCCAATTTGGTTCCGTTTCGAATTCCATGGATTTAAGTAGTTTTTCCATCTTCATAGTTCCCCACTGGAAACCTGAAGTCCCTGACTGTACCGTCACTGGAGCGGATCCAATAAAGAAAACCCTAATGAAAATCATTTTTTTCATAATTCACATTACGAAGTACATTTAATCAAAGTTTATAAATTTAAGAACAGAGGAAAGAATCAGAATATTATACTTGATTTCAGAGCAATCTACAGCCTTGATAACATCAATCCATGCTGCGGATGCCTTAACTGGATATGTTGACATATATTGAATTATATCCGCTTTAAACTTCGTACTTGAGTCACCTACAGTCGGAGAAGGCTTCACATCTAATTTTGGACATCTTGGGCTAATCCATATCCTATAAATATAATTATAGGATTTTCAAACATCACCATTACAATCAGTTACAGTTAAAGGTCTCAAGTACGTATTTTAAAATTACCCTTGAGTCCTATTATCCCAATCTGATTCGATGAGATTAGCCGTATAGATCATAAATCGAGCAGAACAGTCCGAGTACTGAACTATCGTCATCTTCCTAAACATTGATGTATTGATGACTTACTATACAGTTAGTAATTGGGTTAATTTAGTATTTTATTTGACGGATTTACGTGTGATGATGACCATAAGGAAAGGGGGATTTAACTCCATTTATTTTTAACCAAGGAAAGGCTTCGGCCCCTTCTTGAAGTGCTTTGCTGTCTCCATCGAAGATGAGCCATGTCGGTTTACCTCTGCGAAAAATAACTTTAATTGATCAATTAAAAAGGGATTGTGCCGTAACTCCCGTAATAAATCTCGATTTATGTAGTCAACCCCAGCAGAATTGAACTCGACGGATGTTGACCAACATCCGGGTATTTCTTGATATTTTTCTTAGGATCTCAGAAGACAGAATTTAAAGAGAAGAAAAACTTATTCCGAGATTTAAGGCTATAATCTAATAGTTTTAAATGTGAACATACTCAAGACCAGCTTGGACGGTCTGGTCCATGAACCATTCCGGATCAATCATAAAATTGACATGACATAAAGCTTTCACAGTTCCCAGGGACTTGTCAAACAGATCTAGATTAAAAAATCAACAATGCTGATTAAGAAATACGACAATTGCGATTAAAATCCGTTTACTTAAATAATTACCAGTAAAGGAAGCCGAAAAGACACCTTCCTTTTCGATAGGAATGGAAGTGACTTTGGATAAAAAGTAATTGAATGGAGATGACGCATGCCACTTCTCCAGCATTGACATTTTTGACATGTCACCCGAAGTTTTAACTTTCGAAACAGATCCCCCTGATTTCTGCTGCGAATCCACGAATTTCTGTCGAGCTTGCTCCCGGATTTCCCCCATCGATTGATCCCATTTCCTCTCCGAATCGTATGTCGAATTATTAGAATCCATCTTTTGCATCGGGGAATCTTTTGACGATGTGGAATTTGATGTTCCTCCTGAGTCAAAACCGATGTCCCTCAGTACCTTTACTTGCTCCAGGATCACCGTCTCGTCCTTTCCAAGTTTCTTCAACTGAGCCTCGTAGTCTTGTGGAATTTTCGACAAGTCCCCGCATCCCAGCATTCCTTTGTAAACATCCTCCACTATTTATTAAAAATCAAAACTTTTCAAATCCTGCATTTAATTTATAAACCCTCACTTTGATAATAGCCACTTACGAAATGGGTGTGAAAATTCCTGTAAGTGGTTCGGGTTCCGACGATAGCATTTAGAACCATAGAGGCAACTTGGCCTAGCGGCTGAAGCAGTTGACGTTGTGAGTGAAGATTTTGAAAGTGTTGTAGGCGATACATCGGTTCGGGCCTGACTTTGAGATGTCGACGAGGGTGAGGGTGACGCTTTCGAGATGAGAATGGGTGTACTCGGCCCACTATCGATATTCTCATCCTCGATGTCGATAATTTCTGGAACATCCGGATTCAACCGTGGTTTCTTCCTTACAGTTGGAGTTATCCAACCGTCACTATCCATCGTATCTAAAATAACAATAAAAAAAATATGAAAAAAATTGAATACATGTGCTCTATTTAATTAATTAATCATAATCCTATAAGGAAATAGAAAGAACGGCGCGATGGGACCAACGCTTATCCTCAACCCTCAGAGGTGTGTATGCTTTAGTACGTAATTAAATATCGATGACTTGACAAACTCATCGACATTGGGAGAGTTTTGAAGCAGAATACGAATGCTATATTCAAAACGGAGGCAAATTCAAACTTTTCAATCAGAAACTGTAAAATTATCGGGAATTCATCGACCTCAACTCAATCAAACTCAACTCGTCGACTCCGTCCAAGATCGATCATTTCCACTGAATTTTGGCTGTCGAATTATTAGTTGCACAGACTGCGGACCCTATGACGATTCTGAGGTCAGGCTCAGTCAGGTCAGCCCTTAAAAGCCGGCTATTCTTTTTCATATTAGGTGTCATTCTGGGTTGGAGTCTCTATCAAATCACAAGTACTCTATACTCATCGACACTGTCGACAAGTTGTCTGGAAGATATTCCGATTCAAGCCAATATTTTCGACGACTTCGGTGGTATTTGGAGTCAGATCGGGAAGAAAAAGTCAGACCTCTTGCCGAAAATCGTGGTGGTGACCCCAACTTATCGAAATCGGTGGCAACTGCCGAGCCTCATTCGACTCGCCCAAGCCCTCTACCCTGCCAGAGGGTTCGTCAAGTGGCTTATCTTTGAAGACGCTGATAAGGCAAAAAGCACCAAAATACAGCCCCACCCCCTCTACGGCAATAATACTCAATTCATCGACAGAAATCTGAGAGCATTCTTCGACGACTTGGATTTCGAAGTAAACTGGTCGACACGGAAGACTGCGGCCGACAGGGTATTTCAAAACCCAAAGGGGGTTGGAGCTCGGAGAGATGGGATTCAGTGTGTAAAGAATTCGAGTAAGGAGGTGGTTATCTTTTTTGCGGACGACGATAACACTTACGACTCCGACGTTTTCAGTCAGGTTTGATTAGGCTATTAACATTTAAATAATATTATAAGTATACAGACAAATGATGGACTAATTGTTAATTAAACTAACGGCAGATTCAAAGGACCAAGACGGTATCGGTGTGGCCAGTTGGAGCGATAACCTCGTTTGGACTTAGCACCCCGATCATTGACTCGACGGACAAAGTGGTCGACTTTTTCGACGGATTTAAAGTCAACCGGAAGTTTCCTCTGGATTTTGCCGGATTTGCGGTCAACGTTAATCTACTTCGACAGGTTTATATTATATTATAACATATTGTTTGAAGTGTTAAATCTGATGGCTAATAATCAAATCTTATTGATATCAAATGAAACAGAACCCGAAAGCTAACATCCCCTGGATTGCCGGTTACGAAGAGTCTATGTTTGTGGGCTCTCTAAACTTGCCACGATTTGAGCTCCAAGTTTTTGGTTCTGGAGCAACAGAGGTTTGAAATTTGAAAATGAAATTCAGTTAAATTAAAACCCGTAGTTGTTTAAATATGAATTTGAGAGGAAATTATACATCTGGATGTTCTTGGAAAACAGGTACTGACTTGGCACACTAAAAACAATAAAGGTTTCGACATCCTCAACGTCCAAAATATTGCCAACAGTACGGGATCGATAAATACAAACCTGGAATCTCTTTTCAACAACTATCAATTTACTCTTTCCTCATCTTCCTATCCCAAAATTAAGCACAACAGGACGACCCTAAAAAACCAAGACCAAAAAATTCGAAATCGAATCCGGAATAAAATCTCAAAATCAAAATGGTCCTCAGGGATCCCTTCAGATGCCCCAGAATAAGAGCCAAGACAATCCAATGTCTGGTTATCGATAAACTCCTCCCTTTCCTTTTAGGCCACATTCTAATGAAACTGATCTTCAAAATTTGGATGGTCCATTTAGCCCCACCCTCTGCGCCCCTCGCCCCAATCACCCCATTCTCAATCAATATTCTTCCCTGGGATTCCCCCTGGGGGAATCTAAACAATATCAATCTCTCAAGAAGCAGAAGTTCGGATGCGGTATGGATAGTTAGCCCGACCTTCAATCGACCACCTCAACTCGCCGAAATCACTCGATTGGCCCAAGCCCTCTACCCCGCTTCCAGCGTCGTTCAGTGGCTCATTTTCGATGAGTTTGAGAAAAGTTCGGACGGGAATACGAATCGGTTGATTGAACTCGTTGCCCCGTACAATATTCCCGTGAAAGTTTTTAAGACGTCCAGGTTGAAGGGCACACGGAGGAAGGGTCAGGCAAAGGGTGCGATGGCTCGAAAGGCTGCCCTCGCATTTTTGCGGAAGGAACTGGTCCAAGGAATTCTGTACTTTGCGGATGATGACAATACCTATGATTCAGAAATATTTACTCAGGTACGCTGATTTTTGCTGTCGGGATATACAGGTGTTTCCGTTCCTTGTGCCTTGTCCGGGTCTTAAATTAAAAAACACGAACGGTTTTTAATTTCGTAGGTGTTGGAGATCAATAAGGTGGGTGTATGGCCAGTAGGGTCAATGAACAGTCCGTTGTCCATCAGCAGTCCGGTGTTAAACGGTGAAGGGAGAGTGGCTGGCTTTTATGACGGTTACAAGGTCAACCGGAAGTTCCCACTCGATTTTGCTGGATTCGCTGTTAATTTGCATCTCGCTCATCAAGTAAGAATGCACAGCATTTACAAAAGCCTTTAATGGTTCTTTTAAAAGGAACGGGATGAGAGGAATAATTGTTTTGTTTTGTGGAACAACAACAGAACGGAGACGCAACGATAAAGTTGATAGGCGGATACATGGAGACCTACTTCCTCAGTGACTTACGAGTTCGAACGTCGGATTTAGAACCTCTTGCCTCTAACTGTTCCCAGGTAAGGTATTGCGGTACCCCATTTGGGGGGGATTAAGCATAATCTGAGTAGATTCTGAGTTATATCTATATACATAAAATAGCTAATTTGTGGGTAAGTAATGTGCCTATGGGTTTTTGACTGGGTTGACCTATCAAAAAACCGAGACGGCCAAAAGTTTTTAAACAGTTTTTGTAGGGCTGATGCAATTTTGAAATTTCGAAATTCGTTGACCTGTGACCTGGGCTAACGTGACCTATTGAGATTTTTTTCGTACAGTAGTAATGTGAGACACCGATTTACACCGTCGTCGTACGAAAAATACTTTGGCTACGTTGGAATTTCAAAATTTTGACCCCTTGACCTTGAAAAGGTCGAAGTCGTCGACATTTCGAAATTATCGTGTGACATACCGATTGACAACTCCTTTCGCCGAGAAAGTCTTTGGCTATTCTGGATTTTGAAATTTTGATATCCTGACCTTTAAAAACTGACAAGAAAGAATTTAAAATGACCCAAGACTTTGAAATTTTCAAAAAACAAGCGTTCTGAATTTTTGTGCGGCTGACCTTAAATATAGCCACGTAGGTTAAGGTGTGAACTATTGTCGTGTGACAATTGACATCCTTCAGGCGAGAAACTGTTTTAGCTTTATTATCCGGTACCAGGGTAGCAATGGTATTTTGGACAGTGCAGTGTGGCTTATAAGCTAAGGGGTTATGGAGGTAGGGTGTTGAGAATAAAAAAAGTTGGGGGCTTGGGGGTATCGAGGCTACTGACAACGTGTAGTAAAAGGCGTTTGATTAATGAAGGTGTACCTAACAGTTTTAAGGGGTAATACGCACGGTAAGTTAAGTGTGGGCAAAGGGTTATTGAGGATTAATTGATTGATTAAGGAACAAGTGGGTTAATACTGTGGAAGATTGTAACCATGTATATCAGTTACTAATATGTTTTAATTAAGGGGTTCCGTTCTGAGGCGTATAGGACTGAAATTTATTGACTGTTTGAGATTCATTGACTGTATAGATTAATCATGCAGGGGTAGCCCAGTGGAGAGGGCTTTAAAGTTCCGGATTTAAGAGAATTTATGTTCGAATTCGCCTTTGGTGAATGTTTAAAAGTCAACTAAACTATCGCTTATCGGCCCTAAGGCCCGATACGGGCCTCTGGCTGCCTAGTCATTAAATAATTGTACAAGGGTATGGCAATAATGTGGCAGCAAGGGTATCAACCATGAACATTGAACATGAACCATTCTGAACCAAGAAAGAACTTCAAACTTACCTACAAGATAAGATCAAACGGATGAAGGGTGAATTATTTTGGATCGTTAGGTGTCTTGTCCCCGAGTTCTGATGACCGTTCAGTGTTACTTTTGCGTTCTGGACATTAATTAATCTCTAATTATGAATTAACTTTAATTTGTTATCAAGATTTATTCGATGCAAAACAGAAAAAGTGCCAAGAGGTCGGCTCCCGCATTTTCCTCAGACAATTCAGATTTACTCGAACAACAAAGTGTTGGAGAAATAAGTTTCACAACTCCCCATTTTTGCTAATTTTGCATCCCCACATTCCCCACTACACTATTTAATAATGCTCTCCTATAGATCCAATCAATTCGCAGTCCAAATTAAGATTAGAATCAGTTAAATTAATTAACAATTAAAATTTAAGTTATACAATGCTACAGCTGCTTGTAAAATCGCTCCGACTTTTGACTTTTTACAAACCCGTTCTAATCTTTGTAGATACCGGGATTATCCGATCATCCAAATTCGTTATTAAGTGTTGAAAACACTTTATGCGAATGACCAATCCGTCTGTCTGTCTGTCTGTCTGTCTGTCTGTCTGTCCGTCTGTCTGTCTGTCTGTCTGTCTGTCTGTCTGTCTGTCTGTCGGTGCGATAACTGGCGAACGGCTTGACCTACGGTCACCAAATTTTGTACACTTGTTCCTTGGTTCAAGAGTGAGGCTAAGTTCGAACTTGGGTCAAATCGGTCACACCCCCTGCCCCCCATCAATTAAACCCCAAAACAAACCATTAAATCAAACAGAATAGTGATATGTAGGAGTCCAACGCCAGGATAGAGCTCTTACTCATTTTAAAACTGACGCTTAGGTAGTTTACATTACACTCTATGTCTATCATCTATACATGATAATACCCTGAACCTACATTTCAGAGTGCGAAACCTGGGATTTTCGGGGAAATTGAGATATGGGGTTTAAACGATTCCCATGAGTAATAGAACATCTTTGACGAATACGGGACCACTCCCACTGACACCAGGGTGCAGTACCCGGATTTTCGGGGAAATTGAGATATGGGGTTTAAACGATTTCCATGAGTAATAGAACATCTTTGACGAATACGGGACCACTCCCACTGACACCAGGGTGCAAAACCCGGGCTTTTTGGGGAAATTGAGATTTGGGGTTTAAACGATTCCCATGAGTAATAGAACATCTTTGACGAATACGGGACCACTCCCACTGACACCAGGGTGCAGTACCCGGATTTTCGGGGAAATTGAGATTTGGGGTTTAAACGATTCCCATGAGTAATAGAACATCTTTGACCGATACGGGACCACTCCCACTGACACCAGGGTGCAAAACCCGGGCTTTTTGGGGAAATTGAGATTTGGGGTTTAAACGATTCCCATGAGTAATAGAACATCTTTGACGGATACGAGACCACTCCTACTGACACCAGAGTGCAAAACCCGGGCTTTTTGGGGAAATTGAGATTTGGGGTTTAAACGATTCCCATGAGTAATAGAACATCTTTGACCGATACGGGACCACTCCCACTGACACCAGGGTGCAAAACCCGGGCTTTTTGGGGAAATTGAGATTTGGGGTTTAAACGATTCCCATGAGTAATAGAACATCTTTGACGTATACGGGACCACTCCCACTGACATCAGGATGCAGTACCCGGGCTTTTGGGGGAAATTGAGATTTAGTTTGTTTATCGTTATATTTTCAACACTTGGTTACACCCGTTACATCGGTTTATTAAGTTCCCGTTCTTACAATGTTACAATTAGTTGTAATAACAAATACTGAACTAACTGAACGTTATTTGTACGAGGGATATGAAAAACTTTACAAAATGATGATGATTTTGACAATGTCCGAAAATAAAACCCACCAGACCAAAAAATATACATTTTAATAATTGTTCTTGGGTGGTCATGTCATAAATATGAAAATGCAAAATGGTTTAGAGTTACACAGATTCGGTTAAACTATTTACGAGCTAAAACTAAAACCTCGAATTTTACCAGGTTTTTGGGGTTTATCTGTTCTTGTTTCTATATGTCTATATCTATTAGGCATATTAATGGTGTGTAAATTAAATGTTAGTTACCCTTACTTTCGTATTTTTAATTGTAGATAATGGCCTGGCACAGTAAAACGTCTCCTTATCCCAACGAAGTAAATCGGATCAAACATCTTGTGGACCTCATCTCGCCAACAATTACCAAACTTCATCCCTCACTTGGAAATACTTACAATTTCCCCATTTTATTTCAATACTATTCCTCCATCACTCTTAAATACGATTATTAACTAATTAACTAGTATTAATCAATTTTCTTCTTATTTTAGTCCTCATTTTCTAAATCTATGCAAATTCCGTCCGCTTAATAAAACTACTTTTAACTGATCCCTAAATGTAGACAGCACATGTAAAAATATTCATATCGCAGCCGAATCACGAAACTTACTTACTCTTGTACATCTCGAAATAGATGCCCCTCGCAATACATCCCCAGAAGGACACGATTTTCCCTCACAATAAGTCCCCACCCCAAATAGGCCGTTCGAGGTTTTAAATCTATTCGAGGAATAATTAGTGCAAAAAATTAAAACAGGATTAGGCTAATTAGTAAATTTAACTTTCATTTCATAACTGCAACCTCATTTGCTAATCCTGCAGGTTTCGACAGTTTCAAGTCAATTCAGTTTCAAGTTTATTAATTAATGCACTGCACTTTTCAATAATAATCGCATAAAGGGCATGCACGAGGGGTGATTTTGCAATTTTGCAAAACATGTCCAAGCCCTAACGAAATGAAAAGATGCAAATTTCAGTTGACAAAAACAATTAACAGGGCTTTTGTTAACTTGTTTGCACAAGAACAGGAGAAGGCTAGTCATTTCTTAGGTCTCGAAATAAGTTTAAGGCCGAATTAATTCCAGCCTCCTCTGTCAACAAGTCAGTTGACACCTATTTAAGGGGATGGAAGGTCTCAGGTCATTATCAGTCGCTTCTTCAACACTTCTTCAACATCTCTAAAAAAAATCACTAAAAACTTCAAAATGTTTCAGGTATTTTAATTTTCACAAAAATATAACAATCCAATCTACTCGGGGGTTTTAAAAATTTTGAAATTTTTCAGTTTGCCCTGATGACAATGACGGTCCTGGTTTTGGTCCAAGGACGCCCCCAACAAGCTGGACCACCACCACCGGCTGCTCCAGCTGGACCACATGTCGCTGCGGCCCCTGGACCACATGCCGCTGGAGCAAACGTGACGCTTCTGAAGAGTGACGTGGTCCCACTGGACGACAAGGGTAGCTACTCTTATGACGTTCAGTTGTCGGATGGGACCAAGTTTGCCCAGATGGGTAACACCGAAGCCCCGGCCGCTGGGGAAAATGAGACAAGTATTGTTATCAGGGGTAGCTATTCCTACATCTCCCCCGAGGGTACCCCTGTCAACATCATGTACATTGCTAACAAAGGTACTAGAATATGCGATTAAGACAACTTCTTATCGATAAACTCCAAGAAAATGGGGTAAAAATCGGGAGTTTAGTTTCACGATAATTTCCTTAAATAGAGGGGTAATTCTCGAGGTTTTTGTGAATATTTTTGTGAACTTAACTTGCAGATGGATTTCAAGCAACTGGAGACGCGATTCCTAAGGACGGGAATGCTAATGCTACTGCCCCAGTTGCCCACAGCGCAGCCGGTGCAAGCAGCGTCGCCCCAGCAGCCCCAGCATCTAACGCTGTCCCAGCCGCCCCAGTGGCTAGCAGTGCCCCCATCGCCCCAGCCCAACCAGCTACTCCTGTTGCGGCTGCCCCAGCTACCCAATTACTATAATTACACAACAAAAAATATTGTTAAAAATGTCTAATTGACTCCGTCTTATTTTCATAATATTGAACAGCGCTTTCCCTTTTTGTATGACTAATTATGATCTAATAAATATTTAGTGCATTAACCAGAAAAGAGATAAAATTTAGTTGGTACTTATTTAAACCAAGGTTTCTTTGTTGTTGCACCCAGTGAATTGTTATCGTTCGAAAGTTCCGTAGGTTGGTCATACGGATTTGGAGGAGGTCTTCATTCTCTTGGGTTACGTTCCAGCAGTCGTTTTTTCAAAATTTTTTAATTTTTTTAAAAAGAAACACTCGTCTTTAAGCAAATAAAATGAATACCAAAATTCAGGTAACGTTTCAATTTTTTTTATACAATTTTATGAAATAAAACTGGATTTCTTCGCAATTTTTCAGAGATTTCAATTAAGTGCCCCATTTACTTTAATACTTTAATTCTAAGGTGTTGATCAGAAATTTTTGTAATCTATTTTTAGACATTTTTCCTGACTTGCCTGGTATTCCTTGAGATGACATCAGGGTACCCTCAAGGGCCAGCCCCAGTAACAGTTTTAAAGGACGAGAGGGTGGCCCCAACGAAGGATGGGTCATTCAGTTACAAGGTAACCCTCTCGGATGGTTCAGAGATTCAAGAGTCCCGTAGCCCATTAGCCCCTGGGGCGGATGGGGCGTCGCCCCTTGGGGAGGATGAAGACCCTCCCTTCGTTGTTAAGGGCGAGTACTCCTTCATCGATCCCATGGGCAAAACTCACAGGGTCACTTACATTGCCGATAAAAACGGTAAGAATCGCATTATTACTTATTGATTTACCCCTATGCCGGTCCAATTACACTGTAACAAAATAATTTAAAGAATTCGACCGAGATATGACCCAATCAACAGCCACAAAATATTCTGATTCATAATTCATAATGGGTGTTTACCCTTCAGAGAGGGGACTTAAACAGAGATTTAAAGTTAATGTTAATTAAACGTATGAATTTAATTGTTAAATCGGAACAACTAGGTTTCCAGCCTCAAGGGGATGGTATTACGAGGCTTCATATCGGAACGACGAGGAAAGATGAAGTTTCTATAAATAGAAACATTACGGATAAGGCTGAGAAACCCTTGAACACGATCTCGTCATCCTTATTCAGCTCCCCAAGTGACCTTCTCTGATATTCACATTATTTACAGAATTATAATTAAATCATAAAATATATTTAATCCTTTGTCATTTGTAGTAAAATAAAAATTCATATATTTTTAAATTCTAAAATCATTCATCATTTATGGCCGTAGCGTACGTATTCCTGATCCATGATGTACAGAAACATTATCAATTCAATTCCTTAAATAAACAGACCCCCGAAATAACATCCCCCCAATTTTAACTGGATTTGGTGCAAAATTTCAGCCTAAAACCTTAAAACTGACAAAACTGAATTATGAGCATATTTTTTTCAAAATCCCATCTGTTGTCTGTTAAGTTGTCTGAATTAAATTTCATGTTAAATTGGAAATCAGAGCTTTAGCAATGCTTTGGAAATGATGTTGCAGTTGCAGGAACTGTTTTCGTAACTCCTCATTTAAAAAGGTAATTTGTCTGGCCACCATCCAAGAGACTAATTAACTCATTTGCTGTAATAAATTAAAAATAAACCGTCCAACGTTATAGTAATGTATCGTAGATGTGACGTTTTTATAACGCTTTATGCACATCGAAACTGTTCTTTAACATGTTAAACGTGAAAACTGTGTTTTGAAATGTTCAAAATATATAAATTATTGAAAATCTCAAAGTGCCCCAATCATAGAGTAAAGTTACATACGTTTTTTGAAAGCACTTGTTCATAGCTTTCGAATGACGTATCACACATACATGTTTGTAATTTGACCTCTTTGATCCCTCCCCACCGCTCAGAGGGTGACTCCACCCCCATATCATATACATCATTGAATAGCCCTTGACCGTAGCTTTCCATCGACGTATCACTCATGGGGGGTTGTTATTTGAAAAAAAAATATTGAGCCGTTCGCCCGTAATCGTGCTCACGGACGGACAGACAGACGGACAGACAGACAGACGGACAGACAGACGGACACCAGCTCATTCGCATAATGTATCTACGATACATAATAAACCAAAGATGCTCTTCCTCTCTGACAATGAAGTCTCAGAAAAACAAACTGTACATGTTATGATTCTTAAGCAAATCGGAATGGAAAGAGGTCGGGATTTTAATTGCCGAAACTAGTGATTACTTAATTAACAACAAATATGTGTATAGTATAACCCACTTCGGCTAATTAGTTTTTAAATCAAGACAGTTTCGTACTTAATTTAAAAAGATGCAAATTCGATATCGTCATTCCGCGTTCCATATTAAGATGTCTAAAACTTCTGAAAGGGTGGGGGATTATTTAGAGAGTCTCTTATTCCGGGGGACTTAATTCCATGTTTTAGGCTGACCTATTGTTTTATTAAGTATCAATCAAAGTCTGAAAGGGGATATTGACCCTCATATACTTATCGTAATAGTAAAATTGTAATCATATCACCTGTACAATATATATTAGCATGAGCCAAGATTCGCATTCCTGAATGTTACAGGTGTAATAGGATATAATTCGAGAGATTAAGTTCGAAATAATGAGGAAAGTTGATGAAATTAGTCACGATGATAAGGAGGCCGTTATTACATGAAAGGCCATTGAAAAATGTGCAACCGATTCCCAATTCTAGATTATTATTTTAGTTCTATTTTATTGAACTACCAAAGCATCAGCAATCCACTGACATTAAAATTATTAGATGCATTGCAGGTCACGATGAGTACATTTAAATTTTAAAGGCAACCACACATTTACTTAGTTTCGCATTTCAATAATTTTTTAGAGCTTAAATTACATATTATTAAGTGGAGAAACTACTTTATAGGAACACCTTGTCTGTCTGTCCTGTGGTGTGGGTCACAAGGGTCACACCCTCCGGGTTTTGGGTTTTGTATATCTACCCCAATGTTAAGTATTATATGCATTAGTACATGTTCCTTTTGTAAGTGTGGCTTTCACCCCCTGTTTATGTACGTTTGCAACGGTTTATTAAGAGGTGAAACCCCTTACTGTGTAGACTTTGTCTGTCGGTCTGTCTGTCTGAGTTCGTTTGAGGGTTATGTAGGTCAAAGTTCAAAGGTGTGATCAAAGGTTAAATTTTTTTAAACAGCAACCCTACGTTTGTAATACGTTGTTGGAAATGTACGTTTAAGTGCTATTCAACAATGCATATGATTTCACTCTATGGTTGGGGGAAAGTGAGATTCTTGAATAAAATGACTCCCAGGTGTCGGAAACCACGTGAATGTTATTTGACGTCTTATTGCGGACGGTTTCATCCCTTTTCGATGTGCGTTTGCAACGGTTCTTTATTATTGGTTTAGTTATAGTTAGTAAGTGTAAGTAAAATAAAGATAAGGGTTTATTATCATTCGGCCATTTCATTTTTAGGAGTCAATTAAAGTAGAATTAAAATAGCCCAAACACTCAGCCCACACACAGACAGGTCTCTATTGCAACCTAATTGGCCGAAACGTTGACACTTTGGCTGAGAATGAAGTTTTAGGTTGACAAGTTGCTGAGAAATATTAACAGAATATATGACACCTGATATACACTTGATAAGATACTAAAAATAATTGAGGACACTGACCTTTCTTGGATTTACACATTTTTTCACCATTTTTACAAGGTCCTTGATTATTTTACTTCATTTTAAGGTAGTATTGTAATTTCTTAAGAGTAAATGACCGCAATAAAAAAAAATTTATTGGCTGATGACATTTGTAAGAGGTTTTGGCGATCGGATCACTTTGAGGTTTGCATGATTGCCATCGTTAATCCAAACTGTTTTGTTTTATATCCCTACAGTTTAAGACAAAATATCAGGCCTGCTTTTAATTTGGAACATTTACATCTTCTTTAAAGTGTCAACTATGGTCAGTTTTTCTGATCCTGTCCCTTAATTTCGTCAATCTTAAGGGGTTAACCACTGGTCAAAAACATATTTGTCACGCGGTGGGTATTTTAACAGAGGCTTGGGGACTTATTACGGGCTATATTTTCAGTAAACTGGACTATATATATATGATCTTTTAGCTTTAAGGCCTTGCTCTAGTCAACAGAGGTGAAATGGATTAGATTGCAAATTACAATTAAAAATTGCAATAATATATGTTTGTTTAGAAGTTGAGGTTCTTGAAAAATAGAATAAATGTCAAAATGTCATTCTGTCCCATGATTCCAAAGACAAGGATAATTCTTGTATGCTTAACAATACCTTATTTACAACAATCGCTTCAATTTTGGAGTCAAATTCAGATTACAACAATAGCCAATGCATTTCTGAACTTGCAATTTGCAAAGAGCTATTAATCATTCTTCACATTCACATTTTTTTCATTCAAGCGAACATTATGTAGTTCGACATTTGATGAATGAGCTAATTGATGTCGTATGCCGTATTGTGTGTTATGGATGGACAGACCGACTCATCTCGTTCACCCTCGACTCCTTGATGTCGTAATTTTTTAAGCTATTAAACTGTAAGATGACTGAACCAGTTCTTTAATACAATTTTACATCATTGTCAAAGAAGATGTTAGTATAAGGAGTTAATAGCATTGAATATTGAAAGGAGATGAGAGATGATCCATTATCCTCCTTAAATTCAATAATAAACCATTCGAATGCATATAGCAAAGTGGTGTAGAGCAACCATCGAAGTTACAGAGTATTTTTGAGTCAGAAAAAACATGTCATTTTTAAAGCAGAAACTGGAAAACGAAAAAAAATTAAAATCTCATAGTGCCCCAATCATAGAGTAAAATGGGATGCATCATGGGGTTGCCCTTGCCAGTACTCTACATCGATGGGGATTCTTAATGTTTGACCAACAGGCTTCCGAACGAACTTAACCAGTCATCGCCAGTAAACGGACGGACAGACAGACACCACAAACCTACACATAAAGCATTCACGACACTAAATTGTAGAGAAGATGACTTGTTTAATTGGACAGAAATATTTGGACTTAATAAATCAGTTTAAGAATCTCAAGGTCTCGTACTCGTTCATCGGCAAGCCTTATAGCAATTATTAAGTGAAGGCATTTAAAATAATTTGTGGTTAATTGTCAAAAGCCGTCTTCCGCTACAAAGGATATTTTATTTTTCAATAAAACGGATGTTGATAACCTTAGCTCATCAGAGGAAGAGGCATTGAGATCAATTAGTTTCTTAATTTTATTAACTAACTCCAATTCCTAATCACTAATCAGTTATTGAATTACGAACTTCTTGGCTCAACTCTACAATTGATTTGCAATTTGATCATAAAAATGTGAAGCCAAATTTTACCTAGTAGTAATAATAGTACATTTTGTTGTTTATTTGTCGTAATCATAATTTTTTTTTATTTGATGGCACTTTATTGAAATGTCATTGTCGGCAATTTTTAGTTGCATTCACTCTTCAACCTCATTTTGTCATTGACATATTCCATGTTTAAACCACATTTGCAAATTAATAACCACCAAAATTTGTGGTAAAACTATCTGAAAAGCAATTAAAGTACTTACATTTTAAGTAATAAAAAATAAAATTGAAATTTCAGTAAAAACAAGCACATTCTGAGGTTTTGGAGGAATTTAAACATTTCCATGTAACAGTTGTGTGTTTAGATTGATAGAAGCGATTCTGTTTTACATTGTTTCACATCCCCATAAAAATGCATAAAATCATAACGTTTGTTTGTAATTAACTAATAAAAACAAGTAGTTTACACAAGATCCTGACGTTAATTATGAATTAATATTCCATTTGACACGTTTTCTATGCAAATCTAGTCCCTTATAAACTTATAACTTATAAGTTATATAATTAACAATTTTAAGTTCTTTATAAGCAGTAAGCAAGTAAGCACCCATATCTTTGTAATATTTATTATTTCGAGAGTGGAAAAACTAATTGTACTTACAACATGATTTAGGAGATATAACTTTATTACAAGGGACTTGCGAAATTTAATTGCAAGCCCAGAATTTAAAGATGATCAATTTAGGATTTTAATTAATTAGCCAATAAATACTAAAATAATCCGATTCTTTACTACATGACGGGCTCACTGTCCTTTTAATCATTTAAAACTGACAATTATGAATTAAAATGAGTATAAACCTGTTTAAGAATTTCCAGAATGTAATAATTTTTGTAAATTTAATAGATTGTCGCATTTTGGATTTGGATAATGTTGGTTGTATTTTCATGTTCACAAGTTCAAAACTGCCGTGAAGTTCTAGCACAGATCCAGCACAGATTATATGTGCTAGAACTTCACGCGTGAAGTTCTAGCACACATTATAGATAACAATCTGTGCTAGAACTTCACGTGTGAAGTTCTAGCACAGATCCAGCACACATTAACTGTGCTAGAATTTCACGCGTGAAGTTCTAGCACAGTTTATAAAATTGTCTCATCTTGTCTTAAAATAAACCGTAACGTAAATGTAACGGGTGTAACCAAGTGTTGAAAACATCAGGTTTTGCACCCTGATGTCAGTGGGAGTGGTCCCGTATACGTCAAAGATGTTCTATTACTCATGGGAATCGTTTAAACCCCATATCTCAATTTCCCCCAAAAGCCCGGGTACTGCACCCTGGTGTCAGTGGGAGTGGTCCCGTATGCGTCAAAGATGTTCTATTTCACATGAGAATCATTTAAACTCCATATCTCATTTCCCCCAAAAAGCCTGTGTTTGGCACCCTGGTGTTAGTAGGAGTGGTCACGTATGCGGCATTGATGTTCTGTTTCACATGGGAATCGTTTAAACCCCATATCTCCCTTTCCCCCTAAAGCCATCAGTTTCCTCTCTGAAATGTAGCTTCAGGGTGTTATCATGTGTAAATGATAGACATAGAGTTTACTCTAAACTACCTACGCGGCAGTTTCAAAATATGTCAGCGTTGTCTACTAATTTAATGGTTTTTGTGGGGGGTTTAATTGATGGGGGACAGGTGTGACCGATTTAACCCAAGTTCGAACTTAGCCTGTGTTAAGACTGAAGGAACAAATGTACAAAATTTGGTGACCCTAGGTCAAGCCGTTCGTCAGTTATCGCACCCACAGACGGACGGACAGATGGACGGACAGACAGACGGACTGGCTATTCGCATAAAGTGTTTTCAACACTTAATAAACCGTTGCAAACGCACATCGAAAAAGAGTGGAACAAAACGAGCAAGACGACAAAAACGGTTAACATAGTTGTCTGACACGCTTCATTAAAAACTCTCACATTTCTCCTACCTTAGAGTAAAATCATACACACAGTTTAATGGCACTTGACGACTTGACCGTTCGAGTACCCTTTCAGTAATATGAAATCGACATCACACATGTGTGTTAGTTACATGTATATAACTTCTGTAAGTTTAAAATTGCTGTCACTACTACTGGTTAAGGTGGTGGTGGTTTTTAGCATTGTGATAGATTGGCGAAACCCTGCGGGTGTGACCGATATGACCCAATTTCAAACTGAATTGGGACCCGTAAATTGCATATTCCAAAAAAAATTTGAAAACTTCAACCGTTCCCGAGTTAGAGGCCCAACGGACAGACAGAGTGAAACTATTAAATGGTTTCACCTTTTAATAAATGTCTCTAAAACGGTTATAGCAAGCTGGAAAGCTTAAACAATTAAATTAACCTAACTAGGCCGCCACAGGGCCGTAACCGGTCTTATGACGTCCTCCCAGGGCCCAGGTCAACGAATTTCAAAATACCAAAATAGTCCACTACCACTTTAAAAAAATGTTGGCTCTCTTCATCCTTGATATATCAACCGAGTCAAAAACGCATAGACATATCACCTAAATGGCTGGAAGTATATAAATCGATTTTTAAATATTGTTACCTTTTTATTTTAAACTTAGTTTTTAAATAGTGTTGCCTTTATATTTAATTTTTAAAATCAATACTTTGTTTAATAAAATGAAAAAAAATTGAAAGTTAGCATAATGTGTTGTTTCATGAACATTTAAAAACGGCAATTTAGATAATTTTTTATGTTCGTAAGTTTTAATATACATCAAACATGGCCCCCTAATTTTTCGTCGTTAACGTTGTAGATACATCATAAAAAATGTATGTCAATCTGAGATTGTGAAATCTCTCTTGTAAGCATTCAAGTGATTAAACCTCTAACTACTTAAAATAAAATAAGCTTAAAATAAAAATATTCCAGTACCATCGCGATAATCACTTTTACAATAAAACATTTCAGGAGCGTGAGAGGCTAGTTAAAGTCATGGAGCGATTATTCTAGAAGGTCAGGGTCGCTTTTTGCAAGGATAGCTTAAGATTAGTGTTGGGTTGTTTTTTGTACTGGACGCTTATTGTTGGTGCCCCTTTTGCTCGGGCGTTTTTTTACAAATCAATAATTTGAAAATTTAAATACGGGATTTGAAGACGTTAGATATTAGATTTGGCTTTTTAAAGACTGAAAAACTAAATCGCAACCCGATCAGATAAGTATAAAGCGCGTGAGGTCGCTTTAAATAAATGGTTTCATTCTTGCTGTCGAAGCTCGCGAATTTATATTTGTAAGGTTGCTAGCTCACTTTAACCGTTTTTCGAGACATTTATTAAGTGTTGAAAACACTTTATGCGAATGACCAGTCCGTCTGGCCGTCTGTCGGTGCGATAACTGACGAACGGCTTGACTTCGATCGAATCGATCACCCACCCTGTCCCCCATAAATTAAACCCCTCACAAAAACCATCAAATAAGTAGAAACCGCTGACATATTTTGAAATTGCCGCTTAGGTAGTTTACTGTAAACTCTATGTCTATCACCTACACATGATAACACCCTGAAACTACATTTCAGGGTGCAAAACCCAGGCTTTTTGGGGAAATTGAAATATGGGTTTTAAATGATTCTCATGTGAAATAGAACATCACTGACGTATACGGGACCACTCCCACTGACACCAAGATGCGAAACCTGATGTTTTCAACACTTGGTTACACCCGTTACATCGGTTTATTTTAAGACAAGAGGTGACCTTATATAAACTGTGCTAGAACTTCACGCGTGAAATTCTAGCACAGTTAATGTGTGCTGGATCTGTGCTAGAACTTCACACGTAAAGTTCTAGCACAGATTGTTATCTATAATGTGTGCTAGAACTTCACGCGTGAAGTTCTAGCACAGATAATCTGTGCTGGATCTGTGCTAGAACTTCACGGCAGTAAGTTCAAAACCATAAAGAATGAGGATGTGTGTCAATATGTTTTGCTAAATAACAATTACAATGTAAAATGAGACAATGTGTCAGGAATTAAAGTTAAAACAATAAATGATCATAATTGATAGAAAAAAATGTATGAATTATGCATTTTGATCTTAAGAATGGAGATGCTCACGAAGATCCCTTAATTATTCTTACATTTTCATCTAATTAAAGTAGATTACATTCATTAACTCTCATCCTAAATGCAAACAAGAAGAGGACTGAATAATACCAAGGTCGAAGATCCAGATCATCTATCTGACCATGTGATTTAAAACTGGACCTTACTGAAATAAGTCCCCATCTCGTATTTGGCTATTTTGGGGATGGGGACTTATAAAGGGGTGGTATTTTAAACTATGTTAAGGGAGTGGGAAATCTTGGAATGATTTAATTCGGGGGTTAAATTTGATGAGTAATTTTAAAACTGCTTTTTAGTAGGATGGGGAGTTATTTAGGGAATTTAAATAATATGAACTTCTAATAAATGATAAACTGTGATCGGTTCCAGTGGGTTGGAATTTTTTTTAAATTAATACTTTTAACAAGCTATTTCAGTAATTTTAAAGCTCAGATTTTGAACAGAATGGGGAGTTATTTAGGGGTGGGGACTTATTTATTACCTACTTAATTTGGTCACTATTAAGTTCCTGGTCAATTTTTTTCGAATAATCTAGACTGGGATGATGAGTTATGCATTGAAGTGTGATCTTCTTCTCCGCGTCCTTCGTGTCGTTAATTACGTGCAAGGTTAATTAATCCTGTTTAAACTTTAACAGCCCCGTCCTCCTTTGACATTTTTAAAATTGCATTTATCTGTTTCAATTATTTATTGGACAGTAATGAACTTGTTGAATTACTTCGTCCATTCCTATTTAAAAATTATAGTTAGTACAACTACATTTTAAAATGTGAGCAAAAGGTAGCTGTTGTATTAAAAAAATTTATTTTTCATAAAAATTTATTATTTCAGAAGATATTATTATTATAGAGCATCTGAGCATTTGTTTTGGAATACTGTCAACTTTGTTTATATGAAACAGAACTGGTCTTCTTCCTCCTCTTTGCCAATTATTCCTCCTCGCATGCTGACTTGTAAATGCAAATTTCTAATGCAAAATGCAAATATTGCATTTTTCCTTTTTGAATCCTACAATTAAAATGGACCTTGAACTATCTTTTAACCCAAAAGAGTGTCAATAACAAATTCTGTGAAATGTGGATGGAAGTGATGAAATGCATGTCATTTATCAATAGATAAACCCCGGAATCTTTGTTAAATAACCCCGCAAATGCTTTGGATAACCCCCAGAAAAATTTTCTGGATTAGGTGCTCCTGAGTAATTTATCTGTAGACGCCCTTAAAGTATTCACAAATGCGGCAGATTTATTGAATGGTCTGTTGTGTATGATATGTCAAAAGTTACTCTAAATCTTGAATTAAGGCCATCGGGGAGTTAATTTTTTAAACAATCGGAGTTTGTTTGTTTTAGATTTACGATCGGGCTGTTTAACAATAGAGAATAGGGCGAGAGTATGGGGTTTTATTTCGGGGTTATCTTAAATCGTGATTTACTTGTCAAAATCAGGATTTTGATTTTTGATGTCAATTTCGACAGATTTAGAAAAAAGTCTACAATTTGTTTGTTAAAATTGACGTATTTTGTCGAAACTAGTTTGTCGAATTGAATCTGCAAAATTCATCTGTCGAAGATTCTGTCGAGGTCCGTCTACTAAATCGAATCTCTGGAAACACCTCACCTCATTTTTATGTATTTTCCAGGCTAGGTTGTCTAGAGGCGAGGCTCGCCATCTCTAATTTACTTCAATTGAATGTTATTATCCCCTAATCCTCATTGATTCCTCTCCACCTTGATTTTTTTTCTGATTGGGAATTTGTGATTGTTATTACTAAAGTATGTTATGTGATTGTTAAATGGCTTTGATTGTATTTTAAGTGAAGAAGTGGAGGGATATAAAAGGACTTGGCTCATCCTAAACTGACATCAAACAACTCTCATCTTCATCCCAACAATAATCCCGACACATCATCTTCCTCATCATGAAATTCGTGAGTTCGGGAGCTTTACAAATGCAACTTATACCGATTCGGATAATTAAGATAATTTCGAAATATTCGGTGACATTTAATTGTATTTTGTTTAAATAGTTGGTACTCCTAGCCCTTGTGGGTGTGGCCGCTGCCCAAGCGGGTCGCCGAGCTGCCCAAAAGCCCGAAGAGATCACCATCGTTCGATCCGAATCCGAGAACCAAGGAGATGGAACCTACAAATACGCTTATGAAACTTCGGATGGAACCAAGGCTGAGGAATCTGGATATCTGAAACCCGGTGGTGAAGAGGGGATCCAAGTTGCCCAGGGCTCTTACTCTTACTACGCCCCTGAAGGTAGCCCCAAAGGGTCGATATTTTATGGGGCAAGTTGAGAAAAGTTGCCCCAATATTTGGCACACTTGATGAATGCAATTCAGTTGTATGGGGCAAATTAGATTCAATGGGGCAAACTAATAATAAAGAATTTAATACTTGTAGCATGTAATCCAATATTATGGGGCAAATTAGATTCAACCATATGGGGCAAATTGATAATTGGTCGAAATATTTGGGCCTTTCTAAAATGTGTGATTTTTTTGGATTTACAGGACAATTGATCGAGGTCCAATACCTTGCTGTAAGTGGACTGTTTTTATTTTGAGTGGTTTTTGTTGAGTTGTAAAATTTGAATTTTTTTTAAAAATAATTTTTCATTTTTTTAAATTAGGATGAGAACGGATTCCAACCCCAAGGAAAGCACTTGCCAACCCCACCCCCAATCCCCGCAGAAATCCAGAAATCTTTGGACATCATCTACGCTAACATTGACAAGGCCCCAGTTGGAGCCCGAGTTTCCCCTCCCCGACGATCTTAAATTACTCTCTTATAATTATCAAACGTCCAATTAATTTCTATTAATTCTTAAGGATTTGAATCAAAAACTTCCTTTAAGAAGTGTCTATCAAAACTTTTGAAGTCTCTTTTTCAGAATCATTGTGATTTAATTTTGTAAAACTGCCGAGATGTGATAATAAAAACGAAAGCTTTAAAATATCATGGTTGAACTCATTGAATCAAATCTTGTCATGTACAAGCAAACGAATCGTTAAAAAATTAAAAATTCTCTGTTACATATTGGATAATGTTGTGATCATGTTTGTGAATCAGGGAAGGCTCCTTCAACGTTAGCGAGACCCCGTAATTCGTAATGGTTTCAAAAACTGGACTTATCCGATATTGAAACAATTAGGTCATTAAAACTTGCAACATTTCGAATAAATTTGAAATCTGAACAATTTTAAGATTTCGAAACAGAATTTGGTCTAGACCCATATTAGTATGCTGTCTGGAATTCGTGTTACAACAAATAGGGGTGTGTCTCATTTATAAATTTAAAACTATTACTTGATGACATTCTACTAATTAATAAGTAAGGACCGTTGAATTATTTCGACGAAAAGACGAAGATTGTGAGTCGAAGGTGCAGTTTTGAACAGGGTTTGTCAAAACCAATTTAATTTAAAGTGTCATAACAGTATTTCGAATGTCAGTTTTTTTTAAACCGTAGACTATCAAAGATTATATTGTGATAGCAGTATATCAAAGAGTGTTTAAATTGTAGTCTGTCGAACTCGGGTGTAAAGACAATTCACAATGTGTCCAAGGCAATTTATCCTCAACATCTTGCTGGGTCGAAGGTCAGTTTGTCGACGTGAATTCTGTATTTTTACTTTAATTTTTCCAGCTCTGTTCTATCTTTTTTATATTTTAAAAGAGGTCTCATATAACTCTTTACATCTATAAATATACAATTAACGATTGTACTTGATAAATAAATAAAAAAATAGGTTAATAGATCAGATGGAAAAGAATAGGCTTTATAGAGTATACGATCTGAGCAATTAAAACCAATGGCAGTAAACATGGATAGTTAAAAAGAAGATGTCTCTTCCTCAATCTTCTTCTTATTCTTAATTCCTGATCTCTTTATTAGAGAGGTAAAAAAAACCTTGTCTCTCATAAATGCTCCAGATTTTTTCAGAATAATAAATTCCTAACCTAAGTAACCAATAGAGGATTGATGATGAGCTTCCAGGATGTTCTTAATGAATTACTCTGGACTAGCCCTTCAAATTACATCTTGCAACAGTTAAAATACAACCTCCGTAACAAAGTGAGGAGAGAGACGAGGTAATCAATGTTTTAATGGAATGGAACAAACAGAATAAAAAATTGATTTCAAGACGATAGAATTTTTCCCTATTTTTTTGCAGTAAAATGCGATTGCGGATCTTTTAATTGTTAGTTGTAGGTGCTGATAGACGAGGTCATTTAAGGATGGAATGCATATAATATTGATGGGACAAATCTATAGGATGCTCATCTTGAAAAATTATAAAAATTTAAGTTTATTTCTCTTGCTGGTAACGTGGTAGTCAACAACGCCCAAGGACCGACTCCTCATCATTAGCACTTGAGAGGAGTATATAGACCATCAATTAACCCTGCGTTTAAATATATCAAAACAAAGCCGAATGGAATCGTTTAATTAAAAAATACGGTCTTTGCTATTCCTGGTTTGATGGGCAAGGAAATTGGTAGGTTTTAAAAATGTGATATTTGGAGGAAATAGAAGATGATCCCGTTAATTTAAATTAAAAGCCCCCCTAAATAACTTCTCCCATTCCTCCTCCAATCTGGTTTCCTAACTTGTTCAAGTTCCTTAACTTACTCAAGTCAAATCGTAAGTTAATCGATATCTCTATTTAAAATGAATATTTGGGACGAAATCAGTCACGATTTTTAGGTTTTAATTTTAATTCTCATTGTCAGCAAAAAGCTATTATTAATTATTAAATTGTGGAGCCCATATTTTCTATGCAATTAGAAACATACTGGTGACTGGCAGACGATAAATCCCTTTTCGAAGCATGTAATGTCCTTTTAATAGGTAAAAAACCGTAAAATCGAATTTTATCAGGATTTCGAGACATCTCAATATTGCTCCCTAAATGCTAAGCAAAAAATACATATAGTCGTCAAAAACGCAGACAATGAATTTTATAAAATTTTTAAGGCAGATTTTAAATCTACAAAAAATTAGCTAAAAAATTACACGTTCTGTACAGCTATTCTCGTCCAAGTACTATATACTCTCTTCAAATTAACCCCCCGAGTCTTAAATCAGGAATTTACGGTATTTTAGCAATAGTCACAAACCCATTGTTGTTGACGATGTCGGAAACATATCATCTTGTTGGATGTCAAGGAAGATCTCCTAAAAGATGGACGAGTACCTCCAAACAATCCTCTGAAACAATTGATTTTAATTAGGCCGATTAGGATGAGAAATAGGAGCATTGAAGGATCAAATATCTATTGTTTTATTTGGCTATAGAAGCTGAGCTTATGATATTATGATGAACCCTAATAATTACGAAGGTAGTTAATAATAATTGTAAATAATAATATGATAATCTGTCACAGGGTTGCAAGGGATCTCCCAGCACATTTTTAATAATATATTAAGGGATATAGATGAATGGCAGATTATTTATTTATTTCTCTAAAGTCGAAAGGACTTTGGATATTCCATGTCTTCATCTTTAGTAATTATATACTTGCCCCATCCTCTCATGTCATGTTTGATTAGGAATTAATATCATTAGCGGAATTATTATGTCAAAGACACACAAGAGACGATAATATTATTATATGTCAGAGACTAGCTATAAGAAATGCAGTTTTAGATTTTAAATTCACACCTCGACAAACAGTTTAATTTTTTTTAAACTTTAATTATAATTTATCCTGTCTAGTCGATTCCAAAGATTTTAAATTTTAGACATAATGTAATACAAGACAGACTAAATCAAATGAAATTAATTCAGACACAGGGTCGGTTTCGTGAAGTGGGGATCATTTTGTTGTTTTTATTTTTGGAGTATTTTTGGAGGGGGGTATTTAGATTTAGACATTTGAATTAATTTCTTTACCAAAATTGTACTAATTTCGATTGAAAACAAAACCCAATGATATCTAGCATTCGTCTCGAAAAATAATCATCCTGAACTTCGGAAATGAGGCGCTTGTACTTTGAAAAATGCTTTAAAATGCCAAATTTTGCAATAATTTAAAACTGTGACTCTGAATTTCGAAATAGAAACCGCAAATCCGGTCCCAAAATTATGACACGAGGGCAGAACGTGCTCGTCTCATTGTAACATGTCTGAAGGTATGATTGACAGCTTGTTTACCCTGTTAAACAGGCAAACTATAAACCTAATTAGCCGTCTCCCCTCAATGTAAATCGAGCAATTAAAAGCAGAATTAATTCTGTAATTGAAAGGAGAGGTGGAAGAGGCTGCAACCGATTAAGGAGCCTGACCTCATCATCTTCTCCTTAATCCATAACAGTCAATGGAACAAGTTGCAACAGCTTAGGGAACGAGTTAGGCTATTACTTATTAAATTAACATATTAATTGGTAATGAATTGGTCGTTGAATTTGAGATGAGCTCAAGCTTCGACAATAACCACATTTAGAGGACTTGATGTACATTCCATAATTTTGGGAAGATATTGAATAATTTATATATTTCTCTAAAGAGGAATAAGAAGAACAAGTGGTTTCGTACCTCCAATTTGCAATGTCTCCAAACCCATAAAAGTAAACTCGATCATCTTGAATCGAGTTCCCTTCTCTAACATCATAAACCGTCCAATAAATATACTGATGTATCGTAGATAAACTGTTTTTGTCCATTCGGATGTTTTGAAATTATTCTATAGTCAACGGTGTTTAAAACAAGTAAATATTAAAAATCTCAAAGTGCCCCAACCATAGAGCAAAACTATTTCGTAATTTGAAAGTACTTTAACGGATAAGACATATTATTTCCTTTTAATTTAACCTTTTTAACCCCGTCCGCCCCAGGTATTACCCACCGTTAATCGCCCTTTACAATACCTTTCAAATGAAGTTGCACATACCGGGTTAATATTTGAAAAATATTGACCTTCGATCAACAACAAACTTAAGTCCTCACCGGAAGGACATAAAGGTCAACCGTTTGACAGTTAACGCAGTAAAGGACGGACGGACAGACAGACAAAGCAAAGACATTAAAGACTTTCACCCCTTCATAATATATCATAATGACTTATTCAGATTATGAAAAATGGGAAATGTGAAGAATAGCCCAACCTATTCTGACTTTAAGAATGAGAAATGTAAAGGAGAAGATGGTCCTTATATCAGCCCTTGGGATGAGCTGTTCTATATAATTTGTTCCATATTTCGTAGTAAACTGGCCCACGAAATCTATATGCTATAATGAAAAAATAGGTTCATTTAGTTAAGTGAGAAGTGAGTTATAATAAATGTGATCTCCTTAATTCTCCACCTCTCCTCGTTGTCTTTCTAATTGTAATTCTGACTTGTTTTTATTTGTTCCTTTCTTTGGGGAGATTTTAGGTGAAGAAGGGCAGGTATATAAAGGCAGATGGGTCATCTCACTTCAATATCAAACATCTCTCAGCATCAATAGAACACATACAGTTCAACAATCACTTCATCATGAAATTCGTGAGTTTTCGGAGCAAATAAATTTAATTTAATTAAGAAATTCGAAGCATAATAATAAAATTTTGATTTGTTTTAAAATAGTTGGTACTCCTTGCCCTCGTGGGTGTGGCCGCTGCCCAATTCGGTCGTCCCTCCGCCCGAAAGGCCCCAGCCGCCCAAAACCCCGAAGAGATCACCATCGTCCGATCCGAATCCGAGAACAACGGAGATGGAACCTACAAGTACGCTTATGAAACTTCGGATGGAACCCAGGCTGAGGAATCCGGATATTTGAAGCCCGGTGGTGAAGAGGGGATCCAAGTTGCCCAAGGATCTTACCAATACTATTCCCCAGAAGGTAACCCTAAGGGTCATGTTTTTTTGGGGCATTTTGAGAATTTGATCCGAATGACTGGGGCACTTGTAGAATCCAATACCTTGTATGGGGCAAAATGGATTTTAGCATGGGGCGTACCAAGAATTTGATCCGAATATCTGGGTAACTTGTAGACCATAGAATATGATTGGAGAAATTCGATTCAGAACGGGGCAAACTAAGAATTTGGTCCGAATATCTGGGGCACTTGTGGAATTTTATGTGGCAATTAGATTACAGGGGGGCAAAGTAAGAACAAGGTCAAAATATTTTGGAAAAATTAGGAATTTGATCCTAATATCAGTGAATACGCTAAGAAGCATTACTAAAACTATAAAAATGTGAAGAGGAATGAAAGAATTATACTCAACTAAAACAAATGATTTCTTTTGTGCTTAACAGGAGAGCTTATCCAAGTCCAATACCTTGCTGTAAGTTAACCATTTTCATTGATTTTTTCTTGGTTCCAAGCATTAAAAATTTGATTTTTTCTTACAATCGTCTAATTTTTTTTATAAATAATTAGGACGAGAACGGATTCCAACCCCAAGGAAAACACTTGCCAACCCCACCCCCAATCCCCGCAGAGATCCAGAAATCTTTGGACATCATCTACGCTAACATCCGAAACTCTGCTTCAGCTCCAGTCCCGTCCCGAGTTGCCCCACCCTCCTCCTACAGGCCACCCAACAACCGACGACACTAAATCATCTTCTTCTAAATCATCTGAAAACAATTAACTAATCCCAATTCATTGCCAATTACTTTTATTCTACAAAATCCCCATTCCAAACTATCAAGCAAAATGCTCCCAAAATGCCATTGTGATTTTATTGTGTAAAAAAAATTGCGTACGAGAATAATAATATGCTCCACAAGCCTCTTTTGTAATGCACTGTCTTGTCTCTCATTTGCAAATCCATAACTAAAGAAGAAGAATAATTATAATTCATCATCTTCAGTGGATCTCTGACAATAAGATGAGGCTCTAAAGTAACCCTCATCAATCATGCAAGAGTATGGCTCTTCAATGTTACGAAATCTGCAAACAAGGGCTGTAATCTGTACTATAGACTTGTGTTTATATTTTATATCTCATCATCGTGACAAAAACAAGATTAGTCGTTAGATAGGGGTTGACTGATAGCACTCTCAGTATTATAATAATAGGTATAAACGATGAATAAAACAGGCAATCCATTAGATAGAGGTGTCCTTATGCCATTCTGAATTGATAATGAGATTAGAGGCAGATTGGCAAGGAATTTGGACAAGTTGCGGAATTTTTGGCAATTGGCATGGACTTGATTATAGATTTTAATAGGAGATGGTAATTATTTTCGAGATTATATGAGGATGAGTGTCTATTGTTGGTTTTATTATGGAGATGATATGATGTTGATTGAAGATGAAACATCAGATTTCCTTGACGTTTTTAAGGAATCGCAAAGAGTTCCTGATCTTGAAACTTGTAACCTATTTCCAGGTTGGCATTGACCGTAAATCTTGGAATTAGACAGCCTGGAATAAGGGCCCCTAAATAACCACCCCCGATTAAAACAACTCCTTTATAGAATGCATTGCTCCGGAATAAATCCCCACCCCGAAATAATTCAGTCACTCAATCATCATCAATCAACCAATTTATTTAAGGCAACCCACAATACACTACCTAAATAATTATTTCCTATTAAGAATTGAAAAGATCATTTTACAGGGGCGTTTATTTAAGGACTAACAGTAGATCCATTTCTCCGTATAATCTCCGTGTCAAATCATTCAATGAAATATCTTATTACGAAACATCTTCATTCTCTTTTGTTATATGAACAGGGAGTTTCATTTCCCCCTCTTGCCAAATATACAAGTTTGACGGAAACGTTAACATTTCCAGACATTTAATTACACTTTAAATGCTATAATTAAAATGAAAGGTTAGGATTCAGTGGGTTTGAGAAGATGAATGTAGAAGGGGATGATAGAATGCGTTTGTAATATTTAATTGAGTTTTTGCGGAACAAGTATTTCTGGTCGAGAGTGTTAATGAAGCAGTTCGTCCTTAATTAAAATCTCAACAGATATTTTTGGACTAGGGATTACACTTGTGCTGTTGACTGACTGTTGTAGAATTGTTATCAAGAATAGCCAAATTTAGAATTTAAATTAATTTTCGAAATTCTAACCTGCATCGGTACAAAATAAAAAAATCTCAATGAAAGAACAACATTTGCATGCCCCTTATAGCTCGGGTGTATTTTTCGACAAAATCTCGCACAACAAACAAATGCATGAATTTTTCTACTGAAAATTGGTGACTTAAAAATGGATGGTTTATGAGTATTACGAGTTCGTGAAGATGTTTACATTCTATTAAATGTTACAAAACTTGAGTTATATTTAATGGTTATGTTTATTTAATAGCATCTATCTTCCCTCTAGTTAACGTTGAAGAGATTTGAACCTTGTAGATCCGTTCCGCTCCATATTCAGACCCATTACACAACACTAAATTTGGATCATCATTAATCAAAAATCACGGAACTTAAACTTCTGCAACTTTAGATAGATTGCAAATAATTTCCAACCCATAAAAGGTGCAGTCTCAATAAGTCCCCATCCCTAATCAACCATCCAAAAAACGGTATTACCAATTTCAAAATTAACATCGAATAACTTATATTGGATACTGTCTTAAAACTTCCATATAAATAAATTGACATTGTTAAAAATCAGTGTTTTTAGTAAAAATGTTCACTTTCCACATTTATTATTTCTCTGACTTTATTTTAATTCCTTAGTTTTAAATACAATTCATAATTAGCTTCCCTTATTCCTAAATTGAAATGGATTGTTTTTCTGATCAATGACTCATCTGGCCAACTAATTAAATCAGTCATTCGTTAATCCCAATTGTTTTGACTTGTAAATAAACCGATGTAACGGGTGTAACCAAGTGTTGAAAATATAACGATAAACAAACTAAATCTCAATTTCCCCCAAAAGCCCGGGTACTGCACCCTGATGTCAGTGGGAGTGGTCCCGTATACCTCAAAGATGTTCTATTACTCATGGGTATCGTTTAAACCAATATCTCAGTTTCTCCAAACATATTGGTTTCGCTACCTGGTGTCAGTGGGAGTGGTCTCGTATACGTCAAAGATGTTTTATTACTCATGGGAATCGTATAAACCCCAAATCTCAATTTCCCCAAAAACCCGTGGTTTTCGCACTCTGAAATGTAGTTTCATGGTATTATCATGTATAGATGATAGACATAGAGTGTAATGTAAGCAGTTATAAAATGAGTAAGAGCTTTGAACTGATTTAATCATTTTTTTGGGGGGTTAATTGATGGGTGACAGGGGGTGTAACCAATGTGACCCAAGTTCGAACTTAGCCTCACTCTTGACCCAAGGAACAAGTGTACAAAATTTGGTGACCGTAGGTCAAGCCGCTCGTCGGTTATCCCAATCGCACCGACAGACAGACGGACGGACGGACAGCCTAGTCATTCGCATAAAGTGTTTTGAACACTTAATAAATTACATGTATAGTGCTACAACCAATAGGATAAACTCTATCCTCTGACGAGAAAAGCAAGGAAACGTGTTTTTTAAATTTATTTATAGCTTTGGTACCAATTCCATTGGTTGCAATTTGACGCAGATATTTCAGCGCCACGCTGCCATTACCCCTAGTCAGTTGTGAAATAAAATTAAGATAATTCATCCATGGGAAATAGTACCAAAGCTCATTGAACTTATTTTTTTTCATATACTTAAGCATATAAAAGTATGGAAACTTAAATAGATAGGGATAAGGAACTAGAGGAATAATGAGTAATTTTAACTTTTTATATATTAGATGCTTAATTGATTAGTCACTGGATCATGCGAGGTTAGTTAATTGAAGGATGTAGGGATATTAACTCAAAAGTTGGATACTGTGGTTTTGTTGTTCGTGTGAAGAGGTGGTGTCCATAGTGAGTTGATTTTAGGATGGATATTTATTCAAAATGCACCCATATCCAAGTCAATTTTTCTGAAATTTCGAAATTAAAGGGTGTGGCCAATGTTAATTTCAATACTTATTACAATATTTTACATGTCACTGCTGTTCGTCAGCTTAGAAAACGATTCTATCGAACAGGAAATTAAATTTCCTACCGATTAGTTTTTTTTTCGAAATTGACAGGCCGCAGTGACATGGAGATAAATCGATTTCAAAATTCTTGGAGTGGTCCTAAAAACAGGGAAGTACCAAATTGGTAAATCATAGGACACCCTTTATACAACGCTCCTTGGCTTCATTAACTGTTGATACGAATTTCTTTAAACCTGACCCCATTTAACCGCACACCAGTCTATATTGCAAAAAGGTCACCAAGTGTATACTATCTAGTGTACAATATGCACTTGACTCTATGAACCCCCGGGGGATGATAGGGTCAAGTCTGGTTTTTAGGGGCACGGGGCGCCAGGTATATCCCCATATGGTAATTATTGCGACAATGCTTCCGCCTCCACCTCCTTTGGAGAGAACATGACATCCTTATCCCTCCTTATCCCTCCTAATCCCCCCTTACAACCACCCTCACCCTCCGCAGAGCTGTACTGCTCCTTGATACTAGCGGGGGGCATGTAGCCTAGGATATATTGGCATGTACATTATTGCGCCGATAGTGACCTTAAAGGAGGGGCGCCGTGTGATTTTCGTACACAGTGATGATCTACCAGCATTCATCTCAAGTTTTAACCTAACTGGCGTTGGCGAAAAAAATTATCAATATATGACTTGGTCTTGACTAGTCGATTTGATATGGGATAGCTCATAACCTAACCTTAGGTTTCATAAAGCATGCTGTTTTAAAGCTTTGACTTAATAATATCTTCACAAGAATAGTTTTGGCTGTAATTAAATCTGAATAGATGATTTAAATTTCATTCTATATTTTTAAGAGGACAACACGAAAAATCCAATTTTTGTGGGATTTATTTCGGAAGCGCTATTCTACAAAAAAATTCACTGTCATGAAGTTAAAAAATGTTACTTTAGTTTAGGTATACTAATTAGTTTTTGGAATTTAAAGTTAATTAGTATTACAATTTAGATGATGATGATATGTACTAGATAAGTTGCTATCCAAAGTGGAAACGATTCGAACATTTGCGATATTGTATTAGAAGTATATTTATATACTTATAAGGTGTATGGTAATGCTATTTTAAAATTCTTCCACAAGTTTTCATGTATAGACAAATGCCACTGATTCTTTTATTTAGTTTCTGTTGTAGGACTTTTGCCCAGCTTTCAAGTCTTAATACAGAAATGCTACATGCATTCTCAAATCGTTATCGGATATTCTGAATCTGTGTGTGATCCAGAATACAAAATTTTAAATATTGATATATGAACTAATAAAGACGTTTTTGTATTAATTTGAATGTGCCCTTTTACTTCTTGCCAATATTCAAACTATTAATGACAGACATTACATTACATTAGTAGTATCAACATTAGATAAGTTAAGACTTTTTAAATTTGAAACTACTCATAGTGGGGATGGAGACATACAAAAATATTTTCTGTTAACGTATATCATTGTTGTAAATTTTTCGAAGCTGTCTAATTTTTCGAGGTCACCCTAGTTAAAATTTTGAGATAGCTTGAGCAATCAGTTTTCCTGCTTTAACTACGCCAATCTGGACATAAGTACTACATGGATGTTTGGAGATCAAATACTCATGTAATTTTTTGGTTTTATTTTACTTTATTATTCTCTTTTTAACATCGTTTTCATTAAAAATTCATTAGCATTTTAACACAAAACAAACGCGATCTACTAACTAACCTACTTAGTAAGAAATTCCGTAGCTAAAAGCGTGATTAGAAAATCAAAAAAACTAATCGGGGAATGCGATTACGGTTACAACATCATACTAATAAAACTATACTTTTCGCCATGCGAAATTGGTCAAAATTACACTCTAATCATGTACAGGTTCAAGCTTATGTTCAACGAATGCAAAACAACTTGTGCGCATAGAACAACGTAAAAAAGAAATATTCAACCAATTTAGAAAGCAAAACAAACTACGATAGTGTTCAGATAATAAAAATATTCAATAATATTCCAGAATATTAAAGGAATCATGGCTATTAAATTTAAGTTTTTAGGTCGGTAATTTTATTTGTATTCAAAGTCCTTTGTCTCATCTTCAAACCATTTTTTGAGTTCTCGAGCTTCGTCTATTGGCGGATCCACCTTTTGCCGTTGAAAAAATAAAATTTATTTTTCACTAAATATTACATTAGGTTTAATTGAGTCTTTATATATAGTAATTGCCTACCCAAATAGTAGTGTTAAAGTTCTGGCTTAACGACTTGGTCCCAAGATACTCTTTGACTAAAGCCTTTTGGACCGCCACAATATCATACAATTTGGCGGAAAACTTCTTAGCCGTATTTCCCCAAATAGTAACATCAACCTAAAACATATTGTAATTAAAAGTTGAAATTTGTTTTAACAAATATTTTCTTTAAAAACTAGGTTTTCTTAAAAAATCACATATTCTTTAGAGCCGTCTGTTAGTTCGAAAACTCGTTTAGTGCTGCCATTCCACAGTTCTGTCATATCGCTAATTTTCGTTACAACTCCAATGACATCTAAAGTTTACATATATAATTTCTTACATTAAATTTAGATGTCTTTTCTAATCAACTATTATTGTGGATAATTATAGACAGTTCATACCCGTAGGAGAATTGATATTTCGTTATTTACTTTACTAATTGGAACAGTGTAATACAGAATATTGGGTATCTCGGACGTCTCAATTGCCCGAATAATCGAATCTGCCTGAAGTATTATAATACAGTCCCGTCCCGTTTTGCTGGGGTATAGCTCCGAATCGGGTTGTACCCTAAAACCATCCAGCTCATACGTCCGGTTGATCTATGATTTTAAACATCAAATATTTACATTATTATTTTGCAGAAATAGAAAATTTAAAGTAGCAAAGGTAATTCGTTACTTCTATTGTGCGTAGAAATTTGTCAGCTTCCGCTCTGAAAGCTTTAAACGCAATGAGTACACCTGTACTATCCATGGCTTCATAGCTTAATAAGCTGCTTCCAGTTTTGCTTTTTGTATTGTCAGATACCATGGTGACTCGGAACTTCAAGCGATTATTTTTGCTAATGCATAAAAAGAAATCAGATTTAGTTAAATTTTCGAGCATCCAAAGGCTTCTCAAATAAACAAAAAAAATTTATCATCTAGACTATTGTCCGTTTCAAAAAGTTTCACTGCTGTTGTAACGATAAAAGTCTATAACCTTATCTGGCAGGTTCCAAGGCGATAAAATGTAAATCGAATAAGGTTGACAATGGATAACTTTTTTGGATTTTTTTCTCAGTGACAAATCATTTTGAAACAGACAATAAGTTAATTCTTACTATTCTCCTGCCGTGAGATCTTCAAATTTGAGTTCCTTTATTTCGTTTATTATTGGTGCCACGTTATCGATTTTTGGTAATGAATTGCGGTTCCAGAAATCTGATCGTTTCGAAGTAGAAGGGGAATCCTTCTCATTGGAGCGGCACTCTTTCGGCGAAGTTTCAGAATCAGTGGTATCTATAGCGATCAATTAGTTATAATTAGAATGCAACAGGAAAGTCAAGACAGTTGTTAATTGTAGTATTTGAACACATAAGAGTAAAGTTGGGTATTAAAAATACCACACTTACTGAGATCGTCCTTTTCTTCCAACTTTCGTTTCCGTGATTCTCGATTGTTTCCAGACATGTTAAAATTGTCGGATTCACAAATAATTAAAACTGATAGAATAACTAAAGTCAGTTAATACAAAGGCGAAGGCTTTAGCACAACTGAAGCAATTAACCTAGAAATTAAAGCTTTATAATTTCCAAAAGCCTTGATATACGTGAAAAAAATAAACTTGAAAAGAATTAAATTGGAAGAGCTCTGACTGTCCGAGTTTGTTCTCAGAAATGAACAAAACTCTACCTTTGAAAATCTTTGAAGAAAAATCCCCCGTCGGGCAATAGAGAATTTAAATTTAAGTAATGTATATTTGTCATATTATTGTGTCCATGTATGAAAGTATTGTTGACAGACGGTTATTATCATTAAACCACAGACAAAATCGTACGTTTACAATCTCATTTCTGGTATTCAATATGTTAGCAAACCTTCCATAAAAATTACTAAAAACAGACAAAAATAAACATCATTTTTCAGACATTTTGACATCAGTTTTCAGACAGATAATCTTTAAATTTACTTAATTTGTATTTACATAAATCAAAACATGGGTTGCTTTAGTTCATGCACAAGTTAGTGAGGCAGAATGAGATTTTTATAGAATGAAGTTTCCTTTAACCTTCCTTTGTCCATTAGACTAATACCAATTAACATGCATTTAAGTCCATGGATTAACGAAAAGGCAATATATTCTCCTCCAAAATTATAGTATAATAATATTATTTGCAGACTGTTTATATTATCTAGTTAGTAGAGAAAATCATACATTTACAATACCATTTCTGGTATTCAATATATTAAACCTATTATAATTGCCCATTTCTGTTTCCGCACTAGTCCAAATATTTCCTAGTTATCACAGAAATATTTAAAGTGGTTAAAAGGTTTACGGTTGTCCCAAGCAATTTCCAACTTGCTAGAAATATTTGTAGTAGCCCAATATTATTTTAGGTTTGCTTAAATTATTTTTTAACTTGTTTTCAAGTACTTGAAGCTACCCAAAATTACTTTTAGAATGTTCGAAATAAATTCGAACTTCCTCCAAAATAAACAAGGCTGATCAAAAATATTTTTTAATGTCCCACATAATTTCCAACATGCCTAGAAATAGTAAAATTGTCCAAAGATATTTTTGGGTTGTCGCGAATAATTTTAAATTTGCCAAGTAATATTTGAAGCAGCCTCATATATCGAAAATATTTTTAAAATGTTCCAAACTAATTTGCAGCATCTGTCGAAAGAAGCAGTTGTCGAAAAAAATTTGAAACCTGTCCCGAAATATTGACAGCTGCCCCAGAAATAATTAAGTTTGCCCGAAATAATTTTTAGCTTGTTCTTGTATGAACGACCCCTTTTTGTTTTATTCTCATTTTTCTTTAGGCACGGCAGAAATTAAAAATTAAAAAAAGCCTTCCTATTTCATTCGGCCGAACTATAGTTCTTTGGCTCCTTAATTAGTTGGCTGTTTGGTTTGTGTTGGTTCCTGATTATTAGGGACAACATAATATGCAAAAATGCAATTATTCCTGTTGAACCTACGTCCGTGAGACTTTGCAGGGTTACTAGTGGCACTCTTACAATAAGTTTAGAGCCATTCATATTTTGCATTTTTTGCATATTTTCCTGTTTAGCTGCATATTCTGCATATTTGGCTGTTTTGGGGATTTTATTATCAAAATAGCTTAATTTTGGAATAATTTATGTCAATTCAGGTTATTTTTTTACTTTTGGGGTTGTGAAAAAATGTACAAATTATTTTTTAGACTTCGCATTCCAAAAATTAAATTTATTTTTGAGAAAATCGAACTCGAATTCCCTTTGAAATTTTTGTAGTTGCGAATTGCTACATGTCCGGAATGTATATAATAAGAGTATTTTCTTAGATTAAAATGTCTGAACGAGAGGTTTTCGTACAACATTGTAGAAGAAATCGAAGAATTAATGACTTTCATGCTATTTTTGATTTCAAAGGCTATATTTTTTACTTTTTAGTTGCATATTTAGGTCTTTTTAGCTGCATATTTTGCTTCATATTTTGACCTTTTTTAGCTGCATTTTTTGTCGTCCCTACTGATTACGGATCAGGCTAGTTTAGGTTGTGTTGGCTCTGGTTAAGTTAGCTTCGTTGGCTCAATTGAACTCTCTGAAACTGAAGAGGAATGAAGTGTTTATCGTGAGCTGCGTCTGCGCACTAGCGCACTAGCACTAGAACTCACTCATTCTAATTTATTTCTCGGCGGCAGTCCTAGATTCAAAAGCAAGGAAGAAGGAAAAAGAAGCAGAAGCAGAAGAAAAACATTTCTCGCAATTCAGAATTACAAATTGGCTTTTCATTGCTTTTTGAATTTTTGAATTCATCAGTTTTTGATTCATCAGTTCTCCAGCTCATCCAGGTGCTACTAAAACTAATTTGGTAACCTGTTTCCCTTTTTAACTATGAACTACTTAATTATTAGCTCGCCTATTAAAAATAGGTTTAGAGATAATGAAGTCAACCAGTCATTCCATTCCATCCGTCGTTTTTGTCAATGTAAATCAAGACAAAGTTAAACAGCCTAGAAGCAGGCCGGATTAGAACCAATAAAAATTTTTTGAAATGGAAGCATAATATTCGCTAGTGTTTATCAAATTCCGAACACATAATTAAGTTTTAACATAATTGTATTGGTTTTAATACCAAATTTATATATGAAATATAAAACTAAACTATAAATTTTGAAAAATCGTATTGGTTTATACATCAAATGTTTTTTAAAGAATTTTTCGTTAAATAGATAAACATATTTGGAAACAGGAATGATATTTATAAATCAATACGATTTGAAACAATAATAAAATTTTAAAGGAAATTATATATTTTCTATACAGAACAACAATTTAGGGTTCGTAAAAGCCTTAATTGGGGCATTTCATAATATTGTTTCATGAACATGAACATTAGGAAACAGTTGTATTCAATGTAGTTTAGGACAATTCTCAAATATGCTGTTTCTTCAAGTATTTTCTATGGAGAGTATCATTATCGTCTCATAGTACACATTGGCCCGTGAACAACAACTACTAACAGGGGGGCGTGGGCCCGTGAACAACAACAACTAACAGGGGGGCGTGGGCCCGTGAACAACTACTAACATGGGGGCGTGGGCCCGTGAACAACAACTACTAACAGGGGGGCGTGGTCCCGTGTACAACTACTAATAACATGGGGGCGTGGGCCCGTGAACAACAACTACTAACATGGGGGCGTGGGCCCGTGAACAACAACTAACAGGGGGGCGTGGGCCCGTGAACAACTACTAACAGGGGGGCGTGGGCCCGTGAACAACTACTAACAGGGGGGCGTGGGCCCGTGAACAACAACTAACAGGGGGGCGTGGGCCCGTGAACAACTACTAACAGGGGGCATTGGGCCCGTGAACAACAACTACTAACAGGGGGGCGTGGGCCCGTGAACAACAACTAACAGGGGGGCGTGGGCCCGTGAACAACTACTAACTGGGGGCATTGGGCCCGTGAACAACTACTAACAGGGGGGCGTGGGCCCGTGAACAACAACTACTAACAGGGGGCGTGGGCCCGTGAACAACTACTAACTAGGGGCATTGGGCCCGTGAACAACTACTAACAGGGGGGCGTGGGCCCGTGAACAACAACTACTAACAGGGGGGCGTGGGCCCGTGAACAACTACTAACTGGGGGCATTGGGCCCGTGAACAACTACTAACAGGGGGGCGTGGGCCCGTGAACAACTACTAACAGGGGGGCGTGGGCCCGTGAACAACAACTACTAACAGGGGGCGTGGGCCCGTGAACAACTACTAACTAGGGGCATTGGGCCCGTGAACAACTACTAACAGGGGGGTGTGGGCCCGTGAACAACAACTAACACTGGGGGCATTAAACTAAAGACTAAACTGTGGGCATAGGGTAGAGACTGTTTTACTATTTCCTCATTCTAGTATATAGTACTGGAAATTCTGATTCAAAATTTTTTAAATTTCTTTAGTTTCTAATTAATTTTTTCAAAATTCTTTATTATGGCAATAAATAGTAACACCTACAATTCAAAGTCTGGTAAAAAATGCACACATTTTTTAATCGAAAAATCAACATGTTAATTTCATGTTTGATATTTTTTCAAGTCAATCAAATATTTGGATGAATAAAAATTGAAAATTTCACCATGTTATATTTAAAATTGAGAAGAATTAAAATTTCAAACAATTTTTAATCGAAAAATCAACATGTTAATTTCATGTTTGATTTTTTTGCAAGTCAATCAAATATTTGGATGAATAAAAATTGAAAATTTCACCATGTTATATTTAAAATTGAGAAGAATTAAAATTTCAAACAATTTTTAATCGAAAAATCAACATGTTAATTTCATGTTTGATTTTTTTGCAAGTCAATCAAATATTTGGATGAATAAAAATTAAAAATTTCACCATGTTATATTTAAAATTGAGAAGAATTAAAATTTCAAACAATTTTTAATCGAAAAATCAACATGTGAATTTCATGTTTGATATTTTTTCAAGTCAATCAAATATTTGGATGAATAAAAATTGAAAATTTCACCATGTTATATTTAAAATTGAGAAGAATTAAAATTTCAAACAATTTTTAATCGAAAAATCAACACGTTAATTTCATGTTTGATATTTTTTCAAGTCAATCAAATATTTGAATGAATAAAAATTGAAAATTTCACCATGCTATATTTAAAATTGAAAAGAATTCAAATTTCAAAAAAAAAAAAAAATTTACTCGAAAAATCAACATGTTAATTTCATGTTTGATATTTTTTCAAGTCAATCAAATATTTGGATGAATAAAAATTAAAAATTTCACCATGTTATATTTAAAATTGAGAAGAATTAAAATTTCAAACAATTTTTAATCGAAAAATCAACATGTGAATTTCATGTTTGATATTTTTTCAAGTCAATCAAATATTTGGATGAATAAAAATTGAAAATTTCACCATGTTATATTTAAAATTGAGAAGAATTAAAATTTCAAACAATTTTTAATCGAAAAATCAACACGTTAATTTCATGTTTGATATTTTTTCAAGTCAATCAAATATTTGAATGAATAAAAATTGAAAATTTCACCATGCTATATTTAAAATTGAAAAGAATTCAAATTTCAAAAAAAAAAAAAAATTTACTCGAAAAATCAACATGTTAATTTCATGTTTGATATTTTTTCAAGTCAATCAAATATTTGAATGAATAAAAATTGAAAATTTCACCATGCTATATTTAAAATTGAAAAGAATTCAAATTTCAAAAAAAAAAAAAATTTTACTCGAAAAATCAACATGTTAATTTCATGTTTGATATTTTTTCAAGTCAATCAAATATTTGAATGAATAAAAATTGAAAATTTCACCATGCTATATTTAAAATTGAAAAGAATTCAAATTTCAAAAAAAAAAAAAAAATTTTACTCGAAAAATCAACATGTTAATTTCATGTTTGATATTTTTTCAAGTCAATCAAATATTTGAATGAATAAAAATTGAAAATTTCACCATGTTATATTTAAAATTGAAAAGAATTCAAATTTCAAAAAAAAAAAAAAAATTACTCGAAAAATCAACATGTTAATTTTATGTTTGATATTTTTTCAAGTCAATCAAATATTTGAATGAATAAAAATTGAAAATTTCACCATGCTATATTTATAATTGAAAAGAATTCAAATTTCAAAAAAAAAAAAAAATTTTACTCGAAAAATCAACATGTTAATTTCATGTTTGATATTTTTTCAAGTCAATCAAATATTTGAATGAATAAAAATTGAAAATTTCACCATGCTATATTTAAAATTGAAAAGAATTCAAATTTCAAACAATTTTTAATCGAAAAATCAACATGTTAATTTCATGTTTGATTTTTTTGCAAGTCAATCAAATATTTGGATGAATAAAAATTGAAAATTTCACCATGTTATATTTAAAATTGAGAAGAATTAAAATTTCAAACAATTTTTAATCGAAAAATCAACATGTTAATTTCATGTTTGATATTTTTTCAAGTCAATCAAATATTTGAATGAATAAAAATTGAAAATTTCACCATGCTATATTTAAAATTGAAAAGAATTCAAATTTCAAAAAAAAAAAAAAAAATTTTACTCGAAAAATCAACATGTTAATTTTATGTTTGATATTTTTTCAAGTCAATCAAATATTTGGATGAATAAAAATTGAAAATTTCACCATGTTAAATTTAAAATTGAGAAGAATTAAAATTTCAAACAATTTTTAATCGAAAAATCAACATGTTAATTTCATGTTTGATTTTTTTGCAAGTCAATCAAATATTTGGATGAATAAAAATTAAAAATTTCACCATGTTATATTTAAAATTGAGAAGAATTAAAATTTCAAACAATTTTTAATCGAAAAATCAACATGTGAATTTCATGTTTGATATTTTTTCAAGTCAATCAAATATTTGGATGAATAAAAATTGAAAATTTCACCATGTTATATTTAAAATTGAGTAGAATGAAAATCTCAAACAATTTTTATGCCAAAAATCAACATGTGAATTCCATATTTTATTTATGATTTCCATGTCTTTAATACAAAAAGTTGTCATTTATGTAGTCTTTAAACCAAGGCCATTACATACTAAAAAGTAGTCTTTTTATTAGTCTTTCCATGACAACAAATCTCGCTTTTACCTAATTTAAAAGACTCAATATGCGTATATGCGTTGTTAAGGAATACCCCCTATCTCATCCAATGTTAAATGTTTGATTTTTAATTAAAACCTGCATGGGTCATCGAATCAATAAAGTGAAATGCTGATTTCTTTTGCATTCAACCTTCATGGGTTTCGGCTTTCCATAAAGTCAAACCAAATTAAAATAGGTCAAGTACTTATTGAGTTTTTTAATTTTAAAGACCTGGGCAATGAACGCAAACACCCCATATATCTACGCTTTTGTCGATTGCTTGATAATATTTGTAAGAAGTCTGTTGATTATAATATGTATTATACAGGGATTTGGGCAAAGAATGTACTGAATTTTCGATGATTCATGAACGTAAATGTATGTTAACTGATTTGAGTCCAATGAGTTGCGAGTTTATCTAATTATGTCAGGTCAAAAGGTTTGGATATGTAATTTTATGCTTTAAGAATGTGTGTAGATTTGAAAATGCTTGGGAGTATAAATTTTGACAGTTTATGATCTGTCAAGGTCAAGATTTAATGTATAAATACATTAAAATTTGATTTAGATGCGTCCTTCGATAAAGTGTGCGGTTCTAACTACAATTTGTTAGAAAGATAAATTTTTAATGTATTACATTTGTCATTTACTGCATAAAAGGGCCAACCTGAGTTGAGGAAAGTGGGGCCGTCATCTCATTTTGCCTTACTAACTTGTGCATGAATTGAGGCAACCCAGATTTTGATTTATGTAGATATAAATTAAGTAAATTAAAAGATTACATGTCTGAAAACTGATGTCAGAATGTCTGGGCCTACTTGTTACTTGCATGTTAATTGGTATTAGTCTAATGAGATGAGACTTTTCCTTGTAAGTATTGAAAGTCCAAATTTCTGTTGTTTATGAGTTGACAAGATGTATGTATGGTAGTATGCATTCCAAATTGTAGACACAGATATGATAAGAAGTAGGTAAAACGAGATTGTGGAAGGTAGAATTTTGTTAATAGCTAAGAATAAACTCAGACAGTCAGAGCTCTTCAAATTAAAAAAAAAGTGTAAAAGTTTATTTTTCTCGACACAAAGTTTTTTACAAAAACGACAGTTAAATCCTAAATATATTGCATTAATTGTATTACACTCATTATCTTTGTGTTTTAAACTACTGGCTTTAGCTATTCTATTAATTTATAATATTTGTGTATCAAATCATCTGCAGATATTATGTCTGGAAACAATCAAGAATCACGGAAGCGAAAGTTAGAAGAAAGTGACGATCTCAGTAAGTGTTGTGTTTGTAGTACCAAAACTCTGCTACCATCAATATCGAATTCAAAAATTGGTCTTTTCGTTTGCATCTCAAATATAAGTTAAGATTTTTTCCATGCTTTAGATCCCTCATACCCAGAAACTCCACCAAAGCAGTGCCACTCTAATGAAAAGGATTCTCCTTCAACTTCAAAACGGTCGGACTTCTGGAACCGCAATTCGTTACCAAAAACGGATGACGTCGCACCCATAAAAAAGGAAATCGAAGAAGTTAATTTTGAAGATCTCACGACAGGAGAATAGTAAGCATTCACGTAGTCTATAAGATAACATTATTCTGTTATTTGTATACCAATATGCCTTTCTCTTTTTGTACTAGCGAATATAAACGCTTAAGGTTCCGGGTTAACATGAGATCTGACACTACCAAAAGTAAAACCGGGATCAGTTTGTTAAGCTTTGAAGCAATTGATATTACTGGCTCAATCATCGCATTCAAAGCCTTTAATGCAGAGGCTGACAAATTTCAACACCTTATTGAAGTAATGAATTGATATTAATATAATCTATTGCTATTAATTGCAAAATAATAATGTTTAAATATTTGACGTATTAAATCATAGATTAACCGAACATTTGAGCTAGATGGCTTTAGGGTACAACCCGATTCGGAGCGATACCCCAGCAAAACCGGTCGAGATTATATAATAATACTTCAGGCATATTCGACAATTCGTTCAATTGAGGGGTCCGAAATACCAGACATTCAATTTAATACTGTTGCAATTTCTACAGTTAAGACCCGAAATATTAATTCTCCTACAGGTATAAACTGTCATTATCCACTATAAAAATGTAGATTGCGGTACACATGTTAATTTTCTAATAAAACATTTTATTCTGCTACCGTTAGATGTTATTGGAGTTGTAACAAAAATCAATGATATAGAGGAAAAGTCGAATAGCAGCACCAAACTAGTTTTCGAGCTAACGGATTCTTCCAAACAATATGTGATTTAATAAAAATATTTTTTAAGCAAGCATCTTTAAATAACAATTTGTTGTAATTATAATGTTTTAGGTTGAGGTTACTATTTGGGGAAATACCGCTAAGAAGTTTTCCGCCAAACTTTATGATATTGTTGCAGTCAAAAAGGCTGCAGTCAAGGAATATCTTGGAACCAAGTCATTGAGCCAGAACTTCAACACAACTATTTGGGTAGGCAATCAGAATATATACAGCCTAATTAAACGCAAAATATAGTTTGTATAATAACAGAATTTATTTTTTTAAACGAAAAAAGGTGGACCCGCAACTGGACGCAGCCCGAGAACTCAAGGAATGGTTTGAAGATACGACTAAGGACTTCGAATACAAGTAGAAACTACGAAAGGATGGCAAAAATTCAACAGCTAAGAATCCGATACTATTCTCGGATAATATTATTGACATTTTTTTTTAATTTAGACGGTTTCGTTGTTAATGAAAGATAAATTGCTGAATATATGGATTATGTTGTATTTGTAAGATGTTGTTTTGCTTTCGTTAAATTAATGCAATAACCAGTACACGACTAGTGTGTGTATAAGGGATTTTGTAAGCTGAAAGTATTATGTCTTAATACCATATGAAGTTGCAAGTTTGTTAGCTTTTAATATTAACCCGTATTCCCTCATTATTGCTGTTAATTAGTAAATTAGACGTTTACTTACAGATTTTATTACTAAGTAGATTCGTTAGTACATTTTATTGTGTTACTCTGTACCTGAAATTTTAATGAATTTGATGTTTAAAATAGAATAATAAAGTAACATAATAACACACAATAACATGAGACTTTGATTTCAGAACATATATTTGTAACTGATATTTAGATAAAATAGTCTTTGATCTCAGAACATCTATTTTCTACTTATGTCTTGATTGGAATGGTCAAAAATATAAAACTCATTGTCGTTATCAGGATACATGAATTAAAACTAGGATGATCTGGATTAACTAGTTTAAACCGTTAACTTTGACTCTAATCAGTTATAAACGATTTCAGAAAAGTATTTGGAATGTCTCTGCCATCGGTAGTTTAATTATTAAAAAAATTGAAAAATAAAAAATACATTTTTTTAAATGAATATTTTTATATTTTCGAGTATATCGTGGGAATTTTTTTAATAATAATAAACTAGAATGACTAATGGTTTAAGAAATCCATATGGAATGTTTCTGCCATTGGTACTTTCATTATTTAAAAAAATCTAAAAATTCAAAAAATCGCAAAACTTACATCTCAACTTACAGTACATAGACACATTACATTCCGATTTACTAAATATTCAGTTGAAAGGTTTACACCTTTTATTTAACTAATCTAACATGATGAAGTGAATAATCGATGAATTAGCTATGATATGAATGCAAAAATTTACTCAATATAGGTTTAGATCCTTATCCCTAGTAGCTAAGATTTTACATTCATATGTTTTAACTATAAGATAACTGCTAACTTCAATTAGCTATGGTACCTCTTCCCATGGATGAATTTACTTGATTTTATTTCACAAGTGAATAGCAGCGATGGCAGCGTTACGCTGAAATATCAGACTAGAATTCTATCGAGCGGAAGAGATACCAAAGCTCGATAAAGATTCGAAAAATATATTCTAGATAGGAAATGCATGCACTTTCTAACACAACAGACGTTATTCCCCTTAAAACTAAATACTAATGGCATCGCAAAAATCTGTATTGACTTATTGTATATTATTACTGGACAAAAAATGGAATCGCAAAAGTCCTACTCCTATATAAACTACATAGTAAGCTCAACGCCGAAGACGTCATTTAGTAGTAAAATGGAATCGCTAAATTTCTTACACCTCAACTTACAGTACATAGACTCATTACATTCTGATTTACTAAATATTCAGTTGAAAGGTTTACAGCTTTTATTTAGCTAACCTAACATGATGGAATGAATAATCGATGAATTAGCTATGATATGAATGCATAAAGTTACTCAATATAGGTTTAGATCCTTATCCTTAGTAGCTAAGATTTTACATTCATATGTTATTCTATACTTAACTATAAGATAACTGCTAACTTTAAGTAGCTATGGTACCTCTTCCCATGGATGAATTTACTTGATTTTATTTCACAAGTGAATAGCAGCGATGGCAGCGTTACGCTGAAATATCAGACTAGAATTCTATCAAGCGGAAGAGATACCAAAGCTCGATAAAGATTCGAAAAATATATTCTAGATAGGAAATGCATGCACTTTCTAACACAACAGACGTTATTCCCCTTAAAACTAAATACTAATGGCATCGCAAGAATCTGTATTGACTTATTGTATATTATTACTGGACAAAAAATGGAATAGCAAAAGTCCTACTCCTATATAAACTACATAGTAAGCTCAACGCCGAAGACGTCATTTAGTAGTAAAATGGAATCGCTAAATTTCTTACACCTCAACTTACAGTACATAGACTCATTACATTCTGATTTACTAAATATTCAGTTGAAAGGTTTACAGCTTTTATTTAGCTAACCTAACATGATGGAATGAATAATCGATGAATTAGCTATGATATGAATGCATAAAGTTACTCAATATAGGTTTAGATCCTTATCCTTAGTAGCTAAGATTTTACATTCATATGTTATTCTATACTTAACTATAAGATAACTGCTAACTTTAAGTAGCTATGGTACCTCTTCCCATGGATGAATTTACTTGATTTTATTTCACAAGTGAATAGCAGCGATGGCAGCGTTACGCTGAAATATCAGACTAGAATTCTATCCAGCTGAAGAGATACCAAAGCTCGATAAAGATGCCAAAAATATGCAATTCTAATGTTAATGTACACTTTTTCATACGAGTCACTTATCCAACAGTTAGTCAAAACTATAAGTCTCTTAAATAATAAAAAATAACTGCCCTAATTGATTTTTAGTATGCTAAAAAAATGTTGAACGATGGACCCGCGAATAAATATGTCGTAAATGACAAATGAAGTACACTAAAAAATCAAGAAACAAATAAGGAACAAGAAAATCATAATATGTTGATAAAGTTTTTAAGGGTTGCTGAGAAATTGGAGTGGGAAGTTAGCGGAAAACTGCGGAAAATTGTTTTTTGGAGTGAGTGCAAAAGAACGAGCGAGAAAACTCGACTTTTCTTTCCTTCCTATAATAAATGCCCGTATGATTCGAGCGAATTCTCTCGTACCGGCGCTATGTTTATTTTCGAGATCTCCGATGTTCAATTCCAAACTTACTTGCAAACATCAATTTAATTTTTTTAACATAATTAAAATCAATCTTCATTTTCATCATCATCATCAAAATTTTTTCATTTTTATTGTTTATGAGACTTGAAGTTTTGACTAAAAAAATTGGACAATTCTGAGTGTTCACTTTGATGTTCCTTGTTAGCCAAACAATTGGCAATGATTAAAAGGGTGCACTTGTATTCTTCAGCAAAAAGTATTTATTAGGCCTTAAATGGGTGAGTAAATCTGGATATTTTATAAAATATTTCTGCAAACATGGTGCACTGTATAGTGTCTAATTATAGAGTACAATATAATTACAAACTTAAATTAGCTTTAGGCCAAACCATACAAATCGGTTTATGATAAGAGTAGTAAGATTCATAGAACCATGCTTCAATAAACTTACAATTCGTAAAACAGCAATCAATTTGAGTTCCACCGTCTGTTGAGGGTACATTCTCGCTCAAAATAGAGATTAAACCTAGCTGCAAGAGTTCGGCTTTGATAGTATTTCCAGCAGACGTTAAAGAGTTAATATTGATATCTCCAAACAATAATATATTTCCCTTGAGTTTTTTAATGTGCTCCGAAATGAGAGAAATAAACACGGAACGGGAATAGCCTGGAGATTTGTAAGTCATCATGCACGTGACGCCAGAAATATTGAAAGTTAAAAAAAGGCAATGACCTGTTGTAGAATAGTGTTGCGCTATTTCCGACTCAATTGGACTTACATTGTTCCTCCGAAAAAGTAAAGCTCCTTCTGAATTATTAGTAGTACGATAATTGGTCCTGTGTTGGCAAACAAAACCACTCAATAAGGCGGCATCGGTGGAACCTAAATGGGGCTCTACAATAGCAACAACGTTGCTAGCCATGCAGGAATAGTCAGCTTGAATATCGAGATAATGAGCGGAAAATGACTCTATGTTGTGAAAGTACACTTTTTCAAAAGCGTCATCATAATCTTGTAAAAACTTCATAGAAAAAGCAAACGATTTTTCTCGAAGAAGGGACATTTCATGAGTAACAGGGTCATCTTCTCTAGGTTTTTCTGGTGGCACAAAATCTCCTTCAATGAACAAGCCTTTAAGGGATGTAGCCCTGCTACACGCAACGTAGAGGTTCTCCCGAGTGAGTTTTCGTTCGCGAAGCTTTTTCAAACTAAGGACAGGATTCCTGCCATGATATTTTTTAACGTGAACTACGACATTTACCAATGACGACCCTTGCGATTTTGCTATTGTCATTCCATTAGCTGCAATCAATGGAATTTGTTTTCGAGTAATCTGCAAAGATCCAGCCTTCGGATGTTTATTTAGAATTCTCTGAATCATTTCAATCGGAACCCAATCCATGTTGATTCCTCTTTGTTGTTGAATAGATCGGAACTGATTTCGCTTTTGAGCACCAATCAATGAATTCCTGAAATCCATCCAAACACAAATCGGTACCCGTTCAACTTGATCGTTTGTTGTTTTATTCCCGTATACGATTTGTTTTAGATTTCCAGTAGACCCGTTGAATAACCCATCAGAAACGTCAATATTTGTAGACACAAAATACTCTCCGGATACCTAGTAAAAAGAAATGCTGTTTTATTTTGACATATTCAAAGTTTGGCATATGATTAATAGTTGTTTTACTTGAAGATGGGTTTTGTAAGGTAGTCCGTCAGTTTGTTGCCGATTCAATGTTTCTGCAAATTTTTTCAGGCTTTTTTTCTGTTCAATAGTTCCAATTCCATCGATTTGGTCGATTGCTGTCGACATCACTCCTTCCGTTCCAAGATCTTTGTGAATTTCGATGTTGTAAATGTCACATTCGTCATTGGTCTGAAATAGATGAATAGCTTCCTTTGGGGGCTCATTACCAGATTTTGTTTGCCGAGAGGTAATGAGAGCTATATCGGCGGCATCCATAATACCTTCTGACATGTTGTTAAGGGCTTTACAAAATGCCAGATCTCCTTTCTGTCGCATTATCTCGTCAAGCTCGTACAAATTGAATTTTTTCCAAAGATGATTCCCAACCAATTCGCCTAATGGAAGATGTTTGGGTTCTTTAAAAACAAATGCTCCGCCAATGGGGGGAAGTTGTCGCAAATGACCAACGACTAGCACAGATCTTCCACCAAAATCTTCGTCAATGCAAAAAATTTGACGAAGACGTTGGTCTATGTCATACAATTGCTTGACACTAACCATTGAAATTTCGTCAATGATAAAGAGTTTTGTTTTTCCGAGCTTGGTTCGTAATGCATTAACAGCAGCGTCATCAAGATTACAAACTCGGCCCCCGTATTGTGTTGGTGGTAGCTTAAAAGTACAGTGTAGTGTCATTCCAAACACATTAAAAGCTGCTTTGCCAGTTGGAGCAGAAACTAATACACATAATTGTTCAGGGTTAGTGTTTGGGATTTTCGAAAAGTAGCGAAGGTAACTCTGAACTATAGCCGTTATAACATGGCTTTTCCCAACTCCTGCTCCCCCACTTAGAAAACTATAGAATGTTAATGCGCTTATTTTAAGCAAATGAAGCTTGTTTAATACGAATCTTTGTTGTTTCTCGTTTAAGGACCGCATTATTTTAACGTATTGCTCTTCGTCAACCATTCGTGGAGGAAGAAATTGAGCAACCCTTGAATTTTTGGAACCGCGACTGTCACTGAAATCATCAAAATCTGAGTCAAAGCCAAAGTTTTCAACTTCTTCATCTAGTAGAGGCGTGTCATCTTCTTCAGTGTAGTTGTCTTGTTCCTCCAATTCGTTCACAAGGTTCCCTAAAATAATGTCGTCAACATCTCTGTTGTGGATAAACGGACTAGACATTTCCAGGATCTCTTGCAAATGTTGATTATATTTCTGGATAGGATCAGTTTCAAGTAAATCTGTTTCCTCCTTTCTCCATGCCAAAAATAACATCAATTGTTCCCTGCAATAGTTGGTTGGGTCTTCATTTTTACTATAATGACGATATCGAATTACTTTCCTTACAGTACGTTTTCTGATAAACCCACTATTGTCGTTAAGTTTAAATGGTTTGGGTTTGGAGCCAAGTTTGTTTGCTTCACAATCGTCCAACGTTGAGTGTTTTTTTGAAAACTCGTACATTGATGCAAACTCTGCTAAACATATATGTTCTAATTCTTCAGGTCGGACAGTGTAGTGATCAATCAGTCCTTTACAAATGATATCTTGGGAATCCTCCGGAAGATTTTCCAATTCTTCATTTGATTTAAAAATTGAAATTCTATCCCCCGGCACGGCAGTATTAATAAAGACATCTTGACGACTTGTGTTTGTATTGGGAATTCCCAGCAAAAATGCGGCAGCTTCTTGGGCAGATATTTCTGACCCGTTTATCAAAACCCCAGCAAATTTCTTAACTTGTTCTCGTGCATCGATATTGCCACGTTTAACGTCCTGTGTGAGTGCTTGTAAAAGTTTTGATACACCCCCTTCACCTTTTAAGATGTATCCGACACAGTATTTGGCACACGCATATGTGTCTAACACAAATTGTACATCAATATTTGCTCTCCAAGCTTCAAGCAACTTTCGATTATATGCATTTACAAAAACAGCATTAGTTGATCGCTTCAAGAATACCGTATTGCGCTTGATGGAGCTTCTAAGCGCCATGATGTAGTCAACATAGTCAACATTTAATGACTCTAAAAAGGTGTCAAATTCAACATTTTCTTTAGGGTTATTTTTGTAAATTTTTAGTATCGACTCAGTAATGTTGGTATATAATTCCTGACACTTCTTCCTGTGTTCAGGATTAAAGTCCTTTGAAAGTGGTGTAAGAATCATCGTACAATCCAAAGGAGGTTTAGGAAAGCCAAATCTACATTTTCTGCTTCGTTTTACGCAAGTGTGGGAGTGCTTGTGGAGTTGATATCCTATGAGTTTTTCCATTTCCCCGTCTTCGGATCGTTTACACGTAATGAATTGGTCAATGAATTCAACGCAATATTTCTTTGAATCCTCGTCGTCTAGACATTTAAATTATGTTTTCAGTTTTTATAAACTCTTAAATTTTGTTTGTAATAAATATAATAATTCTAATAAAGTTGGAAATATTCACCTTCGACGAATGTTGGCGAATCCTTTATCCAGTATAATCCATGGTTGTGTGGAGATCCGCGCATTTGAAACTCCAAACGTGTGAAGTGGTCTTCAAGTTGATACGGAGCGAATAACCCATTCTCGGGTTTAAGAATGGACCTATTTAGTTGCCGTAATCTGTGTTCAATGTTGCGCATGCACGTTACTGGATCGCTTCGTATAAGTTCAGCTACTTGATCAAACGGTAGATTTGAAGCTTCCTCTTCTGAAATTTCTTCATTTTTCAATATTTTGTACAGCATGACAAGCAACTCCGTCCATTTTGTTTCGGCAGCTGATAATGTGATGAAGAATGCCGGCTTGCCTAACTGTCTAATCATTGCCAGTACTTTTTTTGTTTGTTGTTTCCAGTAGGATGGCGAGGATCGTAAGTTTTTAAATACAGCGTATCCGTCATCACAATCCAACAAATTCCTAATAGATTCGATCTTTAATACTGTTGAAGCGGTGAGTTTTTCGTTTCTATTGGTTTTTCTTAGGCAGATTTGAATAGCCTGGATTACTTTTTCGTTGAAGGACCGCTTAAACGAATGAAGAACCTTGATTGGAACACATGCACGGCGATCGTATCTTCGAAGTTCCGATTTAGCAATATCTGTATAGCTTAACTTTACTCCTTCTTTAAACTTCCTTAATTTTCCGCCATATATGGAAGGAAATGACATGACGTCCGCATTTGCATCTCTGTGTAAGGCGATGGGATTGTTACCTTCTGCCGGAGCTATTTTTCTTCCGAGATATTTACTGGAAACTTCCTTTTGTGAAAATATTAAAGTTTCATCAGCTCCTGTCAACTTCTGAACTGATTCTTCATCATTGTCTTCAGATTCCGTATCACTTCCTAAAAATTAAGATCACATAGATCAAGATAGATTTACTGCAAAACACTGCTATATTATTATTCAAACAATAATTTAAATTTATGTAAGACAAAGATATGATTGATAGTGGAAGAAAATATTAACATTAATATGCTAACTTAATGTATTTACCTTGTTCTTTTTCCACAGGATCCTCACTGTCTATGGGTTTAGATTCAGGCACTGTACATGTGAACTTTAGGGTGTCACCTGAAAAAATCATTAAAGTATTACAATCACTGAAACAAAAATTACTTTTAACTATTCATACTCAAAGGTTTCATCGATCCGTTAGGTTCACGATAGAATAGTGGCTAGATTATGATAGCATAACAATTTTTCGACTTACAATCCTGATATCTAGACCAGTCATCAGAAAGAATAACATTTTCAGCCTGGTATACTTCAGAATTTGTTAGGTATTTTGCGGCTTGATAAACTTTGAGTGGACGGATAGTTTCATACATATAAGGAGTTCTATAAGCCATTCGCCGCATCAACTGCACTTGAATAGTAGATGTGTCGTCAAATGTTCTCGGTATGACACTTGCGCAAATGTTCAGGTCCGTTTCTACGTTGACAACATTCCCTCGAAGGACCGATTGTTTTTCTGACCCTAAAAGCCTTATCTGCATGAAGGGAAGCCGCAGAGATACAAGACGCTCTTCCAAAGGCGAAAGATCCTATATTTAAATAAAATAGTGCTCTAAAATAATCACAAGTATAAACGCCTAACCTTAGTTTTATTATACCTTGAGTTCATCCGGAATCAGAGGAAACTCGAGACCATTTTTTAAACAGACCCTTGGAATCTTATTTTTGTGTACTGCCGTTTTGCAGGTACTGCATAAGCGATGGATATCTTGTTCAACATTCAAAGCCATTGAAATGAATTCTTCTGAGCATCCACGATCAATCAATTTGTCAACTGTAGTTTTAGTTGTTGAAGTCTCGTACCACAAACCACCACAACAAGAGCAAACAAAGGATGGAGAGGATTTAATGTTTCTTCTGTATATTTGAAGAAGAGACTCGTAAGTTGACTTTGCCTCCTGAACAAGTAGTTGCTTGGACTTACTTTGGATTTTTTGTTCAGCAGAACGACGAACGGGATCCGATCTTACCCTTTTATGGGCTTCCTTGTCCAATGTCTGTTCAGAAGCACGACGAACAGGGTCCGATCTCGACCCTTGACGGGCTTTGGTATTGGTAGCCTGTTCAGCAGCACGCCGAACGGGGTCTGCTCTTGACCCCTGATGGGCTTTGGTATTGGTAGCCTGTTCAGCAGCACGCCGAACGGGGTTTGATCTCGACCCCTGATGGGCTTTGGTATTGGAAACCTGTTCAGCAGTACGACAAACGGGGTCTGCTCTTGACCCCTGATGGGCTTTGGTATTGGTAGCCTGTTCAGCAGCACGCCGAACGGGGTTTGATCTCGACCCCTGATGGGCTTTGGTATTAGAAGCCTGTTCAGCAGCACGCCGAACGGGGTTTGATCTCGACCCCTGATGGGCTTTGGTATTGGAAGCTTGTTCAGCAGTACGACGAACGGGATCTGATCTTACCCTTTTATGGGCTTCCTTATCCAACGCCTGTTCAGCAGCACGCCGAACGGGGTTTGATCTCGACCCCTGATGGGCTTTGGTATTGGAAGCCTGTTCAGCAGTACGACGAACGGGGTCTGCTCTTGACCCCTGATGGGCTTTGGTATTGGTAGCCTGTTCAGCAGCACGCCGAACGGGGTTTGATCTCGACCCCTGATGGGCTTTGGTATTAGAAGCCTGTTCAGCAGAACGACGAACGGGATCTGATCTTACCCTTTTATGGGCTTCCTTATCCAACGCCTGTTCAGCAGCACGCCGAACAGGGTTTGATCTCGACCCCTGATGGGCTTTGGTATTGGAAGCTTGTTCAGCAGTACGACGAACGGGGTCTGCTCTTGACCCCTGATGAGCTTCCGTATTCAACTCCTGTTCAGCAGCACGACGAATGGGGTCTGCTCTTGACCCCTGATGGGCTTTGGTATTGGTAGCCTGTTCAGCAGCACGACGAACGGGATCCGATCTTGCCCTTTTATGGGCTTCCTTATCCACTGTCTGTTCAGCAGCACGCTGAACGGTGTGTGATCTCGACCTCTGACGGGCCTTGGTATCTGTTGCTTGTTCAGCAGCACGTCGAGCAAGGTCAGATCTTGATTCTTGACGCGCGTTCCTGTGGGCTAATTGTTCAGCAGCTCTGTGGTCTGCATCTTCACGTTCCTGCCGTTTGCGTGTTTGATCATCTAGTTGTTTCTGTGTTTCACTTTTCTTTTTTAATTTAGGCATAATCTACTATTGAAATAGTAATTTGATTCCAAACTACTGAAAGTCGATAAACAAAGTGCAAATTTTATATTGGAGAGGTGTCTATTAAAGGTTGCTGAGGTTCTTAGCCCGAGTCAGGTAAAACAACTACAGAGATTGAAATTTGGCACACATGTGTATTTTGTAAATGCAGAGGCTGGGAAAAATCGTCAATCGGTGGTCAATCGACCCATAGTGGCTATCCAAAGAGGTGTTGCCAAGTAAATATGTTTTAAATACAGACAAATTTAAGGATCCTGACTCGGGCTACAAAAGACTGCACACTGTAGGTTTTATTCGATCTGTTTATTAAAGATATTAAAACTTACAATTACCGGTTTCAAATAAATTTGATTTACGGCAGTAAAAACCAACACGCTGGCTTCAACTTGAAGTTTTACAGAGATTTAGTCAAAAGAAGATAGGTCGTTAAAATCTATACAATTTTTGTTTGATGTTTTAAACAAATGTCTTAAACTTCGGATTAAAAATAAAATTAATACTCTGAACCATCAACGACTATAGAATATAATATTTACGTTCATGGTTGGTTCATGGTTGGTTGGTAGTGGTTGGATATCTAATATACATAGTTGGAATATGCATTGATTATTTAAATTGTCAGCTTTGTTCATATCTTGAATAATTTACATTCATTAATATATATTTGCGGCTTTTAGCCGAAACTTTTGAAACAAAATTAATACCAAGAGGTTACGCACTCTTGTATCGATAATAGTACTTCTAGTTGAAAAATGTTCTAGTTATTGTAGTTACATGTCCCCTGAGAGCGCTGACAACGACCGTTTTTATTAGAAAAGCATGTATTTCTGGTTTTGACGGTTTATTAAGTGTTTATTGTACGTTCTAACAGTAGCAAAAGCTAGTAATATTCAACCAGATAGATTGTTCAACCTGAAACTTTTATCGATAAATCTGAAATATAGCAACGAATATATTATTTTGTAATATTGTGGATATTAAACTAAAAGTTCCGTATGTTTGAAGGATTGTTCCACTTTCTGTCAAATTTCTTTTGACATTGATATCTCTATTTAACCCAAAAGCCGGTGATTTATTCGTCGATGATGTTCTATAATACAAGGGGATCATTTGGAAGTCAAAAAGTCAATATGATATGCAGTGGTCCCGTATACGTCAAAGATGTTGTATTACTCATGGGAATCGTTTAAACCCCAAATCTCAATTTCCCCTAAAAGCCCGGGACTTGCACCCTGGTGTCAGTAGGAGTGGTCCCGTATTCATCAAAGATGTTCTATTACTCATGGGAATCGTTTAAACCCCATATCTCAATTTCCCCAAAAGCCCGGGTACTGCACCCTGGTGTCAGTGGGAGTGGTCCCGTATTCGTCAAAGATGTTCTATTACTCATGGGAATCGTTTAAACCCCATATCTCAATTTCCCTCAAAGCCCGGGTGCTGCACTCTGGTGTCAGTAGAAGTGGTCCTGTATACGTCAAAGATGTTGTATTACTCATAAGAATCGTTTAAACCCCATATCTCAATTTCCCCAAAAGCCCGGGTACTGCACCCTGGTGTAAGTGGGAGTGGTCCAGTATACGTCAAAGATGTTCTATTACTCATGGGAATTGTTTAAACCCCATATCTCAATTTCCCCGAAAATCCGGGTACTGCACCCTGGTGTCAGTGGGAGTGGTCCCGTATTCGTCAAAGATGTTCTATTACTCATGGAAATCGTTTAAACCCCATATCTCAATTTCCCCGAAAGCCCGTGTACTGCACCCTGTTGTCAGTGGGAGTGGTCCTGTATACGTCAAAGATGTTCTATTAGTCATGGGAATTGTTTAAACCCCATATCTCAATTTCCCCGAAAGCCCGTATACTGCACCCTGTTGTCAGTGGGAGTTGTCCCGTATTCGTCAAAGATGTTCTATTACTCATGGGAATTGTTTAAACCCCATATCTCAATTTCCCCGAAAGCCCGTATACTGCACCCTGTTGTCAGTGGGAGTTGTCCTGTATACGTCAAAGATGTTCTATTAGTCATGGGAATTGTTTAAACCCCATATCTCAATTTCCCCCAAAAGCCCGGGTACTGCACCCTGGTGTAAGTGGGAGTGGTCCAGTATACGTCAAAGGTGTTCTATTACTAGGGACAACATAAGAAGAAAAAAAGGCATTTATTCCTGTTGAACCTAGAACCATGAGACTTTGTAGGACTTCTAATGGCACCCTAACGATCAGTTAGCAACCATTCTATTTTTGCCTTTTTTGCCTATTTTATGGGTTAGGTGCCTATTTTGCCTATTTTGCTGTTTTTGAGCTTTTGAGTATCAAAATCAATGACTTTGTGGATAATTTATAAAAAGTTGGGTTAAATTTTAAGAATCTTGCCTGTAAATTTTACTTTTTGAATTTCAAAATCGTGTATTTCGGAAATTTTACTGAAAATGTCCCAAAACACACTCAAAAACAATTTATTATTGAAACCAAGGTTCTTATGATTTAAAACTGATTCTACATATCTTATATTATGTTTTTGATTCAGTGTTAATTTTAATTTTTGGACTTAATTTGAAAAAATTGGTATGGCTAAATCAAAACCTTACATAAAAAGTCAACTCAATTAAACAAATTTGTTATTTTTATACCGTAAATGGTATTTTTGCTTTATAAAAACCATTTTTAGCTGCCTATTTTTTGCTTATTTCGGCTTTTTTAGGTGCCTTTTTACTTCTTTTTTCGACTTTTTTTAGTGCCTTTTTTGTTGTCCCTATCTATTACTCATGGGAATCGTTTAAACCCCATATCTCAATTTCCCTCAAAAGCCCGGGTACTGCACTCTGGTGTCAGTAGGAGTGGTCCTGTTTTCGTCAAAGATGTTGTATTACTCATGGGAATTGTTTAAACCCCATATCTCAATTTCGCCCAAAAGCCCGGATACTGCACCCTGGTGTAAGTGGGAGTGGTCCAGTATACGTCAAAGATGTTCTATTACTCATGGGAATCGTTTAAACCCCATATCTCAATTTCCCCGAAAATCCGGGTACTGCACCCTGGTGTCAGTGGGAGTGGTCCCGTATTCGTCAAAGATGTTCTATTACTCATGGAAATCGTTTAAACCCCATATCTCAATTTCCCCGAAAATCCGGGTACTGCACCCTGGTGTCAGTGGGAGTGGTCCCGTATTCGTCAAAGATGTTCTATTACTCATGGAAATCGTTTAAACCCCATATCTCAATTTCCCCGAAAATCCGGGTACTGCACCCTGGTGTAAGTGGGAGTGGTCCAGTATACGTCAAAGATGTTCTATTACTCATGGGAATCGTTTAAACCCCATATCTCAATTTCCCCGAAAATCCGGGTACTGCACCCTGGTGTCAGTGGGAGTGGTCCCGTATTCGTCAAAGATGTTCTATTACTCATGGGAATCGTTTAAACCCCATGTCTCAATTTCCCCGAAAATCCGGGTACTGCACCCTGGTGTCAGTGGGAGTGGTCCCGTATTCGTCAAAGATGTTCTATTACTCATGGGAATTGTTTAAACCCCATATCTCAATTTCCCCGAAAATCCGGGTACTGCACCCTGGTGTCAGTGGGAGTGGTCCCGTATTCGTCGAAGATGTTATATTACTCATGGGAATCGTTTCAACCCCATATCTCAATTTCCCCGAAAATCCGGGTACTGCACCCTGGTGTCAGTGGGAGTGGTCCCGTATTCGTCAAAGATGTTCTATGACTCATGGGAATCGTTTAAACCCCATATCTCAATTTCCCCGAAAATCCGGGTACTGCACC